>JAWWEE010000074.1:62222790-62335983 GCA_035221455.1 Xenops minutus
CAGCTCTCAGTCATAGAAAGCTTCTACCAAAACCCTGCTAATTGAATAGTACAGGCTGGGGAGCAACTGGCTGCTGGAAGGGGTACAGGAACCCTGGCAGAGAGCTGGTTACACGTGTGCCAGCAGTGGCAGCTGGCACAGTCCTGGCCAGCAGATGTGGGGAAGGGGTTATTCCCCTTTGGTCTGAGCTCATTAGAGCATAGCTAGACACCATGTCCAGTTTCACCCATCCCACTCCCCCACTGATACAGGAAAGACACTGAGAGCCTGAGTTTAGCAGAGAGCCACTATGATGGTCACAGGTAGAGCACCCAGCCTGGGAAGAGAGGCTGAGGAATCAGGAATCATTCAACCTGGAGAAGTGATGGCTTTAGGGGTGATTTATCAGCAGCCCTACAGTACCTATGAGAAGGTTGCCATGAAGTCTGAGACAGGCTCTTCAGAGGTGCATGATAGGAGGACAAGGCACAAAAGCTGTACATAAAAACAAGGAAGTTTCTGACCCCATATGAGGAAATTACAAGGTCCTTTTTATTCCCACAGCTTTGTGATTGTCACAGTTATTTATTTGGAATATATTTTCCTTCTTGACCACCATGGGTGGAACAGTCCTGAGGACAACACCAAGAGACTGGGTGAAATTTCATAGTGCAAAACATGAGATTACTAGCACATCTTACAGGTTATGAATGTATGCAATAACTTTTTACTGAAGCCTAGGTATATTGTGCCAAGCTTCTTCCCAAGTCCACAACAAAGGCAATATGAGCCTGTCCCCATGCAACATAGCAGCAGAAAAGGTTGGTGCCACCTTCCACATTACCAGGGGAGATGCTTCCAGCAGATGGGGATGAGCTACCTAGTCTGAGAAGGGCTCTGGGAAGCCTAAAGAAACTGGGGTTAACTCTGCAATTTCACAGCCTGTTTCTGTTGGCAGAAGCAGGAGGCCACAGGGTGAAGTGAATCAAGAATCCAGTCTCAGTTAAAAATAACACCATGGGGGGAAAGGGCTGTTGGAGGGTGAGGAGAGCAGGGCAGTGGCCAGCTCTGCTTCCAGCTGGGCAAATGCCCAGGAGGTGGCACAGGATGAAGGGTGGGACTGCTGCTCCCAGCAGCCACCAGCTCATGCTGGCTGGGACCTCTTGAAGTGGAAACCCAGCTGGTTTCCCACTGAGAAGCTGAACCTGACTGAAGAAAGGTAGAGGAGGGTCTGACTGCTGCCCCAAAACACTCCCAGTGGGGAGATACAGCAGAAGAGAGTGAGTGACCAAAACTGACAGTGTCATTCCCACACACTGAAAATATGTTTATCTTGGTCAGTAATAAGTTTAAGTTGGAAATTGAATAAGGTTTCATTTCCTCTTCATTTCACTTATTTTCTTCAGTCTTCAGCATTTTTGCCTCCACAAATAAAACAATGCCCAAACCAGAATCCCTTCAGCATCCACCCTCCATTATTAAATGCCTGCAAAACAACCTCTCTGTCAAGCATCCTGATGATAGGCAGAGCCACAATACTATGGGGATACAAATGACAAACAGTCCTCAGAGTAGCAATACCTTGCATTAGGCAAACTGAAATTATGGAAACAACAGACAAGCTTTCAAGTACACAGGTCTGAAGAAAATGCCACGTGCCCAAATCTTGTTTTCTCTTAGCAAATATGCCAGCCTACTAGAAAGAGTGAACTACCCCTACCAGCCCTCCTTCTCTTTTCTGTGTTGTTTAGTTTCTGGCTTCCACTGTCAATGTTTCCATCTTATTTGACTTAGTTTTCTAGTGGCCAATCACATCCTTCTTCCTACATTTACTAAGCCACCTCCAGGTACTCACCACCTGTGTATCTACAATGGAGCTCAGGACAGAAAGTGTTAAAACGGGAGAGAGATGATCAAGAGAGATGGAATGAGGTCAAAAGGTCCTCCAGGCAGCCAAGACACTTGTCTTTTGTACTTTGGAAATCTTTTGGTACCGACTGGTCCCTGAGTATTTGGGTCTCATCTCTAGCTTTCTCCCTGCATGTTTTCCCCCTCTCCTCCTGCTAGTATGAGAGCAGATGCCCCAACATTTGCTTTCTAAGTAGCTGGTGGCAGCCACACAAGGAATTGTGGCTTGTGCTGCAGATGTAGCCACAGAGAAAAACACACACAACGAGCCACACATCTAGAAGCACCTCCCACCCGAAGGAAAGTATTACAGTTACCATCATCATCACAATTATTACAATTAAGATCACATCTCAACTCCCAAACACCCAGCAGAAAATTCAGACCCATTTCAGACACACTCTTCCAACTTTTGGAAGGTAGCTTTGCAAGTCTTGTGTAATTACTCAGGAAAAAAAGAAAATAAAGCTAATTATCTTCTCCTTGAGTCATGCCACTTGCTGGCTGAGCACTGCTAAGCTGAATTGCCCAACCCACCCAACCGAGACAGTTCTGTGGAAAGTTGACACAGTGTTTGGGAATGCCAAGCCAAGCAAGCAAACAGTTTATCAAAACAGGCTTTTCTAAATCTGTCCCACGAAGCAAACAAACATGTGGGCAATGCCATTGCTATGAGAGGAAGATATGTAGGACCCCAGTCCTTAAACCTATTCTATGCTTTGTCTCTATCACAGCTGTGAAAATTAATACATTTTAAAAATCACCCCATCTAAAATCCAGTCATAGACACGACAATACTAACATCACAAGTCCTTCTTCTGACTGCAATGTATATTCCATTTGGGAAATTAATCTGGGCTAAAAATGGATGTAAAGTCAAGGTTCTTCCAGCCTCCTAAGAAGTCAAAGTACATTAAAAAACAAAAACACAAACCAAAGAGAGAGATGCATTTGTTCCACCTGTGCCAAAAGCCCCTGCACTGTTTGTGCTGAAAGTAAGAGGAAGGCCTTACAGAAGGAATCAAGAGGCTTTTTCAGTGTATTTGTGCTGCAAATGTTTATTCCTAGCCCATGGCACCTTAAGCAGGATTCCCTGGTTACCAAACACTTACATGTTTTACTGCACCACTGCAGCTCACACACACCAGAAAAGCTTCATAGATTGCCCATGCTGACCTCTGGGGTGGTGGAGGCAGTTCATTTAAAAGACAATTGTCTCTATATTGAGTAATGATTCTCAGTACCTCTCTTTCAACTCTTATCTCCCTCTCTGAGGTTAGTGAACCCCTGCCTCTCACTCCTATATCACTCCTATTTTACTCCACACCACTCTCTCCAGAGTGCAGTTACTTTACATGAACTGTACCATGAAGACAGGTGTGCCTGTTTTCAGTCCCCTAAGTTAGCACCAAATAGCTTTGCTGGCTGCAAATGTTACCTAAAATGTCTCCTTTTACATTTCCATTCCTATTGCACCTACAGAGGAAAGCTGTTGATGATTAATCTTGATTCACATCTATACAGGACAGTACTTCCAGTCACTGACAGGTTCCTGCTGTCCCAAAACTAGGATTCAAATCCCACAGTAGACCAAGAAGCCCAACCTGATATAAACTGTCCTATGTATATAGGTACAGTACAATGTATTTATGTACAGTTTGCCTAATTTTGCATTCTGTAGTATTTATATTCTGATGATATAACAAATTTGAGAAACAGTTGTAAGTTGACATAAATATTCAGTGCCTCACGGGCCCACAAAGACCCATCCTGATATTTTCCTTTGGGTATTAAGAACTTTGTCCTCCCAAGTTCCTCTTGAAAGGCTATCTGCTGCTCAAGAACTACTACAAAAAAGCTTCACTTTTGCTCAGATTTGCAGTATTCAGAAGTGCAACAAACCCAGTAGCAGCACCCTGGCTATGAAACCATAAAAATAATTGGTAGGCATAAGGAGAAAGGGATTAGTAAATGCTGATTTCATCCTTGTTTGCGTTTTGAACATACTCTAGAAACTGCCCCAAACTTTGGCTAACTCTCTCCAGGGAATTTAATCACTAGAATAGTGCAAAGCATCCACAGGGTCACCCTTTCGTCCCTTAAGCCCCCCATGTTCCTACCACAGAACCACCCCAGTGACTCCTTCTGCTGGGTTTTCTCACACATTGCAGCTCCTGAGCACGAAACACCCTTCCCCAAGAGACCACGAGAAAACCCTGAGCTAAGCAGAGTGCCTGCTTTAACACACACCAGGGATGGCACTGAATGAGCAAGGGAACTGAGCTCAACACTGAGGACAGGAGAGCTGCTTGGTGGCAACATCCCCAAGGAGCTTCACGCCTGGCTGGCAGGCTGAAAGATAATATTTGCTGCCTGCTTTGCTCTTTTCACCTGAGATGCCTCAGAACAAATAGAGTTTTGCCTACACCACAGCCCACAACAATAGAACACTTGAGCATTTCCAGGCATTCAGTGGTTTTGCTCTGAATTGCTAAAATTATGTGGGAGAAATCAGTTCTGCCTAGAGCTGCTGAAACTAGTAAATTCACTTAGCCTGACCTGCTTGAACTATAATGGCCACAGTACTTTTAGCACAACCCTTGTGCCTTTACCACAAGCTCTTGTTTATCACAATCCTATCTATTAGAAAAGGTTTCAGTGCTTACTAAGGCTCCACATGACAGGCAAACTCAGCATCCTGAGTTATGTGGTTAGTTGCTAACATTGAAACAAAAGGTGTTTTTAGATGCCCATTTTCTTAATCTGAATTTGCCCACCTGCAGCACCAAACCACCTTGCTATGTCCAGAGATAATCTGCAATTAATAATTCTCTCTCTGCTTTCAGGTGTTAGTGGACAAATATAAAATGTAATTCGGACAAAATAAATTGCTTTAGGTTCTCTTGCCTCTCTTTAGACCTCACAGTTCAACCCATGCTCATGCAGCTCAGCCATTCTCTGTTCTCTGCCCATCTGTCAAAATCCTTTTAAAAGCACAAACATTTCAGAAAAGGGCTCATTAATGGTGTCCACATGGAAATACCACCTCCTTGACCTTTACTCAGCAATCTGCTCGAATCCGAGACAGTAGCATTTGCTTTCAGATATTCTGTATCACACAGGGAGCGCGTGTTTAGCCATTATAAACAAGCCTGAGTTTCTGGTTTCCAAAACATTATCTCCCAGTCAAACAGCATGGCTTTAAAAGCACGTCTTTGGTCTGTAAGGACCTTGAATTTGACTGAAGATTTAAACACACATTTTTGGGGGATGAGTTTGCCAGACAATGCAGAAGATTGTCTAAAGAAAATTCCTGTCCTCGACAATGTCCTTTATTACTTCATCACCGACTGCATCATCATCATTGTCTTTGTGTAATGAAATATGATGTGTTCTCAGGTCAAAACTGAGTACTCTGAGCCTCAAAGAAAGAGCCCTTTGGTGTGTGTCTCAGAGCATCAATTCTGAATGCTTCCTCATTTGCAATTACTTTATAAAATGTGACTATTAGCCAGATTGCAACTAATTTGACGCCTTTAATTAGTCTCATACTGTCAGTTTTGTTCTAAACTCAGAACATTGTGTGGAACAGAATCATATGTCCTAAGAGAAATTTCAACAGCTGTATGTTTAAGTAGATATCAAAACCATTACCTCTACAAACCAAACAGACAGCATCTTACCAAAACTACATGCAATTAGTTCACAAGACAACTTTACATTGATTACCATTAATTTTATTAGCTTCTTCTAACCCCTTCCTAACTTCAACTCTGTATAGGCTTTCCTGTGATTTGGCCCCGAATTTGTCAGATTACCACCCACTCTTCAACTATTTAAGTCATAACTCCCATCTTTTCCTTATTTGACTCAGCTGGCTGGTTTTGACTTCAGCATTCTGAGAACTGACTTCATTATTTTCCAACTCCTGGTGCTGAAATATGATGGAGGTACAGGTGCAGTAAATGAGAACGTGATTTTTCTCAGACTGCAGTAGAGAAAACTGTCATTTTGTCTTGCTCTACATATTGTCTCCTCTGCTGGATCAAAAAGAAAATTTCTACACACAAGGACAAGCATGAATGTTTTTAAAAAAAAAAAAAAAAAGAAAAAAAGAAAAGTAGAAAACCTTGTTAAAACTCTCAAAACCTTCACCTTTGCTCTTCTTTTGGTCAGGGGAAGCAAACTGCTGCAGGAGTTGCAGGTGGAATCTATCCTTTCTCACATCAACCTCTTACTGAGCTTACTTGAAGTGATGCAACAGCACCTTCTTTCCCTGAGAGGAGCAAGAGGTTTAACTCAGATCAAGGAAGGGTGGCAGATACATTATGGAAAGAAAAAGCTTCCCTATCTCAGCATCTTAGCTTTTGATTCCTCTGGTTCATTCAGGGTAGCCACTCCATTGCACACACTAGGGCAAAGGCAGCCACCATAAGTGGATGGAAGGAATGGTTGACCTTCAAGAGATGTCCATTTGTGCTTGGTGCATCTCTGTGCATTGTCATTATCATTGCTCTGCCCAACTCATGCTATTTAAAGGCAGGATAAGGCTGTGATAATTTGAGATTGGCTGCCTGTGTAAAACAATAGTGAGGGACAGGAACATCCCATCCTGGACCCAGGTAGGTGGATTAGTAAAGACCAATACCCCAAATTCCAGGCTGCTGTTTCTAGTTACATAAATGGTAACACGGTGCAGTCTATTAGTTCACTGCTACCTCACACTAATTCACTGCTAAATGCCTGCAACAAGAGCTCAGGTGACCTTCCAAACACAGGTGGAAGGTTTTAAGGACTGAATTATTACTTACATACCACAGGAAAGTAACTGATACTCTGAAGTGTCTTTGACTAATGCATTTTGTCTAACATTTCATCTGCTCCAAAACTGAGTCCAATTTATCGCTTCTGGCAAGAAATAGGATCACATGTGTGGCAAGCTTCACTGGTTAAGGTTGAAAACAATTTGTAAAATATTACTGCCACCTGTATTGAAGAAAAAACAGCTGCTACCCCTCACTGCAACTTTAAAGGTTAAAGGATGGATGGCTGGAAAGCTGCACTCATGCTCATGTGGGTAGCAGGAGGAAGGGAAAATGCTGGCACGACCCATGTTATAAGCACATCTGGGCTCAGAAAACAGCCATCCACTATTTAAGGAATGGCTCCCTGATGCTCAGCTTTGAAAGTGGAACAAATATTTGGTGCTGGCTCTGAATTTCCCAGCTTTTGCATTTAAAACAACATGAAACAGCTTTTGCAGTGTGGAGCCATTCTGCACTGATGTGCTCACTGGCTTTAGCTTATGGAGCTACTCTGGGGATGGGCAACCTTCAAGAGGTGATGCACTATGCCTTGGCTGGCTCTGGATTCAAGCCATCAAAGATCAGCTCAAGGTTTCCAGAGGCCTCAGCAGCTCTTGGTTCAAGCACCATTTTCTTGCTGATGGCAATACTTGGGAAACTAGGTAAGAGTTAAGGACTTCCTGGCATTAAACAGGAGGCACCAGGGGTGTGACAGGAGATGATTAAGAGGCATTTGGGAGGGAGTCTTGCACAAAGTCTTGGTCTCCACCTTTTTCTTCCTCCTCGTCAGTGATATGCTTCCTCTCCCACAACCTGCTGTGACGTTCTCCCCTTGCTGAGCATACTCCCCCCTGGCAGGAAGGGCAGCACCAGCTATCACAACAGGAGGGCAGCCCAAGGGCAAAGAAAACTTGCACAGACCTAAGCTGTTTGACATAAAACATGCTTATCATGAAGCAGCAGACACGCTGACCTGCTAGAAGGGACCTCTTCAGTCAGCCTTTTTTAATTCAGGAAAGGGCAAGGACCACTCATCTGAAGTGTCAGGAGAAGGTGGAGCAAGAATTATTACATAAAGCCTCTTTCAACCCAGTCCACTCTGTCTTCTCAAGGCAAGTCCTCTTGGACTTGCCCAGCAGCTCTACTGCCATGCTGCTACCTCTGAGATAATCCTCCAAAACTTTCAAGTTGAAAATTTAAAAACTTCAGTAAGGAATAAATTAATAATAAAGCTGTCCTTGATAGCTGCAATGAATGGATTTGTTCAGGCTGTGTTCATAGCAAGTCCTAGGCTGTGACTGTTCTCATCATTGGCTCTCAAAATGCAAAAGCAGCAGAAAACAGAGGAAGGGATAAAAATGGTAATAATAAAACTTTGAAGGAGGAAAACAGAATGGAATAAAGCACCAAAGTAAAGGGAGAGAGAGGAGAGTTCTTGAAATAAAGTCCTACAGGAAGCAGGAAGACAGAAGAGTAGGTCAACCTGTACCACTTCCCATAAGACAAATCATCACTCCCAGGACCTTGTTCAGATTATTTGCAACCCATTTCCTGATGGTGCCAGTAGCCCTACAGACCACACAGCATTCCTGGTGGCTAGGGAAGAAGCAGTTGATAAGTAGGGCAAATTATTTCAGTCCTACTTGGTGACCCTGTATTGTTGGAAAACCATGTAGGCACTTGCAGTGTACCCAAAAAGCCTTATGTCCATCACAGGAGATATCAAAGATGCTCCAGCTCACTGATAATGCATCTTCACTGGTGGGTGGGGGAAACACCTCCCATTCCTCAGCATGGCAAAAGAGGGTCTGGGCACAGCTATCACAGCTGGGCCCCCACATCCCCCAGGGAAGTCTCTTCTCCCTTCCTGTGGGGTGAGGATTTCAGAAAAGGCTGTCTCTAGAAGAGAGCAGTGAAGGCAGGATCAGGATGGAGCTCAACAAAACTCAGTTTTCATTTTGCCCAGCCTCTGGGTACCTGCTCACACAGTCAGTGGCTCTTCACTGCACAGCACAAACAGCCCTCTGTCCAGGGACACCATCCCTTTTACTTTATTAGTGCTGTCTGGAAAGCATCAGAGAGAAAGTAAGCACCCATAACATCATGTGGGAAAGGCCTCTGGCTTGAGCAGTTCCACTAAGAGACTGACTGGGACAGATTTCCTGTCTTTTCAAAGAGGATTTGCAGAGTTTTCTATCATAGAAGACACTGCTTTACTACTGAAGCCATAATAACTGGACTAAAAATAATTCTTCTATGTGGGAGAAAATATTTGAGGCCCCTGGGAGAATTATTTTAAAGAAAAATCTAGATGGACAAAACCCTAGGACACCTAACCTTTCTTTCCCACATTGATATTGAGGGGGTTTTTTTTAAGCTTTGAGCACTTCAAAACATATTGATTTTTCTTCTTATTTCAGGGTTCTTATAATTAAGTGTTAAAATGAGTGTAATTTTGAGACAGAGCTTTTGTTTTGAGGTAGAGTTTTCTATGCAAAAAAAAATCAAAACAGAGCATTTGAATTTAAAAAATTCTGAATTTTTTTACAGCTAAACTCTCTCCGAACTATTAATTCTGATAGAAAGGGCCAGTTTTAGACAAAGTAGGATTTTGGTTTGTTCTAAAAGTGATCTGGAAATAAAACCCAATATTCCCAAACAGCTTATCTCTAACAAGGCTGTCAAATGCCTTGTGATCATGTCCCAGGGAAACTGTTTTGTAAACTGAAACTTATTGCTATTGCAAAAGCAGGAAGAGACTCCTCTGACCTCCACAGCTTCCACGCTTAGAAAAGCACGTTCCAGTGGCACCAGAAAAAAAGGCCTATCATAAAACTCCCTTGAATGCACAATCTCCTCCTCTGTCATCTGTCCAAAATAAAAAAAAATAATAATTAAAAAAAAGCAAGCTTATATGCCACTATGGGTTTGTAACAACTGGTAGACTGAAGCAAATATACTGAAACTGCTTTCTGATTGTCCCTGTGTGCATCTGAGCACTTCCAGGGCCACCAGAAGGTTACAAATCCCACTCTTGTCCCATGTTAATCACTCAGAACATTTGAAAAATGTGCCACCTGATGAAGGGCAAATCCATATCCCCTCTCCCAGTATTTGAATCTGCTGCCAGGTTTGACAGAGCTGGCACAAGCAATGGGATTTACTCCTCTTAAGGCAGATGGTGCCCACAGAACCAGGGCAGCACATTAGGGAAAAATTGGGAAGTGGCATTTTAGACCTGCTTCCCACTTGTTGCATGTAAAGGCAACCACACCTTTTTATGGATACAAACAGGTCAGCTAAGCTAAGCAAATGCAATGCCACCCATTCTTTTCATTTGCTCCTGATGTTTTCCCTTTGAAATCAGTCTCAGCTGCAATTGAACACAGTTTCCCAAGGCAGATCTCTGCAAGACACAAACCACAGCTCTTCATGGTGCTCCAGCAGGTGACTTTTTCCTCCACTGAACTACTTGCAATGAAGACCTGACACTGTGTTCCAGGTTCTGCCCAGATTAGTTCTACACAACTACACTGCAGTGAACCAAAGACATCAATTGTCAGATCTGTAGCCACAAAGCAAGAAGTCACTCTGCCACAGACAACTTACTGTCCAAATGGCCCAGAGATCAGAGCAACAGGCACAACAGCTCTTATTCCTGTTAGAAATACTGTGGTTGTGTGTGGTCCTGAACACCCCAGGGGCAAGGAATGGTCCTCCTCACAGGAGGAGCAGAGGATATCCAGCTCCTGGTCAGAGCTGTGGGGCACACCACTGGACTGAGCCATTAAGATCACATTTTAGAATTACTGACCTGGCAAGAGAAACACTCTGGTTTGATAATCCAGCTTGGTGAATGACGACAGGTTTGCACTGATGTGGGTGAGAACAGTCTCAGCTCCACCCTGAACCGTAGCCTGGGCTCTCATGAGCTGAATTCCCCAAGTCAAGGTTGGGTTTAAGTTCCTCATACCATCTCCTAGAGGTGGTACACTCTGCAGCAGAGCTGCTGGAGCATGAAAGTCTCGAGAGTTGCTTTGTACATGAGAAAACTGTGAATATTAGGGTTATTTGCATGGGCTGCTGAGCCATCTCACACACCATGTGTGGTGCTGGCAGCCCTGTTCTCCTGCTGGTGGGTATTCACCCTGCCTGCCATTCCACACCCACCTCCCTGTCTGTGCCCTGAGCTCATCTGACCCCCAAGCCAGCGAATTTCAGGTAAGCATCCCATGCAGCAACACAGACCTTGCTACAAACAAGTGTTTTTCATTATTGTCAGAGTTTAAGGAAAATAGTTTCCAGAACTCTGAAAAAATGAACAAAAATACCCCAACCAAAACCCCTTATGTATATATGTCTATATATATATATACACACACACAAATACACATTTACATCAGAGGTTTGCTGAACTTGGAGAAGAATTTGCTGCCCTTTTTTTTGGCCAGCAAAACCAACATATACATTTGGGCTTGGAAGGCCATCCAACTGGTATGCTAAGGAGATGCTTATCTAGGGATGTAACTTTCTGTGACTGAGGGAAGAAAAGAAACCCCACAAAAACAGAGAGGGAGAATGAAGGACAAAAATGTCACCAGTGGTGTTTTTGTATTTATTCCAACACTGAAAAAAGTTACCCTTTGGCAAATTTTCAAATTCTGATTATTTTATAGTGCTGCAAATAAGCCAGGGGAAAATAAGCATGAAAGGGAATGAACTGGTATTCCTGATGCAGGACTGGATTGGAACTTAAAGGAAAGCATACCCAAGTTAACCTCCAAATGTCATATGCACATCATAACATAAAAATAAATGAGGTACTATTTATAGGGCTTCAAATGAGTAGTTGACAACTGACACTTAACTATGCACATTTAAATATGTATCTTTCTTAAGTAACTCCTGCATTTCCCATAGGCACATTTGGTTTCAATGAAAGAATATACTTGGGAATTTTTATTTTTTTTTAACACATTAGAGTCTAAACTAGTCCTTTTGTCTGCAATTACTGTCCTGACAGCTCAAACTGTAACTGACTTCATTAGCAGTCACTCATCTCATGAGACACATCACTAATAAACCTCTGTGAACTTGGATGGAAGTTCTTTACATTAATGTTACAGTTTTTCAGATAGCCCAGCAAGTCTCAACCTTGCATGGAAAAATCATTCACAGCAGTGGAGGGAACCAGAACACTTGTGCCATGCTGCAGGTGTAGGAGCATTGGGTCAAAGGCAGCTGCTCTGCTACAACACAGGGTGTTTGTGAGATGGACTTTGCTGGCCAAGCCCCTTCCTACTTTGTACAACATACCCTGTCACCGTGGCAGGCATTTTTCACAGAATAATAATTTAATTTCAGAGGCTTCACACAATATTTTGAGTTGGAAGGGACCCATAAGGTCCAGCTCTTCAGTGTATGACCTATATGGGAATCAAACTCACAACCTTGGTGTTATTAGCACCATGCTCTAAGCAGGGGTGACAAACATCTTGCCCAACAGAATTACAGCTGAATGACCTGCTGTCTTGCTCAAGTTCAGATTTAGAAGGGATCCACAGACTTAGACTTCATTTGCCTAGTTTGTCCAAGAGGCCCAGTTTAGCACAGAACTAGAATAATTACTCACAGGTTTGCATAAAACAAAACTGGGGGAGGTTGTGGTTCTCTTTGTATCCTACAGCTCAGCTGCAATGCAAGGAAACCAAGGTTTAATTCTGCTCCCCTGTCTCACTTGATCACCCATGCCTCAACTCTTGGGAACATACTTAGAGCACCTAGTTGTAAAGTCTCACAGAGAAAGGAGGAGAAAGGACTACTCATCTGGTTTGCTTTCATCTCTTCATATTTACTGTCTGCAAGCTCAGCCTCTTGCCCAACCTGTGCCAGAGCACTCAGGCCAGAGCCACAGGGCAAGCCATCACTGGCACAGTGCACAACCAGGAGAGCCATGCTGAGGTTCCCAGCTCACCTCATGTGGGGGAGGGAATATAGGCATCGAATTTTAAAACTGTCAATTAGCCACCTGATGAGATTAATTGTTATCCCATCAACTATGGTACTTTCTTTATAGTTCTCATTTCATGCTCATTTCCATAGAAAGTTCATATTAGACCAAACCAGCATCTTACAACCAAATTATTTAACTAGATTATTTTTCTTTCCCCTGGTTAAGTGACATTTCATGACTACTAATTCAGTGATGCATCATTGCCAAAGAAATGCACATTGTCATAAGCTTTGAATGCCAATTGCAAAAACAGTTCTTGAAGCAATGCAATTGCTAATTACTCGTGAAAAGCCATGATAAATTTTAAACTTGGAAGGTCTGCTGTGGTTTTACTCATTTTTCTTATAGGCTTTGTTTAGAATATGAACTTAGGGAGCCAAGAAATCCCAAGAAATTGAGAGAAGACAAATAAAAACAGGAATGGGGAAGAAGTGAAGTTGTAATATGGGAAGCAAATGGACCAGGAGAACCCCAGGAGTTCAAGAACATAAAACTTTTAAGGCAGGATGAGGGGCTGGATCTCAGTGATATCCCCTATTGCACGTTTTCTGAGCAGGGATGACAAAGTGTGTGCCTCAGAGCTGGGGAAGACATCTGAGTAGCAAATACTTTACCTCCCATAACATAAAACTTTTGAAGTAGAACAGGCAAGGTCAGAAGCAATTTGCAATCCCTGTGGACTGTGAGCTGCTTCTCGACCTGCCAAGGGCTGGATAAACTTCAGCTACTACTGCTACACCAGAAATATTTGAGGCACGTCTCTGAGCAGCACAGTTGCAGCCCAGTATCACCCCAGTATCACCCCTCACACCAGCACTGACCTCAGCTGGTGTCAGTGTGTGAGGCTGCAGAATGCCCTGCAGAGAGGGCAGGAGGCTGCTCCTCTTCCCATCTCTGCCACAGGAGCAGTAGCTTTTGGCACTGGGGCTGGGCACACCAGCACAGCAACATCATCATCTGCTGCTGCAACCAGACCTGAGAGGAGCTGCACGTCCTGTCTCAAAACTCAGGAGGGGGGTGTGTGTTTAAATTTTAATGTTTGATGTTTGTCTTGCAGAATGGCTTATTCATAATCACTAATTGAAGGAGTGAGTGGGTGGGAAAAGGCACTTTTTTATAGCATCAGCTTTGAAGCCAAACTGAGCTAGTGACCTGAAACCTTTCCTCCTGCCTCTGGCACAGCATACAGCAAGTGTAAGCCATTGTATGGTGAGGTGGGAGATCACAGCTGCCCTTCTGGGTGATGCTCACATAGGCAAGAGCAGTCCCTGACAATGATTCCCTCAGGGATCCTGGCCATATCCCACGGGTGTCACTCACTGTTCCCACCCACCACGAGCTTGCACAGGGTGCAACATCATCCCCCTAAACTGCTGCCCACACACAACCTGACAAGCACCTGCAGCTCCTCTCCCCTGGCACCTCAGCCTTTCTGGCTTGTTTATAGCCTGGGACCAAGCTGGTCCCTGATAAATTGAGCTTGTGAGCCAGAGATTGGAGAAGGATACGGACTGATCACTATCAGCTCCCCATCAGGCACCAAGGGGGCTCCTGGCATGCTGATGGGAAGAGTGGGGCTCCAGAAGGCAGATTGTTGCATCCCCCTGAGGCTCTGCCCTGCTGCCTGTGACTAATTCTTCACCTAAATTAGAACATGTACACTCCTGCTGATACACGCACTTCCAACAGGACAGCCAAGCTTATTTTTCCTTAGCTTTTAACTTACTCCACTTTTACATTAACTCATGTCTGCTCTGCCTGCTGTTCATTAGTCTCTTTATTACTGCCTGTTTCCGTCAGACTTAACTCCTCCTTATCCCCATGCACACAAAGACTCGGTGGGTGGCAAACACCATGCTCACAGCACTGTGGAGGGGATATAGGGAGTCTCTAGATTTGTCCAGGAGCAAGTACATGCATAGGTATAGGGATTACATAGGTTATTATTGCCTATTACATAGGTAATAATCTTCTCTAGGCAACTCATTCAGCAAGGATATGACTCCAGTTTTTCCATTATACCAGGTTGTGCCTCCCAAAGAGTGATGTGGAAGTGGCATGGCCTGGTGCACAGAGTGCTTACTGGTCCAGTAGATGATCCCTGTTGTGGTGCTTTAATCCCAGTAAGTACCACCAGCCACTCACTCACATAACCTGCCAGCCCTGCAGTGGGATGGGGGGGAAGAACTGGAAACCAAAACCAAAACCTGTGCCCTAAGTTTAATACTTGAAAATAAAATAGTAATAATAATTGCAATGAAAAAGAGACAGCCAAAAGACAAAGAAAAATAAAACCCAAGACAGAATTGGTGTACAACACAGTTGCTCACTGCCTGATAACTTATATCCTGCCTATCCACCAGCAGCCCCTCCTGGGCAGCTCCCCTGGTTCATATACAGAGCAGGATGTTTCATTGTATGGAATATCCCTTTGGCCAGTCTGGGTCAGCTGTCCTGGCCATGCTCCCTCCCAGATCCTTGGGCACCTCCTTGCTGGCAGAGCATGGGAAACTAGGAAGTCCTTGACTTAGGGTAAGCACTACTACAGTGTGTTATCAACATGGTTCTCACACTCAATCCAAAAATACAGCACTGTACCAGCCACTAGGAACAAAATTATCTTTATCCTAGCCCAAACCAGGGCACCTACCTATCTCTTTGTCATGGTTCCCTAGTTGCAAATACACTGAGAGAGCCCCAAAGCAATAGTTTATACCTGAAAGTTTTGTTTTTCACAAAACTGCAAAGCACAGAAGTGTATTTAAGACCTTGCATCCATCTGTTTTAACAGCCCATGCAGAATTTTCCAGCATTTCCCTACTACTCTGCAACAGATGAGGGGAAAAAAAAAGCTGCCAAACACTCTCAAGACTTGTTTTTTTTCCTGAGCACTGAACTAGCACTACTTAAAAACAGACCTGGCACAGTTTGCTCAGGGAGCTGACAGAGCTCAACCCAGGAGTTATAGAGCACGCTGTCAACAGCGTGTCAGCAGCACTTGCTGTGCCACACAGAGTGAAGCTGCAACATCCACGCTCATCTGACGTGGAAACACAAACAAATTTCATCCACCTCCAGAGCAAAAGGCTGGAAAAATTAATCTTTGGTCTTGTTTTCTTCCTCTTGCTAACCTCAGGCAAGGCAGTTACCATCCTGCTGCAACCTGTCAGGCCAGAACCAACACCTGGCATCAGCAGCATACATAGAGCCTGCTGGATTTGGGGGTTTTTTTTGGGGATTAATATGGCTAAATAACACAGGCAGCCACCAAAACTGTTCTTCTCCCTTATCCAAGTGAAGCTCCCCTATTGACCCAAGTAGCACTATGCATGCCACTTTCAGCTGGTACTGCAGGGTCCTGCATCAGCCTGCTTGCTCATACCTCTCAGGGAAGGTGAAAAGGTCTAGGTCCCCACTCCCTCAATTACCTCCACCCAGATGAAATAAAGGTTAGAAGAATAACCCAGCATGAGTGCCAGACAAGTATGTATTCTTTAAGTATGAATATATATATCAATGCACACTCACACACATCAATCCTCCCCCCCACATCTCAGTCCAGCACTCCCACCATCAAAAGTTATTACATATTAAAAGAACACTGTAGCTACAAAGTCAAATCCTCTGAATCCAGACTGCACAAGTAGCCTTTATATCTGTTTCTTAGCTTTAGTCCTCACCCATATGACTTTTGTCACATACTATTTTTCCATAAGTTCCCTATCTCCTTCAGTGCCAATATTTTAAGCATTAGTCAGGGGCTATGTCCTAGTAAGTATCCTGTCCTGAAGACCCCTGCTTTATTTTTTGTAAAAAGGCATAATGTGCTGCTGAAGCAGTGAACACAGTTTGTTGAAAGAAAACGCATGGCCTCTTGTACCAAAAAAAGTTTCCATAGTCTCAAATTGCATCCATAACTTTTGCACTGTTCCTGCAAAATGCTCATTACCTTGTTTAACCCCAGGCTTTGAAAATAGATACTTCATCTACTTCCAATTAATTACACTGAAACATTTTTGGCTTACTGTGCTACGGCAGTAAGTACATACAACAACCACCAAAAGCACAGGGCTGTACTTAAATTAATCAAGTAGCATAAGAAAAATGTTATGTACAAGTAAGAAGGGTTTGGGATTTTTTTTTTCCCCCCTCTTAATTTCACAGCTCATTTTGACCTTAAACAAACCTGCATTTCAGTTAAGTGAGTCTGCAAGCAACATTGGGTCAAAGTCAGAAAATAATTCTCAGCAAGTATTATTGAAACTTCAAGAATTTGGCTTTACTGTTTCCCAAAACAAAACTTTAAGAATACAGGTGTCTAAATTTTTATATAAAAAGCATGTTTAAAATGGAAATGAAAACCAGTATTTCAGATTGCATATTTTTGTATTTTTACACCACTCACCCCCTCCCAAAAAAAAACAAAAAACAAAAAAAACCAGCCACAAAACAAACCAAAAAAAGCACCAAAAAATTTTAGTGCTTCTCTGCTCCTTCCAAAAAATCACCTCTCACCACTAGGCAGATAAACACTGCATGGACATCTACAACAGCAGCACCACCCGACAGCCAAACAAAAATAACTATGTATGTTTAGGTCTGAAGGGAATATACAGTATATACTAGGTAATTTATGCAGCCAACAGTGTGAAAAGGAAACAGAGAGACTGGCTATGCTGAGTGACAAGGAGAAAACTTTCATGATTCCATGAACTTAAACTCAAGCAAAGGTCATACCAATGACTTTGACATTTATTTGCTTTTGAAAGTAGCATTAATATCATCAAAACCCACAAAAACACATTATTGGATGCTTCTGATATCACCTTCTTAATATTTTACATTAAACATACTAGAGCAATGATTTTTCACTTGTGAAATCGGCTCTTTGAGCAACATTTACATCCCTCTACTAGAGCTAGTGCAATAACCCATCATTATTTCCCTGGCAGTCCTCCCAAAAGGTGAGACAGATGCCTTCCAGCAGGTTTGCAGCCCATTGCTGAGAAAAGAAATGCAGCCCTGAAGGAGGGTGACCTCTGGGGTAATGCTCTTCAATCAGTTACTCTCCAGATTGCTCAATAGATTGAGAAGTATTTATGGTCTAAGTGTGGAGGTTAAAGTTGCAACTCAGACCTGTCCCATGCAGCCACATCAAGAGTGGCTCTTGTTCCAGGAACTGGGACTGCTTACAGGATCTGTGCCTGTGGTCTGATCCAAAAACCATCAGAACCACTTGGTTAAAGCCTGGCAGACCTGTGAGCACCTTCAGGCAGGACCTTCCAAGCGAGAAGCATCAGGTGATGCTCAGGAAGCATGGTATGTTCTCTGTAGTTTAAATTAAGTGCACCTCTGCACCTTCTGAACAGCAAAACCAAACACATATTGGTCAGGGCTTATGCCTCAGCCATCTAGTGGAAGGTGTCCCTGTCCATGGCAGAGGGGTTGGAACTAGATGGTTTTTCAGGTCCCTTCAAATCCAAGCCATTTTTTGATTCTATGATCTACTGCTGCACTTCTCTTCACCCCTACCTACTAAAACTTTCCTCTGCATTTCTGCATCTTGAGAGAAGAATTCTTCTGATGAGTTCCCCTATGAACAGAGCACTTTAGATAGTTAAAGTGACTGTAGCTGGAATCCTGATATCCAGAGTTGTCAAAGATGAGACCCTCGTGTGATGCAGAAAACGTGGACTCTGTTGCCAAAGCCACCATTACAAGTCACTTCAGGACCTCAGACCATTGTTTGCTCTCTCACTGTCACCTACACAGGTCACAAGGACTGCTTCTGTAGCTTGTTCCTCAGGTTGCTTTCATAATTAAAAACCAATTACTTCCTGTAGCACTTCATTCATGCCTGAAGGAGCCACATTTGAAATACGCTAGTGAAAATAATATACCAAATAAAAGGGGACCTCAGTGTCAAGGAATAAATAATCTTTGTGAAGCAAAGGCACAGAGCATTTGTTCATTATGGAGCAAGAGGAAAGGGGGGAAATACCTTATGGTAGATCTGGAAGGCACATGGGTTGTGCCTTACTTTCTTTGCTCACTGCTATGAAAGGGTACAAAGTAAAATCATGCAGTATATAGAGCAGCAGTCAGCCCTCTCAGTACAATGTTGTCCTTCTTTAGAGGAGGGGAGCTTAGGATTTTATGTTTTTCTTTGACAAGGGTTTCTGTAGTGCTTTTATTTCAAAAAGGATTTTAATTGGATCTGTCATTCCATCATTTTTAGTACTGTGATTTACCCTGGTAAACCACATGGATAGGGAAGGGTAATTTTACTCTTGGTACCACTTGGGCAAAACAAATGTTTTCTGTATGCTTCAGACTGTGAACGAATGAAGGTCTTAATTGAACTGTAAGGGTAAGGATCCCAGAGAACTAATGAGAGAGACCCTGTTTTACCTCCAGAGTGCTATGTGGTTGCCTAAGCTGTGAAGTCAAACACTGGCTGATAGCTCAAGTATCCTGCAGCCTTTGTTTCATAGGATTTAGCATGAGGTTACTGCTGCCTAATAGAATGGGAAGTAATGCAACTCCCTTCAAGAGTCTCTGAAGTCAGAAAGAGCAATGAATGCTCCAGGCACTTCACAAGCAGATTCCATGCTTTACTCTTGGGCAAAAGCCCCATGCCAATGGATGATAAAACATGTCAACAGATCTCACTCTTACTTAAAGCCCTTAGCAAAAGGCCATTCTGCTTTACTCTCGTATGGATCCCTCAGCTAACAACTCCTGCTGTTGTACATGTTCCTTTTGCTAGGCCAAGCATGCACCAGCAGATCAGTAACACATCTCAGGAAAGCAAGGGATTGCTTGGATCAAATACATTGCCTGTTCTGCCATAGTTGAGGGTTATTCAGAAATAGCTCAAACAGCCTGAGCTACACTCTTGACCCACAAGCAAAGGACCTGACACTGGCATTACTGCAATAGCATTACTGCACCCTACAGCTATGCATCAAGATTCCCCACACCTACACAGACCCCAGCAATGCCAGAACACTTCCCAAGTCACAGGAGATAAGCACATTCAGCAGGAAAAAGAAATCCTGCACGAGCTGTTTGACCATCACCCCCCTGAAGGGAGACAATGCAGGTACAGGCTGCCCTTCCACCAGGTCACACCTTGCAGAAGCAAAGTTGGCCTAGTGGGAAGACAGAAGGAAATAATGTTCCTGCCCTCTGCTTCAAGGGGAAGGGCCACAAGCAGTGCACTGAGTCACACCACAGGGTCTGGAGAGGAGGAAGAGAATAGCAAAAGTTATCACTAAAGCTTCTACAAGACAAGGTCCAGAGAGACATGACCTAAGTAAAGCCAAAACCAGTGGGCCTGCAGCAAGGCAGCACATACTGCTTTCATGAAAAGTCCCCCTGAAGTTGTCTCCCACCTGGACAAACTCTTTGGCCCTTGTCTGGTCACAGTTCCAGATTCGTATTGAGCTAAATACACTGGGCTTGGGACAAGAAGCCACCTCTGTCCCCTTCATCCCTCAGGACACTTGACATATTTGATGTACAGGGAAGCTTTTGATCCTGTTCTTTAAATCCTCTGCAGGTTGGATGAGGGGTAATCAGTTGGGTTTAACATGTTAAAAAGTTTTGAAAAGTCAGGGGACAAGGGGAATAATCAAAAAAAAAAAAATACAATGAGCAGCCAGCCGCTATTTGCACACAAAAACACAATTTCTTTTTCTTCCCTGGAAAGTGCTGTTTCTGTGCTTAAGACTCAGACAGACAGGAAAAGCCCTTGCCAGGACATCAGTTTTCCTCATTTGTGGGAGCAGAGAAAGGAGACTGCTGTGCAACCTTTACCAGCAGTCCTGCTGTCAGCTGAAGGGCCCTACAGCTTACTCAGAGCCTTTGTTATAAATCTGTTTTCTCTGGGAGCGGCAGCAGCTGTAAGTGCCATGGTGGGAGCATCCTCTAAGGCAGCAGTCACTTTGTGCAGTCATGTCCTTCATAATTTTGGACAAAGTACTAATGTTGTCTAGAAGAACTTAGGGCAGGAAGGAAGTCATGCCTCCTGAGTTCTCCCTATGTTACCAAGAGAATAGTGAGAGCATTTTGAAGTGCAGGAACCACGGTCATACCTCAGAAACCCCTCCCTCTGAGAAGCCAAGAGAAACAGAGCCATTTGTGACAACCATTTTTTCTGGATTTGTAAGTAGGACTAGTGAAAGTTACCGAGCTCTTGAAGAAAAAGTCAGTGTGCTCTGTTTCCAAGGTTTCCTTCAGACTGACTCTCCTGGCAAACAGGAGAGATCCCAAAGCCAAGTAACTCCACTCAACCTCTAGCTCATCCTGCACGTCGCATGCTGGAAGGATTACGTTATGGCTTATTGCAGCCATGCCCTAAGCCCATCTAAATCTTCACACCCTCGTGCGTGGCATAAACTCTTTGCATATTCCTTTAGCTCACAGTTTTCTCACAAGCTTGCTCAGCTATTTCCTCACAACTCCCGGGGGTTATTTGGTGGGGTTTTTTTTCCATGTAGTTCAGACCAGTGTTCGAAACATGAAGAGTCTCGGAGAATTCACACTAAGGAATTGGTCATCAGTGCACACTCACCCACACACCTAATGCTTAGGAGGCAAATTCCATGTGTGGTCATAGTTCCTGTGTCCCTTATCAGAGTAAGGGCTTGGCCTCAGCAGTGTTTTGTTTATGTTACTCAAGACAACAAGGAGGATTAAAAAAAACAAACGAAAATGACCTCTGAAGGCAAGACTGCTCAATTTAAAGCTAGATTAATGATCTTCAGTGTAAAGATCAACCCTTCGTTTTAGATTTGCATAATCCATATGGTGGTCTGGCTCTAGACACTATCCCAACATGAACAGCAACAAAACTATTTTTTAAAAAGGCTGAGCTGTTCAAACTCACAAAGTATTATGTTTTCAACCCAAAATTGTGATTTGGTTGTGCTTTGATTTAGCAGCTCCATTTCTCTCAAAGCTTGTTCAATGAAGCCTACAAAGTAGATGATTTTACCCCAGGTGAGGACTGTTTGTCCTTTTGGTTCCCCAGCACAAAGCTGCAACATAGGCTGCAGATATGCAGTTGAAGGAACTGCTGAAATAAGCATTCCAAAGCTATTGAGCAGCTCTGGATATCAGCCTCCATGATAAATGCATTGGGAGCAGTGAAGTAAGGACATGCATCATACCTCAGTTTATGATACCTGCCAAAACTCCTTAGACCTTAACAAGGATATAAAAAAAAAGTCATGCCATTGATTAAAAAAGCATATTGCTGACAGTGGGAAAGTTATTTAATCATATTTTGGAGAGAATCAGAGCTTTTTCCTGAGGACAGTCCTGTGTACCATCAGGAGAGGCATGCAGGGAAACCCTGTGTGGAACAGAGCTGTTTGAATTGGCGGGACAAAAACTAAATGGAAAGACATTTGCATCCTCCGCTCATCTCTGTTTCATTGACAGTTTCTTTCAGAGGAGGGAAAAACGGTACTTGGGTCTGTGAAGAAGTATTTGGAACGAGGATATCCTGCAAGAGAAAAGAAGTCCTACAACTGGGAAAGGGAAGAAACCAACCAGTGTAACCACAATGCTGGATTTCCTATGGAGATAACCATCGTTGGTGCACAAAGCTCCTGTGTTCCTTCAATTAACATACTGTAGGTGGAAGCCAAAAACACTGGATAATGGTAAGTTTCACTTTCTACAAAGTCAAAAGCTGTTTTAATAGAAGTGTAACTGCCTTTCTTTTCAGCTCTGCAAGAAAATACTCTCTCAGAGGCTGACTGAACACCCACATTGTTCAGAAGCCAGGCAGAGTGCTCCTTGTTAAGCTTGCTTGCAGTAAGTCAGAGCATCAAAGCTAGCAAGAGCTGGTATCCTGGACAGGGATAACACTGCAAGTCTCAGCAGTAAATACATTTTCACTGAACTTATTGCCAGGAGGATTTTCTCCAGGAAAGAAGGGGAAGGCTTATCTCTAGTAAGCAATGTCTCCAGGGATGGGTACAGCACATAAATATGAAGACATGAGCAACTCTGTCCATCTTGCCATTAGAGATGAACTTTTGGAGATTGCACTGGTCATTTCTCATATTTAAGGGAAATTTCCAGATGTAAACAGGAAAAATTCAGCATCTCCTACAGTCTGAGAACTTTTAGGAGGCCTTGTACTCCACCACTCTGAGACCTTCTCAAGTTCTCAGCTTCACAATCCCCCTTTGCTGGTCTGCAACACCATAGCAGCCAAGTTTCCCTGCAGAGGGAAGCACCACAGACAAGGCAATGGGCTCAGGGCTTAGAAAGTGAAAGACGAGGAGGTTAAGAACACTGCTGACCTACATATTTAATGAAGAACCACTTCTTTCTGTCAGCCTGACTACACACAGACATACAGGCAAGTCTATACATTTCCACACACCTACTCTGCAGCATTTGAAGTCTAGATGGCCCTTGAGGCAGAATCACGTCATGCAGAACAAAGCACAAACTCCATGCCATAATAAACATCTTATCACTAATGATACCAAATTGAACTATAGTCTTAACTTTGCTCCTTTACAGTCTTAACTTTGCTCCTTAGCTTTCATACCCAAAGAAGAGTCATAGAAGCTACATCCTTACATAGAAGATAGAAGAGATAAGGCAGCACATTCATGATGTAATTAAGTAAATCATGCTGATCTTCAAGTAATAAACCCATTTCTAATTATCCTGGAGTCATCTTAGCTTGCATGAGCTGCTTGAACACTTGTCTAAGGTGCTGCCAGGTTGCTCTGTCAGGAGGATATGGTTGCCAACTTTTTGCAGCAGAAACCTCAAGCCAGGCTTGCATACTTGTCCCAGTCTCTAGCACTGTATTCATTTTTTGAGAAAACTATTTCAAAAGAAAACCACAGCGCAATTTTAAAAGGGGTCTGGGTGAAAGAAATCAAATAAGAACTTGGAATTGATGATTTCATAAGCAACATAAAAGACTTTTTTCCCACTTATTACTGCTCAGAAAAAATAAATGCTTTCCAACTTTCAACATCAAACAGCCCCACTGTAAGGTTTCTTTCTGGCTTCATTTGATAAAGGACAGGAAGAATCTCAAAATTTTTCTTGAAATCCCTTAAGATCCCAAATCCATATTTTTCCATGAATCTTTTAACAGAGGTCTTTTTTCAGAAGTCATGCTAGATTAAGGTTTAAGCCTTGCCCTTCACCACATTTATTTCCCCTCACCTTTTGCTGTCCCCAATGTAAATGAAAATCATGATTCTTCATACTCCTCTTAAAGAAGTGCATAAATAACCATCAAAAATGTGCCCTGAATAAGTATGTCAGTTATACAATTAAGCATTTTCTCCTTCTCGTGATGTGTTTTATTGATGTATAAATCAGGACTACGAGGCAATTTAGCACAGACAGGAATTTTATGGAGGGGGGGATGTGCAGATCCCCTGGGCTTGTCTGGAAAATGAGAAACATACTCATAGATGATACAGCTTGCTGGGTGCAAGATTCACAGGAGCTAGAGAGCACTCCGTCTAGACTGAGATTTAACTTTCTCATTTAAATCAAGTGAAATAGGACTGTGCTGGATGCAATTGCATTAAACCTTTCTGTGTTGGATTAAGGAGCTTTTTGTAAAGCCAAGTCACACTGAAGAAATTGTGTGGGCAGAATGGATTGGTGCCAAATCACAGGGAGTAAGCAGGAGCTGAAAGGTAGTAAGTGTCTCCCTATGTTTAGCAAGGTTTTAGCTGCACTCTCTTTCCTCCACTAAGCAGAAACTTTCCCTTCTCTCCTTCTACTACCATGGGTACAGAAATGCTTGTGGCAGACTTGACTTTCCTCCACTCAGGACTCTCAGTTGCAGAGCCTTCTCATTTCTCTCTAGGAAGGTATAAATTGAGGTCAAATAAGGAACCTTGCATCCAGAGCATGCCTGGTAAGAGACAGCAGGATTCAGATACAACTTTTTTCTTACTCTCAGAAACTGATCAAAACCAGCTCCCCCTGCACTTGCCCAAAATGCCAAGTTACTGTGATGGAAGGGAAGTGTTTCACACATCTCACAGCCCACCAAAGAGAGGAACAGGACCACTGCATCCTCAATGGGAACAGGGCAAGCACATTTCTCGTGGTGCCTGCCCATCCCTCCATATCCCCCCACTTCACACTCGGGATTTACAGAAGGAAGTGACACAGGATTTTATTTCTCCAGCCAGCCCTGCACCCAGGGATCTGAGGCATTAGCATTCTAACCTCACCTAAAGAAGGCAACTAGCCTAGCTTGTTCTCTCCACAGTCAATAGAATCTGGAATTAGACTAAATAAGCCCTGGAGGCACCTTGCTCTCAGCATCTCAGCTAGGCAGGATACCTTCCAGCCTTCCTGCCCAGAGCAATGTAACTTATACCTGAGAGCAGCATCTTCCAAAAAACAGCTGACTAAGCTCTGCCCACACATCTTAGTGCGTTCGTGATAATGGGCCAAGGGGAACATTTTCCTCTCTGTGCACAATCCAGCCCACACTTGGATTCAGGAGAGCTGCATAACTAAATTAAATTGTCCTCTTAGCTGCTTATCTTGGGGCAGATGGCAGAAACAGGACCTAGAAGATGGTAACAAGCTGAAACAAGCCTGCAGGCTCAGATGACCCCCAAGCAAGTTATATTTAAATCAAGCACCTCCCTCTTGACATGCAGCACCTTAAAGCACACAGCATTAATTTTCTATCATTATCACTGTCCAGCACTGCCAGCTCATGATACTTTTTCTGGAGTACGAGACTAAGAACACATGCTGGTTTCTACAGTGCCCAGCCAGCTCCCAGATTTAGCAAGAATCCCAACATTCATTCCTTTTATTTTTTTTTTAGAGAAAAATATGGCTTTTTGGCTCAGCCCTCAGTGCTTTATCTGTTTCTGCAGTTCAGACAACAAAACCAATCCACCTGGTTTGTGCAGGCAGCACAACATGCCCTTCCTGAGGGTGTCCTCTCCCAACATGCTATCTTGGATTTTCTCTGCACATCCCCTGGTGCTTTGCACTCCAGTAAACTGAGATGCTCTGTGACACTTGTCCAGCAACTCATCCCTAGCCCCTGACCTTCTGCCCTAGATCCTTGGCTTCTGGCTGTACATATATACCCTGGCTAATTGGTAGGGTTTCCAAACAATACCTAATCACAGGTTTGGCATCCACAGCGAGTTCTGAATCAGCCTTCAGGAGTATTGTCTGACCAAAGGGGAGAGAGGCCCCTTGCCAAGGTGGGAGGCAAACTGCAATTAATACCTGTATTAAGACCCAGACTTTAAGAGTGGAAGGGTTAGAAGAACTCCTTGTAAAGAGGGTGGGAGTTAAAAAGAGAGCACAGTACCTTTCAACCATCTGTTTTGTTTTGTACTTTAAGGTGCAATAAAACATATTTATACCCAATTCCTTAGTTTACAAGGAAAGCAAGTTGCCTTAAAGGTTTTAAAACTGGCCTCAGCTGAGCAGCAGTTGTCCCAGCCTAGATTTTGGGGATTACGTCTCATGCCGTGAATAATACTTTCATTCATTTTTCCATCTACAACCTCTACCTCCAGTTGACAGAGATAGTTTGTTTTCATCTCCATTGAAATACAGAACGATAAAGGCCTGAAGTAGCAACTGCCTGAAATACACCCAATTAGAGAGATGTTGTGAACAGAGATTTAGGTCATTAAAAACCACTGTGGAGAAATCTGGGTGTAGTGTCCAGTGAAGCAGCAAAAGAAAGAGTATCTCATAATAGATCTTGAAGAAAATACCAATAATTTATTTATTAAGGGAAAAAGGAGCTTCAGACTAAACTAGCAGTGGAGGCAGAAAATATACAAGCTTCTAATGTAGATAGAGTTTTGTATTCTTTCCATTTGTTTCCCATCTGCTGTGCAAGTAGCTATTTCATCAACATGCATTGGCCACAGTTTATCTAAAGAAAGCCTGGCCTTGGGAGCAGCTCCTGCTTCTTTAATGCTGCAGTAAGGCCTCAGGGATAACTCATAAGTGGGAAGCCCATCCCCTGATAATCCTCATGCAAAATAAAGCAGCCCTCAGGAGATGCTGGCAGACAAAGAAAAGCGTGGAAAAAAGCCTAAGCCTGCTCTGTTTTATGCTTGCATCCAACCCAGTAACTCCTAGACTGCAGCCAGGTACAAGTTGAAAGGCAGCTTAGTCCCCCCTCTTTTCCAAGTATGACAAAGTGCAAGTGAGGCACATCTCAACCTCCAGCCAAGTGAAGAGTAATGAGAAACAGAGATACAGAGATTTAGCTGAAATTTACATTATTAATGCATAGACCAACACGAGAAAATATCACTGAGTGAGCAAGGATGAGTGCAGGGAGAGCCCAGGGACCCAGATAACATGTTTTTCAGTTGTTGAGAAACCTGGTATTTAAGGGCTGGGCTCTTCCAGTGACTCCTCATACAATTTTTTAATATTAACCTGACCAAATAAAGACAGCCTCTAGTTGTTGTATTTCACTGTTGTGTGAGGTTACTATGGTGTGTATTGGGATCACCGGGGTGCACCTAAGGAACAACCAAAGTAAACACTCTTTGTACCAATATATAGCCACCTTTTGGATGGCTAAACATAAACCCCAATCACACGATCACTGTTACTATTCCATTGGAGATGGGGGGGATCCAAAGTAGCTAACTGAATACAAATACCTACAAAAGGGCTGGAATAGGTTAGGGCTAACATTAAATGCTCAAACCCAATGCTTTGATGGTCAGAAGCAGCCAGACACAGCAAAGAAGTCAGGGAGAAAACCCTCTTGCTTCTCTCAGTTTTGAACTGGCTGAAGCCATTAGGTTTGAAGCGCACGGAGAGAAAACCAGAACAAAAAGCCCCTTCCTTTCACCATTTCTCTTATGGAACCTAAGCAAGAAATGCTCAGATTTTTCACATGAAAGACAGATCCACAACACACCCAGCAGTGCAAACAGTTAAGCAAGACACCCCCAGAGCTGCCCACACGTGAGCCAGCACACGCAGGGGACCAGGACCAGCCACCACACCTGCAGGCTGGGCTCACACCCAGGGCAAACATTTGCCTTTCACAACAAAAACAAATGAAAGGCTTTGGGTTGCCCCGAATGAATATAAATATTTTTCTCTAGGAGGTCTCCTGTTTTGTTTTTTTGTGTATGTTTTTTTTTTTCTTTAAACTAACAAGGAGCAAGCTAAAAGTAAAGGGGCCCTCTGAAAGCACCTTAAAGCTCTATTTGCTTTAATATTAAAGCAAGAGGCTCCATATATGCATTCCTTATCAGCAGCATTAGAATGCCATTAAAGAACAGATTCACTCATCAGCCTACAAATTACACTGTCTTTGCTCCCCATGTCTGTTCATTTCCCAGAATATTTTTAAGGAGCCTTATTTAATTTTATTCTTTTTCTCCCTTCTCTCATTCATGACATTTCCATATGCTCATGATTATTTATTTGGCACGGCATTTTGATGGAAGAGAACAGCCAAGCCCTGTGTGCATACACAGCACAGAATTTCCACTTTAAGGGAGCTGGGTTCTGTAATTTATAGATGGCAGAAAAGACTAACTTAAGGAATGAATAACCTTAAGCTTAGAAAAGTTGAGAGGTGTTATCTGTGTATGGCTTTTGGCGAGACAAATCAAAGTCATATCATCAACTTCAGCTTTAGAAAACCTTTGCCCTTGGCCCCGGTCCCAACATTACATCTTGAATCTCTCGCTGCTATTGAACCTGAAAAAACATCTTAGCTGTATGCAGCTGGCCTGCTTGAGGAGACCACAATGCCACCAGCAGTGGCACCCCAAGCCTGCTCAAGGGCAGATAGGTACCACATAAAGTGGCTTGCATCAGGCTTTGTATGAGACCTTAGAGATAAGACCCCACTTGACTTTTTTCATGGTTGAGCCCAAAGCCATGTGCAACCAGCCTTAGTGGCTTTACTGTCCTCCTTGGCTTGCAGAGCTTACCTTGCACACCACACAGTTCCAGGCCAAGCAGCAAACAGAGGCACACCTCCCTCCATCACACAAAGGATGATGGCAACAACATGGACCATGCCATGCCTGCCCATAGCTATGCAAACCCCAGCAGCTACAGACACCTGGAAAAGGGACTGCTAGCTGCTTCCCTCCCTGCTAATGAAGCACTTGAGCTACAGCCATTGTTTATTCAAGGACCTAATAAGAGATGACTGTGGCTATTTTCCACTTAACATCATTAGTTAAAGAGAAATTGATTGCAGATGGAGAACAGCCATTGTGTTTTATTACCAGCGATTTGTTTCCTGGCATTTAAGGGTAGATCTAGGTTGGCAGGTCTGTTCTCTTAAGCTGCAGACACTACAAGGTGTGGCCACACTCCGTGTTTACGAGCCATTATCACAGCTCATTTTTTTGGCTTTTTTCAACTCCGGGCATGTCAATAAGTCTTAAAGGCTCTGTGTGAGGGAACATGAGTAGAGCTTGGTTTGTTTGTTATCAGTGAAAGATTGCTGACATGTTTTTAACCATTTCTTAATTGAAAAGCTATTCACTACAGGCAATCCTTACTTGCTTTCAACAGAAGTCCTCGGCAGCTTTGAACAGAGATAAGCAAAAAGGAACCTAAATGGCTTTTATATGTTTTAAGTCTTTCAAGTGAAGCACAAAAGACAGCGTCAATCCCCACAGTTTAATTTGGCTGGGTCTTGCTTCTCTCCCTGCGCTGTACCAGAGCAGATTCGTGGAATTACACCTGTAATAACTGGGATGCAAGCTTGGAATCTGTCAGGCCCATCTTTCTGCATTAACACTGAAATGCATGCAAAATCCCACTCTAAATTTTCAGCTGGTGCCTATTAAAAATGAGACCGAGCTAATTAAAACAAGCAATGGGTGTTCTATCAAGAAAATATCTTCAGATATCCCAGAATGTAGTGGGAAACAGTGCAAAATACCCCTGCTGAAAATCTTCCCTGCAGTCTGTCTCAGATTTCTTGGCATCACGTTTCCCCATTCCCTGACTTTTCCCCTTCAGTAGTGGAAGGACAGGTGCCCCAGGTTCCCATTCTGTAGGTATGGCATACCCTCCATTTACAAGGACTTTGGCAAATGACAGCACTGGTAAGGTCTTGTAGGACCTGATTCTCAGCATTTAACTATACAGTATCTATGGAGATGTAAGAAGTCACGGGCAAATCTCTTTCCCAGTGTGCTTTCACCATCTAATGGAGCTTCTGTGCTCAGCCTGAGTTCCACCATATTTGAAACAACTGCCTGTCCATCTAATCTATATGGTGGTTTTGATGTAAAACCAGGTGCCTTGCTCAGCTATACATAATTTAGCAGTTTCCCCAAAGGAGAAGCTTGTCCCTAACCTCCACCAATTACACAGAATATCATAGAATGATACAAAATGTGGAGTTGGAAGGGATCAGGATCATCGAGTCCCACTCCTGGCCCTGCACAAGACACCCCAAGAATCACACCATGTGCCTCAGAGCATTTTCCAAATGCTTCTTGAACTCTGTCAGGCTTGGTTTTGTGACCTCTTCCCATGGGAGCCTGTTCCTTGGCTTTGAAAATTTATAGCCCTTCCAGTGGCTTCTAACCCATGCCTATACCATAAAGCCATCAAATACCTGCTGGTACCCAGATTACCACTGGGACAGATAAATTCAAACAAAAAGATTGATGGATTGTCTTTCCAGGCTCCCCATGGTCCACATGACCCAGAATCTCACCATCCTCACTGCCCATGACCATCCACAAAGCCATACTTTCAGAAAGCCCAGAGACAGTAAAAGTGTACTTACCTATTTCTTCACCTTTCCCCCTCCAACAGAAAGTTTTGGGGAAACTCTTTTCAGAGTTGCTGAGACCAATTGCAAAAGGCTCTCTATAGTGCCATATGTAGTTAACACAGAACACTCATGGTAATATCTTAAATACAGAGCTCAACATTTTGCTGACCCTCCCTAATGTTACTTTACATTTCAGTCTAACATCCCACTGAAGGCACAAACTCAGTTCAAATTTGCAGCAGGGCATGTTTTCTAGCAAATCTAGTTGGCTAAATACCCCCAAGATTTCTTTCACGTAGCTATTTTCTATCCAGTACAATGGCAAATATCAAGTGCAATTTTTTCTCGTGTGACCCATTTTGTATTATTTCTCGATAATAAGCACCATAAATCAATTCTTATTTCTCAAGACTAAAAAGTCTATCTGATGTCACAATCTACACAGGCTGGTATCATTAACAATGCATTAGCACTGCCTCCTATGTGAGCTGGTCCATTGGTATGTCATTTGTTAGCTTGTTCAATAGCACTACAATCAACTTGTAAATTCAGATTTCGTGAGAGACAGTTTTTGTTCTTAAGCAGCAGGACTGCTGGCAGCCCTGTCTGTGTATGTTGTGTGCAGTTGCGTGTGCTGTTTTGTGCAATATCATCTGCAACATTTTATTTTGGATCATGCCCCCCATCCTCCCCAAAACGTGACTAGACTCTTTAAGGGCTAGAATAGAATTTACAGTGGATGACTGCAAGCTAAAACTTCATGAGGCTTCAAAATAAAACTCCATCTGTAAAGACAGAAAAAAGTATCAGCTGCAGATATAGTAAGATTAATGTATTAATCATCTGCTGGCATGGCACACCCTGGGAAAGAGGCTAATTAAAAGGGATTTGTGGAAAGTCACGTAGGATTACCTCTGTTAAAAGCAGTGGCAAGACATTTGGGTTATCAGTGATTTTTAAAAGTTCTAATTAAGATTCTGGAAAACAGAGGTTGTACCCAGAAATTGAGTCCTCCAGCTTAACTACACTGGAAATATGCTCTTCATATTAGTTCTGCAAGCATTTATAGCTTTAGGAAACTTGGAAAAGCAAAGAGTAGCGTTCTATTATCTCAATACTTTTAAATCCTCTTCCCATAAATTGTTGGGGTAATGACTTCCATTTACATGGTCTGATGAGGGAAGGTAGTAAAATTCTGCTGATTTTATTCGCTGAAGCATGTGATGCACAGGACTTATTTCCCAGCAAATTAAACCAGCAAGCAAACTAAGGAGCTGAAATGCCAGCTCTGCTCTTCTGACAGCAGCAGGTATTGATTTGGCCCAAAACACGTCGTGTCCAGTTTTTGAAAATTAAAATAGAAAATTAGTTGAAGGGCACCTCCTTTTCCATCTCTTGTCCATTTGGGGACACTACTGTGGTTCATACAGCCAGTTTTACCTGCTCCCAAGAAAAGTTAGCTCTTTCCTTGCATGCAGGGAAGAAAAGAGTTCACTTACAAAATATCTCTAGCATGATCAGAATTGCATCTAACAACAGAGACAGATTCAGACAGACATGTTTCAGAAGCAGTGCCATTTCTCAGACATACAGATTGTGCCACTGAGAGGGGACCCTGCTGTGAAAAGAGCTCAGGTGCTCCCTCAAGCCAGTGTCAGTCACTCACAAGTGACAACATCCATGCAGGAAAGCTGTTCCCACACTTTGGAGCATCACTGGGCTTCTTGCCTCGGCTGCTTCAGAGCAACAGAAGTTGCATTGTCAGGGCCATCCCAGCCAACAAACACTCTGGCTGAGGAGCAGTCAAGGGGTGGTACAGGAGAGTAAATTCAACAGCTTATCTGTACAGAAAACACACAGTGTCATGATAGAGCCTCCTTTTTGGAAACTGAAGTGCCTTTACATCCCCAAGCCCAGAAGGCAGCAAACCTTCCTTACAGAAGCAGCAAGAAATAAGACAAAGAACCCTTTTATTTTGCTCGGTAACAGCCAAGAGAGATTCTTCATGGTTTTGTAATGCCCTGAGAGGGCAAAAGTAGTTTCATGCACAGATGTGGTTTGGTGGGATGAATGATGATGTGCATTTAATTTATATTTTGGATTACTGAAGGATAATGACTAGAGAGGGTCATCAGCCACAAAGTTCAGATCCAGGTCTGAAACAGCTTCAAGCATTTCAGAGCACAGGGTGACAGGCTTGGGGCTTGGGTTTTGCTTTGGGTCATTGGAGAGAAAGTGGTCAGCTACAGAATTTAGCTCTGGAATCATTCCCGAGTTTGTCTAGATTCATGGCCTTGGCTTGGACCCATTAGTAGCAGCAATTTCGAGAGAAAGCACAAGGGAGGAAGAAAAGATAAAACAATGGCATAAATTCCAGCAGCTCCTGGAAGAAATACATTTGACCTTTATTATCTACTAACTCCTAACAGTGATGCTTAGCTCTGCTTTTTGCTTTTAAAATATTGTCCCTGGCACAATGGAGTCCAAAGAGAAAACAGCCTCTGGAAAAAAGTGTGAGACTCTGGGGAGACAGATATTTACTGGCAGTTTCACAACCGCCCCTGCACTTCTAATGAAATTTCATTTGTCAAATCCAGTGCGACTTGGTGACAAGCCAAGCTTATTCGGCCTGCCTTTTAGCTTGGAAACATCCTTTTGGTCTCCTGCTCCCAGGCAGTGCCTTTATTTCATCTGAGATAAAAAGAGTTGCAGCCTGAAGCTGAAAAGCTGGCCTGAAACTCTCGTGGACACCATTTCTTATTTTAATATGAAAAATGAGTTAAAATTTTGAACTGCTGTTAACACCGTGCATAATAAAACCTGCTCCTCACCAACAGTACTGCAAAGGGAAATATATACATCTTCAGCAAAAAAACCCCACAACTGGTTATGATTTTCTATGGACTCACCACTGTCTGGGATGAGGCCACCTAACAAAAGCCTGGACTCAACATCCTTCCAGCACAGGGTGAAATCCATGGCTTCTAAAGGGGGAATAGATCTTGCTTCTTATTGATGTTTTTAATATGTGAGGCCTGGTTTGTCTACGTGGCTTGCATTACATTCCAGTGGTGGGTAAAACAGCTAAGCTATTTTGAGTTCTCCTGGTTAAAATACTACTTTAAGCCTGTGGAAAGTTTTTGCATGTTTAGGTCTTGGAGTAGAGCTGTCAACAGAAACAGTCACAGGTTTTGTCTGGATTTAGGGAGAAGGAGAATTAATGAAAAAAAGAAAAATAAAAGAGTTAGCACAAGCAAACTGATCACACTTCCCCCATTGTTCAGGGGAAAAAAAAAAAAAAAGAAAAAAGAAAAAACACTGATTTATTTTAGACAGCCTGAATAGCTGTAGACAGAGAGCTAAAATATGGCAAGGAAATTGCTACCCTAAACAAGTTCCTCTGAGCAATTTGTTGATTTTTTTTTCTTTCTGCTTGAGTTATGAGCCCTTGGAACGCACATACCACTGAACTGCTTGGTAATCTGCACAAACATCTCTTCCTGAGGTCCTAAAGCCACTGTACATCCCTGAGTGGAAATATTAAATATGATAGAGACAGAGTCCAAGTGTTTGCCAGTGTGGCTACCTAACTTTTTCAGTAGACATGAGACTTCTCCCCTGAAACACACCCATCCTATGACCAAGACCTGTGTGCTGTCATGCACACAACAGTGAACATGAGGATATATATGCTAAAGCTTGAAACTTCTCTTCCAAACTACCCAAAATCTCAAGGAAGCATCATTGCTGTGGTATCAAACACCTCCTGGATGCACATCAGGTGGTGTGACCATCTCTATCACAGGACATCCCTTCTTCCTGACAGAAATGTTGTTTGTGCAATGAGGTATTTTCTTTTGTCAAAGAGGTTTGTTTGTGTTTACATCGAAAATATCAACATAACTATAATTATAAACATAAAACCACCACAGTTTGATGGGATGAGATTTGTGTGGGTGGTTTTGGTGCCTAATTGCCATGTTCTGCACAAAGCCTGTGGTTTGCAGCCTGAGAACCTCAGCCTGCAGGCACTGAACCTTGTTTTCTCTTTCACTCAGCCCCAAACTGCTTTGTGCCTAATTCATGTTAAATACTGGTCCTGCAGCAGGCTTGTTCACAACAACCACACAAAACCCATGCCCAAGAAGAAAATTATGAGGACTATGCTGTTCTTCCATAAAGGGGGACAATGGCTCAGCCTTATTTCTGAGACACCAGAAGAGAGAGCTTAAACCTTTCTTTGCCTGGTGGGAAACAAACTGGTGCTTGGCAATGGTTTCTCAAACTCCTGGGAGGCCGCCTTAAGCCACTTTGTTAGATGTTATCCAGAAATGGTCCTCACACTGTCTCTCTAGATGGACTTAATCCAGTCTGCTCCCTCACCTAAACTGGGACACAGATAACACAGGGAGTGAGAGGGTAGGTCAGTGATCCAGCAAGCTGGATGCTCACCTGGAAGCTGAGCATCAGACTGCCTTCCAACATTCAATTACATCAGAGACACCCTCCAAGTCCCAGCAGGGAGAAAGACACCCAAACCTTAGGACCAGCCAGTTCTTTGGTTTCCCTGGGGAGGAGTGGGCAGACTCCCTTTGAACTCTTCCTCTCATACCCCTCCAGACTCAGAGCCAGGGCAGTGACCCACTCCTCACAGCCTCCCTCCACCCTGGGAAGGCACTGCCAGTGGCCTCTCCCCTCCAGCTCTGCCTCCTCCTGCAGCACCACAGTCCTCAAATGGAGAGTCTGTTCTTACCTTTGAGGGGGCATGGTGGGCACCCTGAGTTATAGCAGCAGTGGGTTGAGTCCAGTGACTCACACAGCTCAGCCCCCTGTCTAATTTGAAATTAATCTCAGAAAACTAGGTCTGAGAGAGACCTCATGAGATCATCTAATATCATTTTCCACCCAGAGGCAGGGTCTGACATCCGTGGGCTAACCCCAACACATGTTTATCCAACATGCTCTGGAAGGCATACAAGAAAAGAGAGCCCATAACCTCATTCAGATACCTGTTTCAGTACTTTATACTCACAGAATTTATCATTTTTTGTTGTATGGTCAACTAAAGAATCTTTGCTTCAGATTCATTTTCTTCTCCTCTCACCATGTATGAAAGAAAATGTTAACTTGCTATAGAAAGAATGAAATTGCATTTCAAAGTTAAATCTTCCCATTGAAGCTAGTAGTCAGCAAAGAGTTTTTCAAGGCAAAATGAAAAGGAATTGCTAAATAAAAAAGTCATCTGTTAATGCCATGTCACTGTGGATGGGGCCTCCTTTTGGAGCTTTGCTGTGGATGTGGCTGCTCTTTGTTTATTTTGAAGGGACAAATTAAGCAGTCACTCAAGGATGGGTAGGAAAAGCCCGAGGCTGGAGATTACCATGTAGCTTTCTAATTAGACTGGAATGAAAATAGGACTAAATCCATTGAGTAAACAAAATACGTTTGCATACTTGGTAATTGATAATAATTATGGTTCCCTATAACAACACTAAATGCCTACTTGTTATTTTGTGACCTCAGGCAAATGAGTAGGGTATTTGTTTTACTTAAACTGACAAAACTTGTAAAAGAGGCCACCGCAATGACATTCCAGAGCACAGGGAGAGCTGTCATTTTATCTGCTGGCTGGTAAAAAATAATATATGATTTCATAATGTTATCCTGCTGAATACTTGAGGAATTGCACATTTCACTTGCTGGAAGGATCAGAGGAACTAAACATTAGTTGAACAGTCTAACTCAGTCCTACCTCAGCACAGGATAAATAGTCACGTGCACCAGCAGCAACAGAAGAACAAGCTTGCTCTTGAAAAACCAGTGGAAAAGTCTGATTTGTGTTTCCTTACATAGAATAAATTACAAAAAAAGCAGTCAAGAAGTCAACTTTCAAAATACCTGAATACAGACACAAATTATATGATGAACCTGTGTTAACTGACTGCTAAAATACCTAAAAAATCATCATGGTTATCTAGGGAGAGAATAGGTAACAACATAAGGACATTTTATATAATGAATGGCTATTAAAAGCTAACCTTTTTCATTGGGTTCTGATTTTAATGGTCAGAAGTCGATTATGCAGAAAAAGGAGAGCTTTTCAGCTGCACGAATAGAAGTTATGCAAAAGCACTCCCAAACCCACAAGGCTGCTTACCATGTAAAGGAGTAGAGATTTCCAGTAACATGCATGTTGAAAGCATTACACCAACCACACGTGTTGCCTCGTGTTTGGTTCCAAAATTCAGTTATTCATACAGCCTTTGTAACCAAGTGTGCCACAGGACAAAACAGCACTTGAGGGACCAGCAGAGATTGTCAAACATGTCAAACTGATTTGTAAATTGATCTACAAAATGCCCATCTGCATGTTTGTGCACCTGCAGGGTGTGCATGTGCCTGGTTTCCTAAGGAAATGAAAGCTAAAGAGATGTACATATATATATATTTCTTGGAAGTTTCACCATGTGTGTGGATGACCATTTATCTGAACTTAAGAAATTCCCATCTCTTGAATTCCAGGGAGCCAAGGCTGGTAGCTCGTTCAGAACCTCGCCCAGTGAGATGAAATTCCAAATTGCCAGTGAAACCCTTCATGGAGATAAAGCAATACCACCAAAAAAACTACATCTTTGCAATGCAGAAATTCCTTTTGTAGCAGTTATGCAGCTGCAAGTCGGTTTTGCATACTGAAAATGTTGGGGATTTGTCAGGGACTTTGCAAAAGGAGATGATCTACCTGCACCTAGCAGTATCCCTGCACACTTTATGAGCCAGCTTCTTTCTGCATTTTTGGTATTTGGGATTAAACTCTGGCAACAGATGTGGTTTGCAGGTCTGGGAGATGTTTAATTTATGGAGATTCTCAAAGCAAGCTGCTCCAATTTCCAAAGATTTGGAAAATTCATACATATTTAAAAATACTTCATTGCATTTCTAGGGATGAATTCCAGATACTATGGTGTTCTGCAAATGCTTCTCAGGATACTGTATTCATTTAATTTTATGTACCAAAAATCTGTCACACTACAGTCACTAGCTAGGCTCTTATCCACATGCATTTTCAATATAAGAGGACAACATCAGTAAGAAATACAACATTCATAGATATAGCATGGTACAGAAGTAAAAAAGAAAATATCCTTCTGTCTTAAAGGCTTCCTTCAATAGTGAAGTAGAAAATAATTTCTCTAAAGTTAATTTACTTCATAGAAAAAAATATCTTAAGATAAGAATAAACAATTTTGTGTCCTAAACCAGCAGCCATTTACGAATCTGCCCAGAAGAACAACACAATATAAATACACTCTCAAAACTCTGCACCAGTTGGATGTGAGTGATTCATATTACAGGACAAATGCAGGTTTCCTATTCTAAAAACACCTGCAGAGGCAAGGGGAAATTCCCAAGTTCTTTAGTACTACTTTTTTACTATGTGAATTGCAATTCTAAATCACATTTTGAAGAAGCACAAGAAGATAGGGAACAATGACTTTACATGAGTAAAGAAAGGCAATACCAGTGCTTTGAATGAAGCATGCAGTCAGTGCTTACTGACAGTGCTGAGCTACATTTATGGTATTTAAAAACCAGAAAAAACTCACCATATTAGTTGTAAACTGGTTGCACTGTAAAACGAGCATCTTTACATGTGGATATAATTTGTACACATGAAGACATTTTAATATCCATTATCAACTAGGAAGTAAATTACTAAAAGCAGTTACCCTTTTTAGAATCCAATATTTTGTTATTCTGACTGAAAACAACTTGGCTGATGAGTAGCTTAATTGAAATCAGCCACGATGCTTCACAAATGAAACAGAATCCTCCCCTAGAGATAGTTTTAATAATCCAGCCTATGGACTTCTGTAAATATCAGATTAATATAAATATTGCACGCTGCCGTGGGTAAGATTTGGAAGATGCACTGTGACAATTTAACTAATGCAAGATTTTAGAAACTTCCTGGGTTTGAATGTTATGAATGATTCAGCAGACAGGAGGCTATGCTTATGCTTAACAAAATAAAAACACAAACAAGCAAACTAAAAATAACAAACAAAAAAGGAGCTGGAGAATATATCTAGTTCCTTTGGGTTAATGCAACCATGCCCTGAGCTTGCCCTTTGCTTTTGCAGTCTCCACGTTGCCTTGTCTATCTTTACTCAACTTGGGTTTTTTTGCCAGTTTGGGCTGAAATTTTGCAGTAATATCTTATGTATGAGCTCCACCAGCAACTACTGTCTCTAAAGTCACTCTGTGTGGCCTCCAGCCATACCAGAAGATGAGCTGCTTGGGCCACATGCCATTTTGACGTCTTCGTGCAACTCATCAAAATGCAGATATAATCAAGACCAAAAGTAAATGGTTTTGAAGCCCATGTTTCACACTCAAAACATATTTATGGGGAAAAGAACCCAATGGTATAGGTATGGAGTCAAGCCAGGATGCAAAGTGTAGTTTGGTACCTGCCACAGAGGATTAGAAACTTGAGATTTGTCGTGGTGGCACCTTCAATTTGAGCAGAAGCCAAAGCAAAAGGTAAGGGCCAGTTGTATTGAGCATTTGGGCAGGAATCATTGCTCTGCATATTTCCATTTGTCCTCCTGTTCTCCTAGTTATTGTCCTACTGTGCCCAACGTGCAAGATAAACTTGAGCCTTCCCAGCTGGCCAGCTGCAGTTCAGAGGACTAAAACAGTGGGTTTCACCTCTTTGTGAAGAATAATGGAGAAGCATTGATCACAGCTGGCACTACACAGCAAGCTGAGTCCATTTTGGTGCAGTTAGTATTGCAAGCTCCAGAACAGGAAAACCACATTCTTTCTGAATGCGAGCACATGACCTACAAGCTCTGCGTGTGAGGTGTGATTTCATTTTAAAAACCCCAGAAAGACCCATTTTGTGGCACCAGTGACAGTAGTTAGGCTACTGGTGCACAGAGTTATTGATGTGTAAGTCAGTGATTCAGTGATGGATTTAAGGGGTCTTTTACGTATGGCACAGATGAAACAGAAAAATGGAAAGAGTAGTTTCCCTCTATGGTATTTTTGCCTTCTGTGTAAATTCCATTAAATGAACAGGCTTTTCAGAAGCCCTGGGAAAAACTTTCTGTTCCCTGCTGGACCAGGGAAGAGGCCACTTTATATTTACAGGATAAAAGTGGCAGAGGTCATGGTTCCCTGAGCAAGCAGGCTGTGACAATTTCACAATGGATGAATTTTCACTTGGCTGAACCTTAGGCACTGGAAACTGGCCCAGATTTCACTACTACTACTACTACTACTCCTCTGCCTACCAAATCTTTCCTGCTCCTAGAATTCCTGGACTAAAATTTTACCTGGAAACAGCTCCAACATATTTTGAAGATGTGATGATTATTATTTTACGTGTTTTCTCCTCTGCATTTTTGGTTCCTCTCAGACGAAATGATTTGAGGACAGGGAGATGCAGGTCTCAAATTCCAGGACGTTCAGATATCTTGGCCATGATCCCAATAAACATTCAGGGGTTGGATTCAAAAGGCTCAGGCCCCCAGTTGTCAGCCATGCATGCAAGGGTGAGTATAATGCAGTTGGAGCTTTGGGATACTGCTGTCTTCCTGGAGCTGCAGCTGTATGTCAGCCGGAGTACCCTAAAACAGATTGACTCCATGTGCAGGCAACCCAGTCCCATCCCAGGTGGACCCACACTTACTTCTCAAAGTCCAGCCCTCAACATTCCCATGCCTAAGTGAACCAGACCTCCAAACTACTTTGATTTTTGAGGAGAAGGGTGACAACGGCCCTAGAGCAAGGGAAATCCAGCTAGCTGCTCTTTGTAGCACTGCAACACAGGCAAGGGCATAGTGGGAGAGATTCAGTGAAGATATAGCAGCCCCATCTATATGTTCTAAGTCAGAATTATTACCCTACAGATATGAAGGCAACTGTCAGCTACTTCCACACAAGCTTTTTCAACTGGTGTCATAAAACTAAGCAGCTTCAGTGTAGCTTGTGTGTTCTTGACACCACCAAGACCTTGAACCAAAGGTTTTTAGGATGTATGGCTAGTTTAATTAAGTGATTGTATCATATATCTCTTTAAAAATGGCATGCCTGATATATTTTAGATTATCTGGGTGAACCTGCTCACACAAAATACATCTGAAATCTAGAACCACAACTATGTAGACAGGTCACGTGCAGGTTTGTTTCCATTTTCTGAAATGCAGAACAAACCCTGCAAGAGAAAACAACAAAGACAAATGCTACAGTAGAGCTGAAAGCTGTTCAGAGCTGCAGGTGGACAAATTCCTCTCTCCATCATGTCTTTCATTGTATCATTGTACAAAGAAAAGGCTGAAATATGCAGAAACGCTTCTTACTTGCCCAGGGTGAAGTAGAGATAAATAGCAAAGGAACTCTTTCATTTTTCCTAAGAATGAAATTATGAAATATCTACTGTCATCCTCAAAGACGAGAGCTGAGGTCAGCAAACAGAGCAGCCTCAAAGACTGAAGGAAGGGGGCAGGAGGAGCACTTGCTACTCACCATATGAATGGCAAGCAAAGAAAAAAAGCAGACCTGACCTTTCAGGGAGACCTGGAAACAGCCCCAAGAGCACTGGTCATTAAAACAAAACAAAACACACAAAAAGGCATTAAGAAAACCTCACTCCAGTGGGAAAAGGAAGTGGTTTAAGGGGATTAGCTCCCGGAAAACAAAGCTCCACTCTTCCTCAGTGTGCCGAGGAGCCCCAGAAATATTCTTCTATATTGATGGGGCTGTGAAAATGGACAAATGTTGGCAACCACTCAACAAATGACAATAATGTGGGGTGACATCTCTGGACCTCAACCAGCTAGCACACAATTGTCTCATTTTCATGGTGTGTCAAATTAAATTTAGACTTGAGCTCTTTGCTTGCCTTGCACTGTTATCTCCTTTCCAAAGCAGAACACTGAAGAATATTTACAAATTTACACTGACTTTGACCTGCAAACACAAATGCCAGCCCGTGACAACTGGTGCTGAATCGTTCCTTTTCCTAGCTGCGACCTTTTTACCCTCCTTCCCTTTCATGTCAGTCCATTTCTTCATGAGAGGCTCTCATGCATCTGTATCACAGAAGCACTGGGGAAGATTCCGTGGGTTTGTACTCGATTCGCTGCAGGGAGGTTTTCTCAGCCAGGAGCTTTTCATGTTGGGCAACAAACAGTGCCCCTTTTCTGACTGTCCTTCTCCAACAACCATGGCAACAACTACAAAGGCCACAACAGCTTAGTAACCTATTTCACAAAACTGAAATGCCCTAAACCCCTGGGATGTTACAGACAGACAGGCAAGGCATTCCTGGATACAAAACAGACGGGAATTTTGTCGTGGCACTGTAAAAGTGTGATAGCTAAGTCTTCTCTATCTTGACACTGAACTGATGATACAGTGAAGTCACAGCCACGCTTAAGGCAGCTTTGATAGGACCAGGATTACACCCTCTCATTCTTTCACTGGAGTCACAGCTGTGCAAACCCAACTCATCTGGAAGTGCTGGTGCTGAGAGCAGACACTTTAAAAGCCTTGATGCTGGTTTTGAAGCTGGCATTGAGAGCACGATGTCTTGCTGCATCGAGGCAAAAAATGTCACTCCCTTGAGCTGCAAAATTTCTCAGAAATCTGAGCTTTAAAATGAGAGTTTATGGACTTGAAACAGGGCTTAAGTTCTTGAAGATGATTAGTTGATTGTGTGACTTCAGGAGACCATGAATTTGAATTTCAGACTCAAGAGAGAGCAGTTATAGAGATGGATGAGCAAACAGAGGTATCAAAATGAAAGCAGGCAATGCCAGTTTTGGGTGGCTGTGTGGGGACTTTTTGAGAAGGGTTATCGGTATGACTGCTAGATGAAATCTGAATTAGTCTGAGTTTACCACAGAAGAGGAGGGGATGTCTCATACCAACTGCTTCTGCTCAAGCTGGAAATACTAGAAAAATTCCCTCTATGGCATTTTGGCTTCTGGGTTCTGAAGGCCAGTACACATGAATAAAATTAGGGAAGGACCAGAACCAGAACTCTACCCAACATCCACAAATTTGAGAACTCATTGCACACAAGTCAAACCTTGTGGATAAGTTCCATGGGACATGGATGCAGGAGGAAAAAAAAGCATGATGACTTCTCAAAACTATGGAAAAACTAACTCTTCTGGAACACAATTTTGTTGCACAAGCAGCAAGGAGTTATGAAGGACCCAGCTCAGGGAAGCACAGAATGAACAAGGAAGGACTTGAGCACGTGTTCAGTCACTCTGGTGAACACAGGGCATAGGTACTACCCCTTAGCAGTCATTTCCCATTTGGAAACTCCTGTCAGGGAGAGAAAGGGGAGGAATGCTTGTTTAGCATGATATTTTTAGAGAGCTTTTTAATGGAATATTTGTTAAGCTTTCTTCCACCCTGACTCCCCCCTCCCCTGCCCACTGTCTGGGTTTTGTGTTGGTGTTTTTTTTAATGGTTAGCAATGCATCACAGTACGGCTGCTGTTTAAATATTTGCCTGAAAAAAAATGTAGTCCGTGCTTAAGAAAAGTGGTTTGGCACAAAGTGGACGTTTTCAAACATCCATTTACCAGATGGATCACTTTGTTCAATTACAAAGAAAAGAAAAAAAAAAAAAGCTGGTGAAGGAGTTGAAAATCGAGTGGAATGTTCCTAAGCACACAGCATTGTTTACTATCTGCATGTCTCCTGGCATCCTGTGAGAAACTATCAAAAAGCTCTTCAAAAATGTTCCTTTCCTTTAAAGAAGTCTGCATTTTTAACTATAATAAAAAGGCAGTAAATATACTCTACAATAGCCTGATGGAAAAATGTGCTAAAGTATTTCTATAAATCAAATGTAGCAGTTTGGCATTAGCTCTGAGGCAGTAAATTTAGTAAATTGGGACCAGATGATTTTAAAATAGAATCTTACATAACTTTCTAGCGTGATATATATTTTTTTTTAATTTAACACAAGTTTGTCTGTCTTCATAAAGTTACCTTGGCTGCTACTAGAATGTGGTTTGCTCTTTAAGGACCATATTTTTTGTTATTTATCAAGGGTAGAATGTTTCAAATATCAAAGGAAGGAGTGGAACAGATTTCTCAAAAGTCAGAAAAGGCCATGATCTGTACTGATCCATATAAGGTGTGGGGTACTTTGTATCCCTGATGCTCCTGACTATTTCACTCTCATTATTTTGATTAATAATAGTCTATTTCTCTATCCATATTCCTTTTCTTGCCCTACTTCCCTTTTCCCACAAATTCAAGGGAAGTCTCTCTCCATTCCTCCCCACAGTGGTTACAGATCCTATAAAAGCAACTTGGTCTGACAGTCTTCCCTCACCCCTGTGCTTAGGTTGGGAGTCAGCATTTGGGACCTTGCATTTCCTATGCTACCCCCCTTTTTATCTCTGCACCAGAATATGCATCTCTAGAAATAAGAAGGAAATAATAAGAACAGTCTAAGGAGTTTATACCACTGGCTTTAGTCCAAACATTTTGACCCTATCTACATGTATATCCCTGAAACCTGCTCTCCCAGCACATCTTTGACTTTCACGTGCCTGAGCCAGTATTGACACCACTAGACAGCCATGCCAGAGCACTGCTTATGTTCTGAGGAGAGGGGATCGCATGCATACATATGTCCTTCATGGTCTTCTTTTTGGACAAACACTCAGCCATTCCATGGTCTTTCACTGGAAGCAACAACTTCTGGAATAGCTACTCTGGACCATCCCACGACAGCTGTGCTCACTACAGTGCTGCAGTGACTTACTTTGGAAAGCACAACCAGGGTCCTTTCACAGTGCCTACTTATTGTCTAGAGAGCCAGAGCCAAAACACTCTATCTCAAAACTTTGAAGATAGGAGAGCCTCTCCATTACCCTGACTCATGGCTTCCAGACCTCCGTGTTCCACAACCTTATGACACAATAAATGAGCTAAGCCCTTCCTTGAAAGCTGTAAGTAAGTACATGTAGTGACAGATCTTTCATGCCCCCAGACAGGGCTGAACTCAGAGGACCTGAGGTGTCAAATCCTCGTGTCATCTCTTAATGACTCAAACCCTCATCAGACTTCAGGAGCAAACACCATGAGTCAGCTGGGATGTGAAGGAAAGGGCAGAGAAAGAAGAGAATGGAGGAGTTGAAAGAGAGGTCAGCAAAGACTTGTGTAGTGCCTTCCTTTCATATGATCCCAAAACTGGGGCTTCCATCAGCTGTGCCAGTGTCCAGACTGAAGCAAGTTGAAGAATTACTGTGACAGACACTCATGGTAGTCAAGTTACCTGCAAGCACTACCTCTCTCAGCAGAGACAGTCTATGAGGAGCCAGTGAAGTCCTTAACTCAAAGCTTGGGATGCTACACTACATGGGCCAAATCCTGGTCCCAGTGAAATTGAGGGAAGCTTTGCCAATGGGAACATGCACTGTCCTTTTCACCCCATTTCTGGCTACCCCATTGCTGGAAGCATTCAGGGTTTGCAAATGACAGCAATGGAAAAGCGAGGGGAAAGGGTTCCCACATTCCTTCTCTTCTGGTATTGTTTCCTGAGAGTCCTGCAACACATAGTAATGAAATGATCTTTTCTTTAAACAACATCAGACTGAAATGCTTGTTAAAAATAACAGAAGAGGAGGAGGGGTTTGGAAATCAGTCATTTTCCTTTAAAGAATGATTTGGGGAGAGTAGACCATAAACAGACTTAGATGGCAGCAAAGATAACCATTTTTGGCAGCTTTGTGGAGATGCAAATTTACACCGAGTATGAGATGAGAGCTTAGACACCAACACCCAAAGAAGAGAAAAATAAGTCAGACAGTGTGAGACATTTCACATGCTGTTCTCTGTTGTTAGGGAGATAGACTGACCTCCACAGATCTGGCTGAGGCAAAAGAGAGAAAAGATGATCACTTTCCTTATATCATCCCTCCACACACCTCCAAAAGAGGGAAATCTCCTTGAAATTCCTCAAGCCTCAAAACGCCCCCAAGGTGAAATCTCATGGAAACCTTGATGCTAAAGGCAAAACAGAACTTTCCCCTTTGCATTGATTTTGGGTTTTTTAAATCCCAAACTTGGGTTTAATTAAATGTTTATTTTTGCTTCTCTTCCCACTGGGAAAAAACTGGCTGCTGGCTAGTGAACAACTACTGATGAGCTGATGGCCTTACCAGAGAGAAAGGCTTTTGGTTTGAAAGAGTTCCTGGTGAGAGATGGGGAGAGGAAAACATGAAGATATAAAATACAGCAACAGCAAATTACTTTCACTAAAAGAAGTGTGGGAGATGTGCAGCAAAAGGTTCCTAAACACAGAAAGAACAAATATAACAAACTTTCCAAGCAAAAGGGACACAGTTGGCTAGTCCAGTCACAGGGCAATTCCTTGGATGATGTGTAAAACGGATGGACAAATTACAGTAAGGATAGATTGCATTTTAGGGTCATTTTCCCAACTTTTTCCAAGTTAAAGTAGTGTTCATTTTGCAAATCAGGAGGAAGGAGAGAGTATTTAGGCAAAGATTTCTTTGGTCCTGATTCCCAGAAATGGAGTTAAGACATAGAAATGCTCCTCACAGAGGATTCATGGGATTTTAAGGATTTTAATGCAGTATTTTAAATCCAATAGATGTGTAAGGACCTCAATACATATCCCTCTTTATATACCATTTTGTAGCTTCTTGTTTCTCTGCAACCTCCTTCCACACAAGTTCAAAGGGAAGTGCTGACGTGTGTGCTTTGAACTGGGGCTCTTCACCCTGCCAAGTGCAGGACTGGGAAAACAGGAGGAGGGGAAGGAGGGGCAAGCAGGAAAAACAGACAGGAGAGGGGCACAGAGACTGGAAAGAACAGAGCTGTGCACTACCCTCTTCCAGGCAATGCTCCAGGGGATGGGAATTGCTGCATATTGCTCTGTGTGTGCATGTGCAGAGGTGACAAAGAGTGCATCTCCTGAGGAGAAAAACTTTCTGATGCTAGTCTACAAAACCTTATCTTTCTAGACTTCAAACATGATGCCACAGGAAAGTGAACCCTTATACTCCAGACCACTGTTTCCTACTTTGCAGGTGGGTTATGTGCTCTTTGAGTCAGGACTTTGTTCCCACAAAGCAAGTATGTCAGACACATGTCTTCAAAAGAGCCTGGGGTGTTTCCAAACTGGGATCATAGTGCTGGGATGTGCTGGTTGACCTCCACCTAAAACAGCCCTCACAACCCAACCCAAAACCAAACCAACCAACCAACCAAAAGAAGAGAAAAACCTTACTCAATTCATTTCTAATTTAACAATTTTAACACCTGGTGGGATAATGTAAGATGATCCATGTGGATAAAATCTCAGCTCCAGAGTTTCACCCAAACTGGGGAAAGTTCAAGTCGAAAGTTCAGGTAAAGATCCGAGCTTTTGGATGCCAGCACTATGATTTCTTACAACTGCATGAAAAGCTTAACATGCCTAAGCTTTGTGCCCAAGTTTCTTGTCTGAGGCAATTCCGGTTCCAATTCTGGATTCCTTTCATCTTAAATGAGCTGTGATATCTAAACATACATTTCCTCTTGAGCAACCTCCCTATATGACATTTATCATATTTCATCCACACAATTGCGAACCAGAGAGAACAGAAGCCTTTTGCAGTCTCCATAGTTGTTCTATTTCTGTTTTTCTTAAGAAAAACAAAAAAAAAGCCTCTTTTGGCATCAGGAGGTTGAATGGCATGCATGCCACACGTCTGGAAGCAAGCCTGTATTTTTTAAGCCATGTATTAAAATTATTCAGTGCTGGAGGGCAAAATAAAGGAGTGTAGTCTGCAAGCACGACTGTTAGACTGGTTTGTTTGTTTGGGAAATGAATAAGCCTTTGACAGTATCTCTGGAAGGAATAGGCCAGTGCGTGCTCCATGCTGACATTCTTTTCCCTCTCCAATCTTCCCTGCATACCTCACATTCTTCTTCCCCTCCCAACACCACCAGTTTGTGGGCAGGCAAGCACTGGACACCAGTCTGCCACAGCCCTGCAACCCATCTTGAAGCCATGGGCTTCTGCCCATCTCTCTTTTCACCAGTGTCATCTGCACCAGGGCACGTACCAAGGTTCACAGAGCCCTTCCTTTGCCTCAGCTTTGCAAAGGGCACGAGACAGCTCAGCTACAATCACTGGTGCCCTCCAAAAATTCAATTCCTCCCAACGCTGCTGAGAACATGAAGTCCCCCTGAGCCACGTGCTCTGCACCAGCTGGATGGCTGGGGAGCTGCTGGGCTGCACGGACCTGGGAAAGCTGTTCCTTTCCATCCTCATCTGCAGTTGGTGTTGGGCACTGGACCAGAGATAAATTTGCTTCTTTTGAATTTTACATCCTCTCCCTTCCTTTCTCCAGAGTGAGATGTGTCCCTCATACTGTTTTAACAGCAATTCCACTGTTTCCCTTTCCCATGGTCATTTTCCCCTGAGAAGGTGACTGCTTGCATCTCATAACAAATGAAAATGGTAGTGGTATTTATTCCCCCCTCCCTTTTTTTTTTTTTTTTTTTTACTGAATAAACTTTTCAGGTTTTAGTCACTGGGTCAGGCTCAGTGATTGCCAGTGCCAGAATATCTAAATTCCAACTGCCTTCCATGATTTCTCAAGCTAACAAAGGCTGGATTCACTTTCAAAACCTTTTGGGTGGGAGTACAGCAGTATGTTTCTTTCTGGCTGGCATTTGAAGCAAAACAGAGGGGACACAGGGAGCTGTATTTATTCTCTTTATCTGAAGGAGGGTCACTAAACAGGGCCTTGATGGTTGACTTACAAAGTTAAATGAGCGATTCCTGATGAAACACTGCATAAAATGCACTTCTCAAGAATGAGAACAGCTTTTGTGCTTTATTGTGAAAGAAAATGGGATGCCTGTAAGATTAGTTCATATATACTAAAGGAAATGTAGAATTCTAAAGCAAGGCAAATGAGCTAGCTCTGTGGTTAAACAGGATCTTAGGTAAAATGGCAAAGGGCAGTCACATTAAAAAAGGTAATTCTCTTCACAATTTTTATCCTCACAATTTGACCCTTGCATTCAAACCTTGCCACTGCAGAGATTTCTACCCACTGCCCTGTCTGCCAGGACAGAATTGTATTACTGCTAAATGGAACAGACCACTTGCTTGAAAAGATTTCCATCACTGGTCAAAGAAAAACGGAGCAGACTTTGTTTTGGTTTGCTGAAACGCAAAATATTCCCTTCTTTGGGTGAGAATTAAATCTTTTTCACATTATCTCCTAGTGAGGTGGGAGAGGGAGCCTCTCTGTGCAGACAGACACAGAATCCTGCCCACATCAGTGGTGAACTTTTGTTGACGTTCTTCTCAGGAAACAGCAGCGTTTCATCTTTTTTAACAGATTTGTCCAAGTAAGCAAATTCCACCTCTCTGAGTGTGTATAAAACGATTTTGTACCAAAGAAATTCCATCCACTGCATACCCGCTGAACCAGCCTGCATAGTGTTATAGAGGTGGTAGGACATACAGCTGATTATGATGACTCCTTTGCTCATAAAATACAGTGGCACTATAAATTAATTTTAATTCCAAGCCCCTGGCCAAGTATCACAGCAAGAAGCGATGCAGATGCCACACAACCTTATCCAAGAGATAGTCAGAGCTTTGTGAAGGGGGGAAAAAAGGCAGCTCAATGTTTCCCAAACAGAGAGCTCACAGACCCTTCCTGAAAGGACTCTCTCAGCTGTGAGTGAGACACTCTGCTGTGTCTCTCTTTTCTCAGATTGTGTCAATGGGGAAACAGGAACAAGGGATTTTTGTTTGAGTAACCTTTCAGAGCAGGATATCTGTCTCATGTTCTCCTGTCAATTGTCACAAGGTGATAGCTGGCTGATCTGCTTCAAGGGGTATTCCCTTCCCAGCCTGCTGACAGCTCCGTGTCGTGTTGTATGCCACAGAGCCTGGCTGCCAAGCAGTCCCTGTGGCTGCCCTATCATTTCACCTGCTGCCATCCCCCAAATAACCCCAGAACCCCAGCTGGCCAACAGGAGGGCACGAGGAAGACAGAGCAGCAGTGTGGTGAGAAATAAAGCAAGCAATAAGCTCAGCAGGATGGTGTGTGGGAGAAGGACACAAGCAGTAGGTTGCCCAAATGAGCAGAGAGTAATATTAATTGCCCTCAGCAAAAGCAAAGAAACAAACAAAAGCCTTTGCTAGAGGCACAAGACGAAGCCACAGAACCCATTTGCTACTCTGCTAGGATTGCAGCAGAATAAAATATGAGGCAGTGAATCAAGTCATTGCTGTGCTGCGAAGCAAAAAGACACTTTACATGAATTACCCTCCTGAGAACTTCAATAGGACGCCGTAGTTAGAAATTCTGGCAATATAATTCAAGCTGCCTCTGAAACACAGACGTCAGTAATGCCAGGTCTCAGCTTCCTCATCAGCGAGTTCCATTGCATAATTGAGCTGATTATCCAAGGCAACTGACTCAAAACTTTCCTAGCCTACGCCTGAAATACAATATTACGTCCTAAAGGCACGGCCATTGACAAGGTCACCAAAAGCAGCAGAGTGCCTGCACTAACCACAAGTGTGCCTGCCACAATCCTGGCTTCTTACAGCAATGTGTTGAGGTGAGGGGATCACAGTCACTAATCTCTCTTTCAAGGTATATCTAATTCCTGATATTCCTGATAGACCGTGGAGCTCCACCATGCTGCTTGCTCTGCTAAAAGTGCTGCACTAAGCGGGAGTGCAAACCATGGGGAAATTAAAAACCATCTCAGAGTAAACAGAGTAGGTGGGAGAGGGGGAAGGAGGGTGCGTGAATAAAATGAGCAGTGGGACTTCACTGCGGGGGTGGCGTGCCGTAGCAATCTCTTTTCCTCCCTGTAAAATACCAGCCCTTGTATCTGCTTCTTCAGGGTTGTAAAGCACAGCTATGAACGCTGATAGGCTTTGTGGGTTTGTGCCCAAGGTGTCATTCCAGTGGCATCTAAGTAAAAGTTTTTAATATGAATTATGGAGAGCGATAAAGGCAAAACAATATCCACACGGGAGCAATCCAACTAGAGTTTCTTATTAACACATCTGTTACCTTGTATTAAAATCAGTCAGGGACTTTTTGCACACATTAAAAGCAATGCTAGCTAAAACAAAAGCAGAAGGCACAGCTTCTCAAATGTGCTTAGGTTTCATAATGTGACTGTAAAGCGGTATGAAAAATGCCAATTACATGAAAAGTATCACTATTCGTAGGATGACTGGAAACCAGATGCACTCTACATTTAAACATAGGTGAAGTCAGAAATATTGTGCTGCTTTTCTTATTTTTGTCCCCAGTATTTATTATCCAGTTCTTATTGATGTGGTTTTGCGACCTTTAATGCATTTATCTTCATGGCAGCGGTGCCACATAAAGAGATTATCCAGAGCTCATTCAAAGAATTGGATTTGGGTGCTAGTCCAATACCATGCTAACACCTTAGCCATTGCACCCTCTGTACTTAGAAGAAATTTTCTCCTTGGAGTATGCAGGGCTGAAACATGGAAAAAGAAAACCAAAGGTTCTTTGATTCTTAACTCTTCAGTTAATAAACACTCCAAAGAGATTTGCAGTCTCCTAAGAGTAAGCTGGTTATACATAATCACTGAAAGAACTCTTTTCTTAATTAAAGTGTCCAAGGACACGGCACAAAAATTAGTTTTAATTCTCTTGAAACTCCCCAAATTTATTTTGATGTTTCACTTAGAACAATACTGCCCTAAACCCAGTGCATACAAAATATTTCCTGTTTCACATATCTTTTTGGGAAATCAGAAGAACCAACAGCAACAACAAAAACTGAAAGAAAGAGCCAGGGGAAAAACCCTGTGAGGAGTTAGAGCCAGCCCTGCATTAGGAGCCCAGCCACAGTGGCACCCTCTGCACTGCAGAGAGCAGGACCTCACTCTTCTCACTAATTACTGAGCCATCTTTCGTACTGACAGGGACTCTGTTAGGGCATGTGCAGTCAAGAAGATGACATAAAGTATTTTTGCATTCATTTAGTAAATTTGTATGGTACAGCCACATATTTTATGCTGGAATTAGAGAATGGAGGAGATTGCAGATAAAAGTATGACATTCTTTAGCAGTCAAGAAGCCATTTTAGCAATAGGATCCCTCTCTAGAGGATTAGTCACACGAGAATTTAAGGATAACGATGTACTATGGAATGTAGTTATGTTTGTAATCTGGTACTACAAGACTCTTCTTTGCTGTTTTTCCTTAGGCCACTAGAAATAGCCTGGAGTCCATCTGTGACCTAGAAATGTTGGGTAAGATCCAGCTCGGGCAAAAAGGAGAGAATTTATTTCCTGGTCATTTAAACAAGCTGGAGTATGTCCTGTACACAAAGGTTCCTATTATGTGCACCATATTAATCATGCCTGACTAAGGGATCTGACTTAAAAAGCATGGAGGATCACCACACGTTTATTTTCCCCACTCTTTTCTGCCCCCAAGACACCAGAGTTAATTATTACCCTCTTCCACATAATCCGTATTTACCATGGCCACTCTTCATAATGGACATCTCTGGACCATTAAAGCATTCTTGGCCTCTGGTGTCTAATCAGTGCTTAAATAGCAGCCAGGCAAAGCGAATGCTTGGCGTTTTGATTTGAAAAGTAGTAGTTAAAAAATATCACAGTCTGGGGACAAATGAGAACAAAAATAATTGCAAACACAGGAACAGAGAATTGTTCAGGCCCCCCAAAAGCTGCACGTGGCAAAGGTGGCTAAGGAAGGGATGGATGATGAAAGTTTAGAGAATCACAAAATGATTAGATTGAGGTCAAGTCCAGTGTTTCATCAAACACCACCAACCAAACCACGGCTCTCAGTGCCATGTCTGGTCATTTCTTGGACACCTCCAGGGTTGGTGACTCCACCACCTCCCTGAGCAGCCCACCCCAATACTCACCCATCTCCCCCATGAAGAAATTCTTCCTAACACCCAACCTAAATCCCCCTTGGCGCAACTTGAGGCCATTTCCTTTTATTCTGTCTCTTGTTTAGGGGGAGAAGAGACCAACCCCCACCTGGCTACACCCTCCTTTTAGGGAGTTGTAGGGACTGATAAGGTCACCCCTGAGCATCCTCCTCTCCCAGTTGCTCCTCATCAGCCTTGTGGTCCAGACCCTTCCCCATCCCCATCGCCCTTCTCCGGACACGCTCCAGCACCTCAATATCCCTCTTTTAGTGAGGGGCCCAGAGCCGGGCACAGGATTTGAGGTGCAGCCTCAGCATGGGGAACGCCACTGCCCTGGTCCTGCTGGCCACGCTATTCCTGGCACCAGCCAGGATGCCACTGGCGTTCTCGCCAGCTTGGGCACACCGCTGGGACCTGCTCAGCCTGCTGCCCGCCAGCACCCTTAGCCCCTTTTCCGCTGCGGAAAAGCCGAGGCTGGCAGCCTCGAAAAGGCACGGGGTGTGATGCAGAGAATCCCTGCGGACACACTGGGAACGTGGGATGGGCAGAACTGGCGGAGCCGGGGCTCGAACCCGCGCCTCTCCCAGCGCCACCCCCGGGGGGCGTGGCCTGGATGGGGGCGTGACCGCTCGCGCGGGCCTCAGCCAATGGAAACGCCCATATGCAAATGAGCGGGGCTGCTCACGCGGGTCTGGGCCAATGGGGACGCCGGCATGCAAATGAGCGGGGCAGGCAGTCGGCGCGGCGGGGCCCGGGCCGCGCAGAGCCCGCCGGAATGCGGCGGGGCCGGGAGTAGGGAGGGTGCTGCTGCTGCTGGTGCTGGGGCCGGGACACACCGCAGCCATGAAGTACAAGGTGAGCCGCCCTGGGGAGGGCTCGGGGGGCTCGGCAGGGGCTGGGTGGTGGAGGCGGGAGGATGGAGGCGGGCCGTGAGCGCGGAGAGGCGGCCGGGGCTCCCTTAGCCCTGCGCTGTGCCTGCCCGAGGGTGGTACCCCAGGGGTCCCCCCGGGGGATGGGATGGGATGGGATGTGGGGTGGGGGCAGAAGGGTCCCCCCAGGTCCCCCCAGGCCCCCCAGAAGGCAGGAGGGTGGTGGGCTGTTCGGGACAGGCACCGCCACTTCTCCCCTTGGGATAATTCACCCCTTTCCAGCCCTTTTTGGGTGGTTCCCTATCACGGTGAGGTCTGTATGATGGGGCACAGGGGAGAGGAAAAAAAAAAACACCATATATTTAAAAAAAACCCTGTAGCCTATCCCCCCTATTCCATCCTATTATCCCCACTTACTAAATAATCGCTTTTAGCAATTTGCCGTGGTTGCCATGCAACCTTTTTCTATTTTTTAATTTTTTTCTATTTCCAAAAGACTCAAATGGGGAGGCTTTCATCCTGATATTACTCAAAAGCATCTGGGCAAGGTACAGAATGGCCCACAGGGCATTAGATTGCTGTACAGACATACTGCAGTCTTGTGTGATTGGAAAATAAAAGGGGGGGGGAAGGAAAAACTTTCCTTCTCCTGCCAAAAATAACTTCAGCATCAATAAAAAGGTGATTTTTGGAAATGGCATGCGCTATATACTTGCTTTGGAAGGCAAGTCCATCTCCTTACTGAATTTATGCAGTGTGGTGTGAAAGAGTGCTGATGCTATAGCATTGTGTGAGGCTTATAAACCTGGGCAGAATGAAAAGTACAAGTGATACCTCGGTAAATAAGCAAAGATTTTCCTGCTTTCCTGTGTATCTCTGTGCTCAGATCAAGCGGTCTGGATCTGTCACACCCAGACTTTGGGAAAGGCCAGGGTTATGTTTTCAAAGGTGCTGGTCAAGAATAATAAGGGAAGAAGAAATTGTGTAAGATGTGGATCAACAAAGATAATACATGACTTTGAAAATTTGGTCTGGATCTGATGGCTTTTTCTTTTTTACATCTCAAACAAGTGACTGATCTGAAGCCTGAGATGAAATTCATCTCATTTCTCCTACCTACTCTACCTCTGATAAGTTCAGGTGGACTTTATACCTGCTTGGAGAAGCTGTTTACCCTGAGCACATTACATCAGGCACTGGAGGGTGGGAAGAACAGTGTTGCTGTTAGTCCAGGAGCTCACAAATTGCTTTCAGACTCTTGTATCACAGTAGCAGAATAAAGGTCCTGCATAGTTATACAGTTTCCTGATTTCTTGTCAGGTCACTGCATGATCTTCCTTGGCTGCAAGGAGATCAAGCATCATATGTAGCCTTGTTACACTGCAAGAATAGAGACTGATAAGGTGGTTCAAAAGGGGGACTTCTTTGCTCTGTAATGTTTCTTTTGTAATGTCTTGTGGGAATGAGAATTTTGGTTTGGGTTTGTGATTACGTAATTCTAGACAGAGAAAGCTAGACACAGAAAGAACAAACCATTGGAAAAAAAAAAGGGAAAGAAAAGAGAAGACTGAGGGTTTTGGCCTCAAAAACTGTCCTGTTAGAGTATTTACTTTTCCTGGGAAATGTGAAGTGGTTATTTACACTGTTTAACTGGGACAGACATCCTTGGATCTATTTCTTATCCCTGGAGTACCATATAAAGAAAGTACCTGCTCATTCAGTCTTTGTTCTTTCTGGTTTTTCTTTCTTTTATCTTCCTATAGGAAAGCAAAAATTTTATTTTTTTAATTGTATACATGAAATAAAGGAACAGAGAATGCTCATGGCACACATGATGCCTGGGGACATACCATCACTACAGAGAAGGCATCCAGGTGCAGATTTGGCTCTATTTAACTGCTCATGGTGTTACACTGGGGCCTTTCATTTTTTACTTTCATTGTGATAATCCATAAGGCCTCATTTAATGAAATGATTGAAATGCTTACTACTGTAGCTTAATTTAGAGTATTAACAGTAGGACAGAACAGGAACTGACTCATGGGTGAGACCCTGAATACGTCTCTCCATCACTCATGGCTTTGCTTTCAGTGTGACTAAAGCCAAGGTCAGTTCTGGTGTAGAAATCCTTTCTGCTACTCAATCTACCCATTTTTTACTCAAACATTTTCAAATCTTTTTCCCTCTCTCCCTTCATTTAACCTTCTTCTATTATCCATCTCACTCTTTAAACATTCTTCCAACTTAATATTCAAGTCTGATTCCTCTGAAAGCCATGGGAAAAATCCCCATGAATTTAAGTTCAGAATTGTACCTTATATAGGTCTCCATAACACTGTCTGTCTTGTGTGCCCTATATGAAATTCAGTAATGATGTGATCTTTTAAAGCAAGGACAAATTTGACTCTAGGTTTGGTCTAATCTACCATTCATGTTCTAGTTAAATATTGGGAAACACAAAAGTTATTCTAACTGAGCTATGGAAAGGTAGGAAAGGTTAAGCATAACAAATATTTAGATTTTTTTGTTAGCACGTCTTAGTACTAATTGTCTAAAAGCTCCTTTCAGGAACTAATTGCTATAGGGATGTGGTTGTATTAGGGCAACACCTCAGTTCTTCGATGACAGCAGCTTTCTTTTATGCTAAAGTCTCCATGTACAACAAAACTACATCCCATCAAGCTCCCACAGGATGCCATTCCAGTATTCTGTAATCCAGAAGGTAGGGTCAGCCTTTTCTGAAACCAAACCCAGGGTGTGATTCCAAGGGTGAAGCAGTTACAGCTGCAATACACTGTGTAGGAACAGAAATACCAATGGGTTGTCATGGTGGGAGAAGAACATGGATTGGAGAGGATATATCTGGCCAGCAATTCTAAAGCTCTTAGGCCATAAAAGTGCAACAGAAGCAAAAGGAAGAAGATTTTATCATGACTGGGCTTTTGTAGCTTGTTGGCTCTTCACAAGTAAGACAAAATAAGAGGAGGGAAGAAGAAAGGGGGACTTATCTGTTTACAAAAACATCCAAACTGTTAGTGAAAGAGGAGAGGAAAAAACCCCTACATTCCTTACCTCATTTAAGCCAAAAGGAATGACGTAGATGTAAAGTATGAGGTCTTGATTATCTATTTTTAGATAATTTGTTGGGCAAGGAAGAAACCTAAATAGGGTTTGAAATGCCTGCCATTTGTGCTAAGGCACAGTCCTGTAATATATAGACTTGATTACAATGTCTGCATGCCAAGACAAACAAAATAGTGTCCCTGGGAAGAAATACAATATTCCCAACTAGAAATGCTTGTGAAAAGCTGCTTGTAACCCTGGCAATGAAATGCTTTGAGTGTTGGACCATGTAAAGGGAAAAGAACTGCCTGTACTTTATTAACCAAATCCTCTCTGCTTCGTTTATTCCTCACTCCTCTTCATTTTCATTTTTTTCAGTATCTCAGCAATCACAGGGTGACAGTCAAACTTAAAATGTAAATAGGAACTGTGAAACCTTGTAAAATATAGTACGAGAGGAACAAACCAATAAGGGGAAAAACTATCCAAGTTTGTGCTGTCTCTCTTAAAATGAAAGCTTCTTGATTTTTCTCTCATCTGTGCTTGTATAGAGTGAGAGATGTTACAAGACTTGCTTCAGAGGAAGAGCCATCACAAAGCATTACACCTAACAGCATGCAGTTTTTTGCATGATTTCTAAACTTCTTTGTTTTTATGCTACAAACTTCTCTTGAGTAATATAGCTGTAAATCTGTTTAGTCAAGAAGCTGGTAGCCTAATCTGTCTCTGTCCAGTCATTCCTAGTATTTGATGGGGAAGCAGAACTACCAGATAAACAGCCTTCCTTATTTCTTTGATAGTTCCAATTCACTTTGGCTCTAGATAGCACATGAGACATTAGATATTTGAGTGCTTTTAAGGTCCTGTTAGAGGTTCCAGGCACATTAGACTATTACTTGGCCTTGAGGTATCAACACTACTAATTTCACACAGTGCCATACTATCAAAAGACTTCATCCAAGGGGACCTACCAAACCAGAAAGCAGAAAAAGTGCCTAGTAGTAAGACTTCATGGAAATACCTTCTGCAAAGATAGAATGAAACCAAGCTTCAGGAATGTTCTGCAGCCTTTCCAAGCCAATAACCACTATTTTGCAGAAAATACAGCAGACTTTGGAGAAGTCTCATGAAGCATTGTTGTGAACTCATTAGCTGTTGGAGCACAGTTCCTAAGACCACATATAAACTCGCCTTTGGAATCTTACAGTCCCAAGCACAGCAACAAGTGGGGTTAGAAGAGGTCATACTTGCATTGATATCTGATCACTGAACTCCTGTGTGTGGTTTCTCAGGAGGTATTTGTATTATTGATCTGCCCATGCTTCATTATAAATACCAGAGTCCTCGCAGCAAGCTCAGGTGTGTCTAGTGACCAGGGTAAAAGTTTGAGGCAGTTCTCCCAGATCACACTTCTATCTGCCAAAACTGGAATGGGTGTACCTACTGAGTGCTTTGGACAACTTTAGAAACAGTAGATTTCAAGAAGCCTTCCTTCAAAGAGCTTACATTAGTGGTAGTCCTCAGCCAAGCGTGACATCCTGCTCTTGCACATAAGTACAGGAGAATAGGATGTTCCCTTGGTATTTGGAAAGAACAGCCTTGTGTCTCTGTGCATACAAAAAAGTCGAAAACCAGGAGCACACAGCTCCCTACTTGTCCTATTGCTGTTATCAGAGATGTTAGGGGCATGGGAATGCCTTCTGCATACAATGGATGGGCTTAGGTCACTTAAGGGCCTAAGCAAAGTCACTTTTGTTTTGCTTATTTCATTTGGACTAGCTTATCACAGACATTTAAGTACTTAAATCCCATTCATACCATCAGGAATTAGGAACCCACCTGTCTGCCAAGATCTAGAGTTTAATTCCATTTTTAAAGCAACATAAGCACTTAAGAGGAGCATGCACAAGTGTCTGCCTTTGCTGCAACACTTGTGGAGAACCCTTATCTCCTACTGCTCCCATTTCTGGCTGCACTTGATGGAGACAAGTAGCTGAACTCCTTAGGACTTTAAAGTCCATGCACCTCTGTAAGAGCCCTCATTCAGTGACATTTGGAATTGTAAATGCTTAAGTCACTTTTCAAGATGCTTCTTTACGTAATACATGCTCTCTGAGCATCCAGGAAAGCAGTGGACTTTTACCTGTTAGAACAGTACCCTGACCCCTGAAAAATGCTTTGTGCCAAGTCTTCAGTAGGCTTGGTCAGTCAATCATCTGGGGTTGTGGCGTGTATTCAGCAATATTTATTAAGTCAGGCTACTGCTGAGTAAAGCTGCATTTCGAGGGTCTCCTGCCTGTAAATGGCTGCAGCTCTCAGCATCACTGAAGCTGGGCCACTTTATAGCAGCTCGGAGTGCAGCCTTTGCATATTACTGCCTGATTATCACAGGCTCCTCTTGGCAAGTGAGAGTTTTCTTTTGCCTTTTGGTCTAGACATTACAGTAGTGGAAACTGTCTTAATTTTAAGGAGCTCATTTTTCCACAGCAGATTTGGCCGTAGCTTGCCTTTGATATGAAACAGGACTGCTAAAGCTGTAGGTTGCAGTCCTGGAAACACAAGTGCATAGCATGACAAAAGTTATATTTTTCTTTTCTTGCTAGGGATGGGGCAAATTTTGGCCCTTTGATTTTTGTGTTTATTTTAAAAACATTCACAGTCAGAGTGGATTATCCTACCTGGAAAAGGAGGAGTAATAAGAATGGGTTTACTGTATAGGAATGCAGTCAGCATAGCAGAAGCCCTTTCTTAAGCAGGCCTCATTGACAGCAAGGTTGAAAATTCTAGCAATAGCAACGCCATGAATCATTTGGTGATAACAAATCTCAGAAAATGCTGAAAGATCCTAGGAGTAAATCTCAGTTCTTCCAGTGGATGTTCTCGTTGCAGACAGAGAGAGGAAGAAACAGACCATGAAAATTCAATGATTCTCTTTCTAAGGCAATTTTTGATCCAAAGGGTTAAGTACAGGCATTCACTGTCTAACATACAGCTTGCAGTAGGTAGAGTCCTGTGGACTTTACATCCTGTTAAAATGCTTCGGGTAATAAACCTATTTTTACTGCTATAGAATGGCCTAGTTTACAAGCATATATCTTCTTTTGTTTTCACTTTCTCTGCCTATACTGCTCCATCTTGTTTGCAGCCCAGAAATTGCACAAACCCATCTCACGCGATTAAGAATAAAGTTGTGTTTCAGCCCGAGACCGAGCAAAGTATCTACAGCTGGTTAAAATGCACCTACACATTCACCATCTCCCTTCTCCAGGGCTAGGCTTACCCAGAGAAACGTCAGCTTGCCAAAATTTAGCTGTTCTGGGATGCTTGTTGACTTTTGGCTGCCACCCTGTAGAGTGGAGATGACTCCGACTGGACCTGGCAAGCATCGTCTGCCAGCCAAGCAGTATGCTCCCCATCTTCCCACCAGCCTGGTAGGAGCCTGGAAATATCATTTTCCAAGCTTGTTTTTCTTTAGTAAGCTGAGCTCTCAGGTCATCCCAAGTTGTAGTTGCTGTGTAGTATCTCAGATGGTGACGCTACATTGACAGAGAAGGGTGGCTTTCCCTTCTACCAGAATTTTTTTTGAGAGAGTTGGGGGAAGGAGAAGAGCACGTGCCAGTTCATATAAGTTCTAGATTTAAAAACGTAATAAAAAAAAAAGGTCATACTTTTCAAAGCTGAAGACGTGAGAGAAGTAAGTTGATGACAATACTGAGGTCCTACATCTACACAGCTATGGTTTTTTGGCAATTAAGTTGTAATTGTTTCGCCAAAGCCACACAAAGAAGAGTTAAATTTGGAAGGAGGGTGTGTGTTTTGGGTTTTTCTTTGTTTTGTTTTGTTGGTTTTTTTTAAGGAAACTTTGTCTGGGAGAAGACTGCTCACAAATGCCAGAAAATGGAAAACTGAGAACTCAAAACACACGTTTCGGGATTCTTTCTTTCCATCTTTCCCCCCATCCCCCTTTTTGCTCTGTTTCTTCAATTCTTAAGCATTTAACATCCGATCTCCTTTCATTAAGTTTTTAATTGCCTGCCTGAGGGAAAGAGGTTAGGTTTTCCATCTGCTTTTTGATTTTGATGTACTGTGGTTTAATCACAGTGAGATCATATTTACTCTAAGGCTATTGTTTGCATGCTCGATTTCTTTTATATTTTTTTTTCTCCCTGTTGATGTCACAAAAGGCACACAGCCCTCAGACAGATTTGAAAAGGCCTTTTAAAGTCATGGAAATAGATCACACCCTTCCTTGGGTGGGGGGAAAGGAAACCGGTTACGAGGGTGAAACATATACAGAAAACTCAGTGAGTTAGGTGTGGTGGAATTTCCCAAAGTATTAATAGGTCTTGAAGGTAAGTCAGGGGATGTGGTTTGTGTTGCCAGAATGAGCAAAGAAAATGGTATTTTGGCACTCCTGTGAAACCCCAGGAACTCTGAGTGCAGGGGAATAAGATCAGGATATATCATCAGCAGCTCTGTGCTCTGCCTCGCTGTGAATGGTCCTGTACAGGACTTGGGTGACAGCCCCAAAACAGGGTGGGTGGTCTGACAACACAACCCTGTGCATTAATCTCAGGGGTGTTCCCCGGGGCTGGGTGAAGGAGCATTACCTCACATGTGCCCTTTTCCAGCGTGGCTGTGACCCATTGCTGTGTCTCTCTGCACCAAACAGAGGGTTGCTATGTAGTAAAAGGGAGTTGCCACTGCTGTCAGACTCCTACGTGCTCACCCAGCACCTCCAAGGTTTTGTGGTACAGCACAGCCAGCATCAGAAACAGGAGGGGTAAATCAGCTCCTTATTTAACATCTGTGGTATTTATATTTCTACGATTACCTTTGCAATGCCTCGCATCCCTTCTAACTAAAACAAAACCAAGCCAAAACCCTAGATTCAAAGCAAGTGGCAAAAGAATATCAAACAAACAAACAAACAGAGCCTGGCTTGTTTTCCTTCTAGCTAAAGTGGAATTGTCATTTTGTTGTTCTTAACTGATACAGAGCCAGAAAACTTTCTTTTCAACTCACTTGTCTATTTTGAAACTTCATCCATGGCAGTAAGGTGATGCACTCAGTGCAGAATAACAAAGTATTTTATTGACACAGTTAGGATTTTAGCTCTAGCCTTCATTTTTACATTTTCCCTTTTCTACTTCCCCCACACACACCTCTTCTAGCCTCTTAATTCCTTCTTTCAGAGTCATGCACTTGAGTTCCCTCCCAAGCTGCAGGTTTGCTGCTGTGCCTCAGTTTTGCAAACTCCTTTGCCAACTGCCTACAAAAGAACAGATGCACAAATATCCCCCATTTCCTTAAAAATGGAGCAGCTATGCTGAAACAAGAAATGTTTTCAGACCACAGAGCCTCCAGTCTCTCACGTACTTAGGTCACATTTGCATCCCAGATTTGGGTGAATCAGTGGACCACATCAGCATCTTGAGCAGGAGTGTGATGTGCCTGGGCCCCTGGCAGTGAATATTCCAGAGCACGACAGCCACAGTGCCTACTTTGGCTTAGCCAAGTGTGATCCAGTAAGGAGGGGATATTCCTATTTTTCATCTTCAGCTTTCTGTGTAACTTGTCTCACTACCAAAGAAACCCCAGCCAGAACAAACTCTAAAGTTCAGGCGTCTCAGGCCAGACAGGAGGGCTGGGACAGCTCAGTGGAACACTGAAATAAGATGCCTTTCTGCTCTGCAGACCCAAGGTTTCCACATCATGACCTCCAGGCAGCGTGGTGTACTTTATTTAGCATCATCTGCTGCAGAGATGTACAGGCTGCAAGGATACTTGGGATGGATGAGGACCTGTGCTCAGGTTGTTAGCTCACAGCTCTCTCACTAGCTGTAAAGCCAGCCTTCCAAATCTGCATGTGAAAAACTGCTTTAATTTCCATCCAGCAGTGTAAGATTTACCCTGGCAACGTTTGACCAGAATACCTTCACTAAAGCAGATCTTGGGGGTTTTTGCTGGTTGAAAGCAAGAGAGTGCCTGAAGAGTGAATTGAAACACTACTGTGTTGAGCCTTTTCAACGAGGCTCCCTATTTTGCCATGAGGAGTGAGGTAAGGAAGCTCTCAGTTCCCAGGGCCAGACACGAGCTTAAGTGCCTTTCAGAGCTCCTGCTGGAGCTGTAGGCACTGTGACACCCTGCTAGAGCACCAGGCTCTTTCATAGGTGCTGTGGTAGCACTTCCTGCCTCCTCCTCTATGTAGCTGTCAAGATAAAAAGCAAGGATCTGCACACAGCTTGTTGCTGGTGCTGAGCTGTTCAAGGTCTTAGAACATGCCAGTGCAGCTTTGTGTGTACCAGGTACTGCCTTTGCTGTTCACCCTCTTCTTCCAGGTTTGAGGAGACCAGCACAAGACATTTTTCAACCTCTGTCAACTTCTATTAAGTAGCCTTCGTGATAACATTACTTGTTATAGATAGACCTGTTACCTGCTGTGCCTCAATAGTTGCTTTCCTTGCCAGCACAGCACAATAAACTCTTTATTTCAAGGGCAGTGACAGTGAGAAACAGAAAACTGGATGGGAGCTGAAAAGCACCAAAGTGAGATTGTCCAATGGCTCTTGCACTGACACCCTTAAGTCAAAAGCCAAAGAAGCACCAATTTCCCTCTTCTACCAGTACTGCTTGTAGTCAAATCATTTCTCTCAGAATAAAACTCAGCTGGCTTTTCAGATTGGTTCTTTAGTTTCAGGCATATTATTACTGCTGAGCCATCTGCAAGTGTACATAAATGCTTAGGCTGACTTTGGAATGACAGTGGTTCATTTTAAAAACACTTAAAAGATGGGAGTCTCTATCAAAAATATTATGTGATGGATAATTAAAAGTGACCCAACCAAAATGCAGCTACTGGTTTGTTCACAGACACTCCTTTGGGGTGTCTCCCCCCACCTTTCCTTCCTTTGTTCCTCCCTTCCTTCTCCCAAGCTGGCTAAACTTAGAAGAGAAGCTGTTTGTCATTTTAAGAAACAGTAATAGACAAAAGGGCTCCCACCCTTTCTCAGTGAAGAGCAGAGGCAATTTTCCTGGTTCTGTTTGCACATAAACTCCACGTTTATAGGAAGCAATATTTAAAAACAAGACAAAGCGGAACAAAACAACACCCCTCGCCAGCCAAGCACAGGGCAGGGATCAGTATCCTCAGGCTGCACCTCTGAGGGATGGGACAGAAATCCTTTGAGCTTATGGTTGGTTGACCCTTTTCCTTGCTCATTCATTCATTGTGGAGCTGGCTGAGGAGTCAAGTCGGCAGCCCCGCGCTAAGAGCTTGGCACAGCAACACTCAGCCCTTAAAGGCTCCATTGTATTTAATCTCATAGCATGTAATTTATTATTCCTGTGTTTGCTTCCATGGGCACCTCACACACTCTTGTTACCCACGTCACTGGATGTGTTTACTCGAACAGATATAGTGGATGTTTCCACCACTCTCTTTTTAACTCCTGCCTCTTCTGCCACTCAGCAAACCATCTCTTCATCCTCCAAACTACAAATTACAGCGTTCTGTCAGTTCCCTTCACTGCAGAGAAAGCCAACCAAAACAGATAATGTTCTTCAAATTATTTTCATGTGTCTTTATCCAGCTGCAGACATACCAACCATCAGTTGCAATGGGCTAAGGAGAGAGTAAGCACCTTTGACAGTTCTATAATGGACCTGATTTATGCATCTGAATTTAGCCAGTAATTCCTTCAAATATGAGAAGAAAAATAGTGTCTTATTTGTTTTAATTTGGGTTCTGCAGGTAGAACAGCTGGCAGTTTTCAGAGCATCATCTTTTGCTCTCAGTCAGGATTCACTAGGGCATGCATCCTGGATGCAAAAGAAAGGAAAACCTGAGGTGTGCAGAGAATACAAATTGCACCTTTCCAGGGTTTATCTAATGGACTTGCAACTGGCACTAAAGGAAAACTCGGAAGTTTCAAATCCCAGGCTCGCTTTACCTGGAGAGAGCTTGAAAGCTTTACTTTTGTCTCAACCAGTGTAGAAAGTTGGGGCCATGGGCACCGTAATCTGCATTTAATCTAGAGAGTATCTACTTCAGTTTCAGTTCTTTCAGGCAGAGTTTCTGACACAAGGCATCAGCAAAGTCAGCTGAGCCCTTTCCTGCAGCATGTTGCAGCTGAAATCCCCAGGCAGCAGTCATTGGGGTCAGGCTCCCTTTCACTTTGACCTGCTGACAACTGAGATAGCACTTTATTTAACAGAAGACTGGAAAACTTCCGCTTTTCAGTGATTTTACAGAAGATGCTTTCTACTGCACTCACAAATCCAAGCTTAAGAGGAATTCAAGCTTCTTGGGACAATTGTGGGTTGGGGTTTTTTTTTTGCCTGTTCAGAGCATTAACACAGGGGGCTTGACCCTGGCTACATCATCCTGACATCCTGAGTATTCCTAACAAGGCTTGAGGATGTCAAAGCTGAACTGAATCTTTCCAGTCAACCATTAGTTGTAGAGAAGCACTCCTTAATTGAAGCGTGGCTGCTATAAAAGGGGGCTCAGGAGAATGGAGCTGCTTAGGGACCACAGGTACTTTGGGGTTTTCAGAAGACCACCTCTGCACCTATAATGAAATTAATTTAACTGGAGCAAAGGAGGGCAACAGAGACTTCCATCCTTAATCTTACTAAAAGAAGGTGGTAGCTGCCACTATGCTCATTTTACCAAGTACAGCTGATTTCTGTGACAAACCAACATTTTTCCCTCTCATCAGATCATTTCTCACTGCCATTACAGAATTTGAATTTGTAGTTCTGAATCTGTTGCCCTGCTTTTTTCTCTTGATATTAGAAATATAAAGGGACTTCTGTGCAACTTGCCAGTTGTGAAAGCAAGTTCCAAGACAATTTTCTCATTGCCCTTTCCTCTATTGCCATTTTGTTTAGGAAATGGCCAAAGTTTCTATAGCACTGCTGTGCCTTAGACCTTAGTGCTCATTTGGTGCCTGTTTCACAGACAGGTGAGTGACAGATCCTCTTCAGCACAAGTCCAGCTAATTCCATATAACCCTCCCCAGTCTCTGAGCTGATGAGACCAATGAGAGGGAGTACTGAGAGATAGGCTGTGATGCCCACAGAATCAAATAATTATTCAGATTTGTCAAATCGATCAAGATAAAGCACACAGGTGTTGAGGGGGTGTCTTTGCTCAGAACTTCTTTCCACGTGTGGGAAAAGAGAGACTGCTGTCTTGGTCACCACAGCAGATAAAGATATCTCTGTGGCTTTTAAAAGCTTTCCTGATGGCCACCTGTGGTGACAATGTCATTTTTTTCCCCAGGCTGACTCTGCTGACTAATGAGAGTGACTGTCACACTGTTTCTGAAGCTCATGTTAAGCAATCCTGTGAAGGAAGGATGAAGTCAGGGAAATGCTCAAAATACAGGTTACCTTAGAAGGATCAGTGTCTTTGCTGCTGGCACCGAGCAACAGGCTTAGTTTTTCTGGTCCCAGTGCTTATTTGGAGGGATATTTTGCCTGCTTTGCTGCTCCATCAGTGACTGGTGCTGGACTATTCAAAAGGCCTTGGGGAAATTGCTGTGAAACAAGTGGCACCCAATTAGTATGATTCACATACTGGTGCCTGAGTTAACACTGACAATGAGAATCTGAAGCTCTTTGCAGCAAAGAAGTTCTTGAAGCACATCCAGAAAGTATTAACATGCTGCGTGCCAGGTGGCGAGAAGGTCACTGGGACAGAGATAATGAGCAAGTGGGAAAAATTCACATGGGAACTTTTATCTGCTCTAATTCTACCACCAGTCCAGCTTTGTTCCAAGAATTGCTTTGTTGTAGAAGCTAATCAAGCTTTTCAAATACCTTTAATCACCACAGTGTAGAGGAATAGGCATTTATCATTGATTTAGCCTGCTTGGTTTGTGCCTCCCCTACCCAGCTGTAATCTGCCTCCTTTAAACAACTCCTCTGTGAAAACCTTTTTTAAAAAGTCACTTGCACAGGCTCAGCTAGTCATGTTCATAATTTGCCCTGTGAAAGACATGCCAAAAAGAAATGTAGAAAGATACGAGATTAACTTGAATATTCAGACTAGGCAGGGACTTTTCCTTTATGAGCTCCATGGACTCATCTAAGCAGCAGGAGCATAGATGTAGTGTTTGAGAAGACACCACTGATTTTGACCATGCTTAAATAATAGTTTTACATGGACAAAAATTGCTCTCTGCTTTATCTGTATTCTTGTTTCGTAGTGTTTTGTTACTGATGAGCTGAGTAGATGCCCATCAGAGAGAATGGTGGGCCCCAGTGCTGCTGTTTACAGGGGAGTTCCAAATGGCAATCCTGCTTTTCCAAGCCAAAGCTTAATTTATACTGACCTCACTAATGATGCTGATGAAAGGCAAAGCCAGGGTTTCTCGTACATTTGAAAGCCTATCCTCCATTCAGAGAAGAGGAAACTGATCTCATGCCCCCTGTTTCAACACTCCATGTCTTGGGAAAGGCATGTCTGCCTACCTTTTATGTGACATCTGAGCTTACCCTTTCTCCATCCACAGTCAGCCCTGCATACAAACTCCTGACTGAGCAAGGTCAAATGGAATTCTGCTGTCCTGATGAAGCACAGAGACAATGGGAAAACATCAGTGTGTGTCAGTGGGGAAAGATATAACAAGTGAGGGATAAAAAAAAAGTTTTGCTATGTCCAAGGGAGAGGATAAATATGGCAGATAGAAACACTAAACTCTACTCAACACTATCCCTTTAACACAGGAGAGATAAATCTTTAAGACAGCTATCCTTTTTGGTGGATTAGCACTATTTCAGCTTGTGTACTCCATCCAAATATTTCAGCTTGAACACTCCAGATCCTGGGCTCTGTATGTTTTTTCAAGTGCTTACAATTAGTTTATAAGCATCTCTGCTGACTGCCTTCACTGCAAATGAGGCAGTCATGGAGCAGTTGTTTCCAACACGTTTGGAAATATCACCAGAGCCAAGAAATTAAATGTTCATAGCCTTTTTGAGCGATTCAAGAATGTTAGTACAGACAGCCTGCCTACTTTCCATTGAATACCTTGGCCAGTTATTCAGAATTGGATGTGCCATTTAGGCTTGCAAAGGAAGAGGAAAGGGAGCTGGTTTCATCTGTGGTAGGAGGTGGTGCTTATTATTAACACATCACAGACCACAATCCTACATCAACTCAGAGCTGGCTTCAAACTTCTTAGCAGAGATACTGTTGGTAGCATGGCTGCAACCTTGGGGTCACTGGGCACATTAGTTTTTTAAATAATGTTCTCTTCAAGGTCTTTCTACAGCAGGTGGGACTCAGAGGAGCCATGTCCCAAATCTGAGGTTGTTTTGGAGGGTTTTTCTGTGGTGGTGGTTTTGAGGCAGTGGGGGGAGGAAGCTCTTTGCCTGTTAAGCTGATGCTGTGCTGTGCCACCAAGGAAGCTCGCAGAAAGAGGGAGAAGGCACAAAGCCACACACAAAGATGATCATTGTAGTTCAAAACCTGTGACATTCTGTCAATTTGTATTTCAGGACAGCTTTTTTCACCAGGTGGTCTAAAGATCCCTGACTTTGGGGAGCCTGCCAGTGTCAGCTAAGAAAAGCCAACCCACTACCCTTAGAGTACTGGGATCTGCACCTCCATGGAAAGGCTTTTGGGACCCTGCAAATGTCAAAATGTTTGGGAGAAGCTGCTCAGGATTAAGTCCCTGAGAGTCTCGTTTAAGTTTTATCTTAAATATCAGCTAGCTAGCTGTAGCAGTATATAGATCATGCTTGCAGGGAAATCAGTGTCAAGAGATGAAGGTACAACCCGCATTCACAGGAAGAGCATCTCAATACCAAGAGCAGAACTCTCCTTGACTTCCTGCCTGTTCAGGCTGTATAAAGAGATTCTATCTGACCTCCTATTACTGTTGGGACAGAGCAATCCCGTGCTGCATTATTTTCCATGTTATTTCGATTTCCTGCACCCTTCTTTTTTCAAATTTAGTTCTTACTTCACGTCACCTCAAACGTGCTTGAAAGTTCCACAGAATTCTAGCTTGTTTGCTCATTTGCTGTTCCTGCCCTTCTTTCTCCCCAGAATCTTATGGCAAGAGCCCTCTACGATAACGTCCCCGAATGTGCAGAAGAGTTGGCCTTCCGCAAAGGGGACATTTTGACAGTGATAGAGCAGAACACCGAGGGTCTCGAAGGATGGTGGCTCTGCTCCCTACATGGCCGGCAAGGCATCGTCCCAGGCAACCGTGTGAAGCTCCTCATAGGTCCAGTGGTCCAGGACAGTCCATCTGGCCAGGATATGCCCAGCTCAGGATTGATGAATCAATCTTTCAACCAGCAAAAGATCTACCAAGTGCCAAGCTCCCATGCCGCAGCAAGGGACCCTATCTACCAAGTGCCACCTTCCCATCAGAATCAGGGAATTTACCAAATACCTACTGGACATGGTCTAATGGGACAAGATATTTACCAGGTGCCACCCTCCATGCAGAGATGTGCTGATGGTCCAGCTCTGACTAACAAGGTGGGTTCATTTTGCTTTTGTTTCATAGCTCCAAAGCAGCTCATGTAGCTGACCACCAGTGGTTAATGCCTCTAGTGTCAGCCTGTGGACTTAGGAAGGATAAAGACATATATATAAAAACTATATAAAGTTACAGCAGTAACTCTAATTATTTGTAATCAAATTAATTAATCAGCTTGATTTGCAAGGGAGATACACAGCAGAGCATTTTGGAGCTGCTGTGAAAGGTGAGGGGCAGGATGTGATCTCATGTCCTCCCAGGCTGAAGCACATCTGGCCTATGGCACTCTGGCATTATATGTTCAAAAGAGCTGCTGCTGCAGTAAGATTAACTCTCCCACAGATTAATGAATGCTTATTCACCTGCCCAAGTAATTTTTGTTTAATTAAAAATTATATACTGTGTTGCTGGAGAAGTCCCAGTGGGTCTAAACCATAAAGAGGAGTCAATGACTGACGAGACAAAGGACATACTTTGTAAGAGTGAGGGAACAAGAGGATGGTGATAACAAAGGATGTTTTACTACTGAACCTAAACCTTGTAAGAGTGTGCTTATGTTTATCTACAGCTAAATTTCTTGATTGAATGTGAGAGCTGCAACAGCTCCATGATACAGCCATTACTGCAGCAATTGAGAGCTCCCAGGGCTCCAGTGAGAGCCACTGCATTAAGTGGGTCCCCCCTTATTCCTGCTGCCCCTTTTAGGTTCTCCCCATCTCCTGCCACTCCCTCATTTTACCTTCAAAGGATACCTGCCAGGTACCCTGGCACACACAGTCACACAGGTGAATGAAAAGGATTAAGGAAGATCTACCCAAGGAAGGAAGGAGATTCTCCTGGCCTTCCAGACCCCTTATTACAAAGCCAAATAGAAGTTCTTTCTTCATTCCCAGTTCAACAGTTTCAGCTATTAGCATCCATCCTACCTTTAGAGCTAAAGGCATATATCCAAGTTATGTGAGCAGATGATGTCTCTGTCAGGAAGTTCTTGTCTGGTTTAAACTTTGATCTCCTAATTTAGATTGGCAAGAGAGTCTGTTTCATGTTTTTCCCCCACCTAACCAACAATTCAGCCTTCTTCATATGAGGCCTTTGGAAGACATCTTCTAATGCTTTTATTTCCCTGTTATAATTTCATTTTCCTTGATAAGACTAAATGCATTTTTTCCCTTCTGAGCAGGAGAAAAAGATCTGTGAAACCATTCCAAGTCAATCTATAAAGAGGTTTGCTTTCTCAGCTTTTCCACAATTATGCTTTGTGGGCTGTGCAGAAGATAAAATGAGAAAATTGCACTTGCTGCACAGGCAGAGATAGGAGCTTTGGTGGAGCAATTATCTAGGTTTTCTTGATAACTCTGACATATTTTTCCTCCTTTTCCTATGGACTAGATACAATGAAATGTTTTTCAGGGGCAGAATTGTTTACCTGCCCACATTTAGGTACCCTCCAAGGTAGTCAGTGAACACCTGGTATTGGTGGAACAGCACAGAGGAGATCACTTAGTATATGTCTGTAGCAAACATTTTACATCACTGTGCAGAGATGCCTCAGTTATCCATCTTGTCTCACAGGAGCTGCACTGGGTCTGTTGAAAAGCCCAAGCTTGGAATAAGAGCTGTGTACTTTAATGTTAGGACCTGACCTGCCTAAATGACTATTAGGATAGTTTTCTTAGCATAATGCATGTGTTTGTACTCTTCACAGAAAGAGTTCTCCAGCTGCATGTGAAGTCTCTTCTCCCTCCTCTTGCCCTCTCCAGCTCTTCTGAAACTAACAGAACATTCTGCATATACCTGTTTGCTTCTAGGACTGTGTTAAAACCCTTGAAAACAGTGAGAAACTGAAATCTTTGTTTTAGTTTAAGTGCAAAGTTCTAGTTGAGATGCAAAAGCCCGAAGCAGTAAAACAACTGTTTTCTCCAAGATTCTGCCTAGAATTTTTTCAGCAATCTTGAATATGCATTTTGGTGAGTTCAATTCACCTTCTTTAGAAAATTAAGATTCTCTCATTGTCTTAAGACTTAAAACTTGTTTTCATTTAATTCCTTGCAACCCATGTAAGGCCAGCTATGTTCCATAAAAAGAAATGGCTATGCTGCTAACTGTAGAACAACTAAACACATTTATAAAGCATTTTGCCCTCATCAAAGTAGGTATCAACTTGCTTTAGCACTAGCCAATACTTGCTACTTGCTTTAATCTTGACATATTTATTTAGCCTATGAGCCCTTACCCTCAGTATTAACCATTTATTAGTGGCAGGCAAACCTCACAGCAGCATTCCACTTTTATCAGAGGTGGAAATATCTCTAGTGCTTTGAAATTGCTTAGTTCTACACTAAAAAGAGCCCACTGGGATTGAAACCATGGTAGACAAGAGAGAACTGTAGGGTTATTAGTGAGGGAGGGTTCTGAGGTAAAACATACTCCATTCTTTATCATCTTAACCTTAAAAAACCTGCTGTTTAATGTGGCAGCTGCAACTCTCTGCTAATGCTTTTGTGAAAGAAAAGCCTAATTAAAGAGAAGCACTTTAGCACTTGTCTTCCTTTGTCTGAGGAAACAGTCTGTCCTCCAAATCCTCCTCCTCTAGGGATCAGTAAAAGCAATCCTTAATATTAGGAGAAGCTGGACATCTTGAAGATTTGATTTGGCGAATCTTCGCTTTGTCTTCCAAAAACAGTTAATCTCTTTTCTCAGGGTGGTGACACCTGCTCCAAAGGCTTAAATGAGCCACTCTGCCTCCTTCCATCAGCAGAATGAGCTGGTCAGCAAGCTGTGTGTTTTGGCAGTTTTAAGGACATTGAAGGGTTTTGCTATGAGTACTTCCTATAGGGAAGCCTCTATAGAGCAGCTGGAGAAGACGACCATGTCCTCTAGACAGACACCACTCTTTAAGTGGCACCAGCAGCAGTTTTTAGCCTGCTCATCTCTGCATGCATCTGCTTGTTTGCTTTGTGCAGATGTGTGGCTTGGCTGCCATACAGGTTTTACAGGCAAGGCTTAGGAACTGCTGTCAGGCAGGAATTGTCTAGCCTCAAGCAGCAGTAAATCAACAGTGGGTGTGTTATTAAGCTGTGCTGAGGTAACACAGTCTTGTTAGCCAGAAAGGCAAAGCAAGTCAAAAAGGGAGTCCTGAGGCAGGTAATTATAGTGATTAATTGATTCTGGCCAAGCTGGCTGTTGACAACAGAGCTGTGTCGGCTCCCTCTGTCAAATAAAATAGCACCTTCTAAAGCTCAATGTCCCAAAGACAGAGATAACGGGGTACAGTTTAAAATTAGCCTTGGTTAGCCTCAAACTTTTATAGCTGTGCTGCAGTTGAGTCACAAAACAGCTACACCCCTACATGTGCAGCATGAAGATATATCTTAGAACTCATTCCCTCTTGTGCTCTGCCTTGAAGCTTGCTCTCTTTTGCTGCAGCCAGCAAAGAGAAGGAACCTTCAGACAAATATGGCATTCAGGAAACCTGGATTTTGATCCGTGCCACAGAATTCTGCACGGTTTTGAGTGGTGTTTTTGCACCTCATCCGCCAAAATATGTGGTTTAATTATGGGGGAACTTGTTCTGTACAGATTACTTTGAGAACATCCTTTGGGAAAGGTGCTGTCAAAGCACAAAGTCTTGCATCTGTGATTAATCCTTAGGTCACACCTAAGCTTTGCACTAGGGAAAGCTACACATGAAAAAAAACCCACCACCATCATTTAAATGCTCTTTGTCTGGCTCAGTGTTTCCCTTAGCTGACCTGTTGTGCTCTCCCTGCCATCCTGAAAATAGCAGTGGCCAAAAACTTTAAAGGATTTCCGTGTTGCAGAACAGTTTTGACAAATTCTGAAGGCTTCCTGTAGGCACCAGTAGCTCCCAGGAGACCTGCTGGTCGAGGGAACTCTGCCCAAAACAAGAACGGGGCTGATGTGCCCCAGATGTTCCACCAGGGAAGAGGCTGCACTGCAGGAGTCACCATCCCACAGGGCATGGGCAAACTCAGGCAAACAGATTAATGCCTTGCAACACAACAGGTTTTTCCTTTGTTGGGCTATTGGAGCTAGAATTCTGCAGTTCAGGAAACACTCAGACTTTTTCACCTTCTAAAAGTGGATAGAGCAGAGTAGGGAAGGAAATCATCTTCATCCCTGGCCTATTTCCCAAGTATAAACATGTCCTTGACAGATCAAGGCTTTCACACCCTGCTGTCCTGCTAACTCTGCCTTTTTCAAGAGGTCACTGCCTTTAGCAGGAGGTTTGGGTACATCGTGGCTAAGGGAATGGACCTTGTTCCCTGGTCTTTATTTCTATATTTTTTATTATTGCATTATAGAGTCATTTTGGTTGACTGAAAACACCACCCCACCAACAGCACCACCCTGACAGTTCTGACCCAGGCTTCAGTGGCAGGAGCCAGCCACATCATGCTGCTTTTCCTTCCAATTAAATGAGTACTGTCTTAGCTGGGGAGAAACAGATGGCTGCGTGGAACGTTTGGTCCAGAAATAATCCTGCCCTTACATTGTTATCTTTTTCTTTTCCTTGCCTGCTTTCACATTTATGAGGTAAGAAGAGACACACATTAAGACTAGTGTGGCAGATATATTTTGTTATCAAAAATAATGGGAGCATATCTACTATTTTGCAGTTTGTTAGCAAGAAGTATTTACATTCCAAGTTGGAATAATGTCCCCATTTACCCTCAAGTCTGAAATACCACAGTTTCCTGTGATAGGGCTTACATAAATGGCCCAAACAGTGACCATACAGTCCCTCTTTTTTTTCTGATTTCACATTACAAATTCTGCTTTGGGGATTTGTGTCCCTCGTAACAAAATACTGCTTCAGTGTAAGAAGTGCTGAACACAGAGGAAGTTTGCTGAGTGCAGCAGGAATGGTAACACATACCTCAACACTCAGGGTTCTGTTTCACAAAGTGAGCTCTAAAGGATGAAAATCTCTCGAATTAAATGCAAACTCAGTGGTTAGAACAGCACACGGGCTTTCCCTTAGACTCAGGAGTTTCACTTTTAGCTTTCCATGTGACATTAATAGGAGAACAGCCATTTTACTGATAAAATTCAGTGCAGATAATCCATTCTCAGCAGTCTCCATGAAGACCACTGAGTGAAGAAACCCTCATCCCCAAGTCAGAGCAAGCAGTAGTCACTGATGTGATTTGTAGAGAAGTATTATAAAGAAAAAAGACTGCATTTTATTAGGCTGAGCAAACATATGAGCTCAGCATTACTCCCTGTTTCTCCCTGAGTGCAGGGCTCCTTTTAATCATTTCTATTTGTAGACCAGAGGCATGAATTTTTCCCCTGGAGTATCACAAAAAAAGGCCAGCCCTGCAGTCTCCTCCAATAACCAAGGTCTCCAGGGACACAAATCTGTCTGCACAGGCACAAGGGCAGGATCAAACCTTTGATAAAATTATAATAATAATTAAATAAATAATGAAAAGAAAAATGCAAGCTTATGGACTCTTTTCTTGGTGGTTAGAAATCTAACTGGATCTTTGACTGTGTCTGAAACACTAAATTCAAGTAAATTTCCCTCTGAGTACTGAAAACTGAGCACAGCAGCAGAACATTTTAGAAAAAAAATTCCACACAAGTGGAAAACTGATTATTCAGAAAGTGAATCTCATCACAGGGAGGAAGTGTGGTTTCTGGAGATAGGAAATGGGTGGATGAAGACAGTTTGCTGACCAAAAGAGAACACACTTGTAGTGAAATCTAAAGGCTTGGCAGACATTCTGTGATTCTGTAGATGTTCTGATTTGGAGAAAGACTAATTAGCATCAGAGTATCATCATTCCACATGTCTGGCATGAAACATTTCAATTTTTCTTTTTTAAATAGCAATGATAATACTGCCTCTCTTCTTTTTTTTTTTTTTTTTTAGCATGAATCTAAATTAATCTTTCTCCCCAAACAGATTTCTCAGAATGGAAACAAAGTGAAATTAATGTAGGTAAGTTCTAGGGAGACAGAAACCTTCCATGAGACAGTCCATCCCTAATCCACAAAAGACAATAACATATTCCCATTGAGCCTTACCATCACATCACTTCATGTGTACAGTCATGACTGAGGTCTGGTAGAATTATTATCCAGATGCAACAAACAATTAAGGGTGGAGTTTACATCTGTTTATACCTGTTAGAAGGTGTCTATACCTTCCACAAACTTGCCAAAGCAGGTAGTGCTAACCTAAACACCAATTCCTAGGAGCACTTGTCTGTCCATGTGCCCAGAAAACCCTGTACAAATCAAATTAAATGGAGCTGCTTCCTGATGGAAGGTTTTATTTGCCTGCCTCTCTCAGAGCAACGTGGTTCCCAGCCTAGATGATTTAGGGATGCTTCCATTGTTTCTGCCCAAGTGCTCCTCCGAGAACACTCTGGTGGAATTGAAACTCTCTGGCAGTGCTTCATCTCAAATGGGTTTTTTTTTGCCCACTGGGAAATGCCGATTCACAAAAACTGAAGTCATTGACAGGGAAGGATCTGTTCTGAGAAATGTCTTAAAGGAAGGGAAACAAGAAGTCATGGAAATACCCTATTACAACAATTCCCAAATGAAGCTTCCCTCCCCCAACTTTCCACTCAATATAGGAGGGAAAAAATAGCAGAAATAAGATGAAGCCCCTCAAAAGAATTAAAATTAGTTGTTTGGACTGAACCAAACTGGTTTATTACTTGTGAGCCTTTAGGATTTCATGTCATTTACAAGACACTCTCTGCTCTACCTGTCCCAGCACCTCATATTTTAATCCTATTTCTTTCTTTCCTGTCCTCCTCCAAACTCTTCCTAAATTTAGGCTTCTGTCTTTGAGAAGAGACAGTCATAGTATTTCCAGCATAGAAAGCATGCATGTTGGCCAAATGGTTCTTCATGTGACAGGCTTTTTAAAATGAGAAGATCAGACAGACTGGGATGGCCAAAGCAAAACTCTGCTTTTTATCATGGGCAAGACACCCAAATGCAGAGGTGCTGAGTTTTGCCACATGCTTTTCTTTAATCAAAACTGCAGCTCAAATGTAACCACAAGTTTCCAGAGAATGATTTAGCAGATATACATATTTCTCCACTAAAACTTATCATACAGTAATTTGAGGACTTTCTTTCTCTCTAAGACCCATCCATAGACATTATTTCAGAGTGTGTGCCTGTTCTGTCACCAGTCCTGTAACACGTCAGCTCTTTAGCCCTGTTGGCCAATCCATGCAAAACTGATATCACTGTCTGTCTAAAAATGAGTAATTGTCATGAGGATGACACTGGTAAAACTCTTAGCAAGAGTGTTGGGCAAGTATCCTCTTTTACATTCCTCTTAAAAATGCTTGGGAAAACAAATGGACAAAAAGTAGAGGAGAAAATAAGTGGGTATTTTGAGGACGAAAGCAATATCAAGAAATACATCAGGGTAGTATTTGCCACGTATTCTTATCTTCACACATCTGAATATTCTAAGAAAATTCACCCTCTCAGAGAGAAGCAGAGGTGTCACTGTGTGCCTCGATGCCACATTTCTTTCTGCCTCACAGCAGAGCTGATAACACACCCAGCCCAGGAAACTAATATAGTCATTTCTGTCGAATTTCTCTTGCCTTGCAGAAATATTTGAATCCAGAGCACTAGAAACAACTCATGGGTGCAGCTACAAGCCCACTGCATTAGAAGAAATGCCTCTATAGGCTTCCTCCTCTCTCTTTCAGCTTGTGAACCTTGATCAAAGCTCTCCAACAGTACAGTCTTGGCAGGAAATACTAGAATGTTTTATAGTGGCCCAGTGTTCATACATTATTTAGGTTAAAATAAAGCATTATGAGTTCAGAAATTAACACCTATAGCAACTTACAAACACAAATATTTCTAAGAGTGAGTATCCTTAGCCCGTGTCAGAGTGAGACTCCAACCTTCACTCACTGATAGCATGGAAACACTGTCTGTCATTGTATATAGCAAATAAGTTTACTCTTTTTTTCAGGGCAGACAAGAGAGAGTGATACAATAGGTATTACTGTCAGGAAACTCCTTATCGTTCACTGGAAATCTTGATGCAGCTCACAAAAGACAAGAGTGGAAACACTATGTGCTTTCTGTGAAAAGGACAGAGTTTTAGCCAGCTAGCCTGATTCTTTCAAAGACCTAATGTTTTTTAATATAACCTTCTTGCAGTTCAGCTTAGTCACAGAACCTTTCTCAAAGGAAAAAAAAACAATAACCAAAAAAACATTTAAGGAGACACATGTGGCTTCCTTAAATATGTGCTGCAAAACAGAAGGACCAAGAGGTGGTTCATTGCCTGACCTTATATCACTCAATGGCTCCTATCACTGCAAAAAGGCTAGGAGTTCAAGAAAATAGGGATTGGAGTTTTTTTAATTCTCTCTGAATTATTTCCCCATATTCTCATAGTCTAATCCATGTTCTTTACAAGCCTAAGAGAGCCATATCCACCTAATGGTCTCAGGAACAGAATTTCAACAATTAAGAGTTTCATATTAAATTCGCTTTACAACAAAAAACAAACTTACATTTTGATTTATTTTTCTCATGGTCAGGCTGTATAACACCCCCCTTTCATGCACTTGGCCTCATCTGGGGCACAGCTTTTCCCAGGGTAAGCAGTGGATGGAAGTAGCTCATGGGGTGAAGAGGAGAGCATCATGGGAGGAATTTAAAATACAAATATAAGACTTGTCTCACATGCCTCTTCTTCTCCACCTTTAAAAAGCACTGATCTATTTTAAAAGCAGTCAGCAGCCATCAGCATGTCCTTGGGGTTAAGAGACCATACTGAGAAATAGAAAGTGGCCCTTGTTACTTCCCCTCTCTGCCTGTGGTTTGCATGGGGCAAAGTATTACAGAGGTGCAACATAGCTCTGCCTCAGTTCTCTCACCTGTAAAACTCACTTGTTTCCCAGCATTCTGCATGTCAGGCATTGCAGCTCATGGGAACAGGCCAAATTATGCCCTCCGTGGGACTGCTATAAATTCAGAGTAATTCTGTTTGCTTCAGTAAGTTTATTTGCTCTTTGTCCTTGTTAAACAATGTAAACTACAGTGTTGTGTATCTGCTGTAAGCACGAGAATGGGCTTGTTATTGCCTTAGTTAGGAATGTTCTCTATTGCAGCCCAACATCCATTTTAATCCTAGAAGAAATAGAATGTTGGGTTTTTTCCCCCCTATAGTTAAGGAAGAGGGATTTAATGAAACACAGGACCGGATATTTTATAAAGTACATGCACATTCAGCTCTTTTTCTTGGTTAGGAACATGCCATTGGCATGGAAAAGGCCCAAGTAATTGCTTTTGGAAGAGCATATTCCTCAGCAAGAACAGAACAAACTTTCTGCTCAATTGTCTTTGTTTTGCAGCACTGAAAGTTTAAAGGCTCATTACATGTTTCACCAGAGCCAAACCTGGTCCCTGTTAGTTGCTCTGCATGGCTTAAGTGGTTAACAATGTTTTGAGAATGTTGGGCTCCATGGTTTGTGGGAACACCATCTGTTTCCTTTAACACGTAAACAAGGAAAATTGCTGGTTTGAAATGCAGGATTATTTAAACTTGGATGGCCACAGGCATTCTTAAAAAGAGAAGAGGTAAAAGGAAAAATAAATCCTCATGAGGCATGAAGTTCAGTGACATTTGTTAGAAAATAAATTCCTGAGTACCAGACAGGGCTGCTACCCCTGTTCTAGAAGTAAGGAAAGGGGAATGTTTCCTTTGCAGTCACCTCCTTCCTTTTGGAGTCTTCAACAATGCCATCAACAATGAAAACCATAAAAAATGGCTCAACAACACATTGAAGGGGCTGAGCATCCCAACCAGAAGCAGCAGGTTAATTTAATTACATTTATGGGTGAATATCCAAAACCATAAGTTACTTCTGACTGTGTTTGGTACCTTTCTTGCTTCATCTGCCCAGCTACTTCTCTCTTCCTCAGAAGAGGCAGTGCAACCACGTGCTCTGGATATGAGAATTAGGAACAAATGCTCCACATTTTCACTTTGTCAAGGAATGTGGGTATTCTCTTAATTGCTGTTAAAAAAATGTTTACTCAAGATATGCTTTGGTGATGAGCTGCTTCTGTTCTGAATTGACGAGGAACAAGCAGTCCAGAGGTATATTTAGCTTAACAAAAAGTGCTGGAAGGAAAGAGGGGTGGAGGTGCAACAGGAAACATTCTTGTACTCACCAAAGACCAGATTAGCATCTGCAGGGAATTTTATTATGAAATCCCTCACAACGTGTTGTTACTGGACAATAATCCTCCACACAGGAAAGTACACCTGAGTCACTCTGAGAGAAAAGCTGTTTTTCGTGCTATCAACAAGCTTGGTTGTTACTGGGTTTCTTAAAGTCACATTTTATGTCTTTCCTATAGCTTTTGCAGAGTGGGCAAACCCAGAGCAGGGGTTTGTTTCAACCAAATAAAGGAATGACCCTGCTTGACCACTGCTTCAAGTTGGTCAGGTCTGGAAGAGTGCAAAAGCATCAAATCAGATGATACAAAAAGTGCAGCGCTGAGTTAAAACTGGCTTGCTTCATCTGTCCTGTCCAGCTTTGGAGTAGTTTTTTTTTAGAATTGTATCACAGCACAGTAAATAAAACCAGCAGCCTCCTAGTGCTGTAAACCTTTCATACAGCAGCTGGTATGTCAGCATTTTTTGAAAAATGGGAAGATGAGCTCCAAGAGTAACTGCAGCTGCATGGACCTCTGTATGCACAGCGAGGGAGAATCTCTCTGCAGGTACTGGGCAGGAGCACAGCTGCTCTTCCATGTGTGTTCCAGGCTCTACAGGGCAAGGACATCATCTGCTTTGCAACCAGGGCTGCTTTTTATAAAAGCAATGTTTATGTACAGCAGCCATGTCGAACAACAAGAGCAAGTGGTTTTACTGTGGGTGCTTTAGGGACGTGGCTGAGTGGTGGACTTGGCAGCATTAGGTTTGTGGTAGGACTTGATCTTAAAGGTCTTTTCCAGCTTTCTGTGATTCCATGGTTCATTAACCTGTGCTACTCAGATCAGCTCCCTTTTTTATACTACAGATCTGTGATGTTGCTCATGGACATTAATTCTCTGAGCAAGAAGAGAGTGGTGGTCTCTTGGATCCTGAAAGAGTTTAGTCATAAGATGGGTAGGACAGTGATTGCTGAGCCTGCCTAAAACCCTTCTCTGAAGTGCTGTACAAACCCTTGAGAACTAAGGTGCCCTAAAGCTCCTGCAGAGGTGCCATCCATCTGTTGCCCCCATGGGCAGGACTGTCAGAAGCATCACACATCTGAGGACTGGGGGAGATCAGGTCAGATTTTACTCCTGCTCTGGATTTAGGATAGAGCTCAGCTTCTGGAGCAGAACACAGCAGAGCAAGGGGTTACAAACATTTCAGACTGAGGGACCAACATCTGTCCTCTTGGAACCTGACACAGCCTGACTCCTGCTTTGCCAGCAGAGCTGAACTGCAGGTCCTGGTCCTCCCTGTTTCCACTGCTGTTTCCCTGGGATGGTCCAGCAGTTTCCCAGCAAATTAGCAAGCAGCCTAATGCCAGAGTGTTCATCACAGCAGCAGAAAGGCTCATGGAGACGGGCTACCCAGGAAACAGCTCTCTGGTTTTTACTTTACATTGTCTGTTCTCCCTTAGGAAGGCTTTTAAACACCCAGTGACTTGTTATTGAAGCAACTATTATAGTAATTTTGGAGCCCCTGGAAGGAACCTCTGAGTAAACATTGCTTAAAACCAAATTCTTCTGTTCTTGACTTGGGTAGAAAGCTTTGACTTGCAACACACAGCTGGGGAAAAAAAAGGTGCAAAATAACTATGGCAAACTATGCTAGTCTGATCACTAGCCCTCACTGGCAGAAAAAGCACAAAGAAGGGATGTTGATACAAGTTAGAATTTTCTCAGGCAAACAAAATAATCCCAGTATTGCCTGAGAGTGGCCTGGGAGGGACAGTGTCTGGAGTGACCCATTATGGGAAACTTTCAGTAACCTCAGAAAGAATATCTTTAAAAGTTTTGCCTGTAGATACCTTTTACAATGCAGTAGGTGACTCCATGGGAGAGGAGCAGTCTCTCATAAATTCAATACGTTTTTAGGTTCTTTTTAAAAAAACCCTCTTACATATATAAGCTTCTTAACCACACACCCAGTTTAGCACGAGTTCTCTCACATGTGGTGAACTGACCCAGCACCCTGGAGACAACAGTTCCTGTCTTTGGGTGCTAATTCAAGGAAAACCAGTTTCAAAACCCATTCCCCCTCCCTCTCCTGCCAGGCAGGAATGTTCCTCCTTCCCCTAAGGCACAGTGGCTGGTGCTGCCAGATGTGTGCTGCTGTGGCAGCCACCTCAGGGGGAGGATTCAGGGGTTGTTTCATGGTACAGGGACAGGTTACACAGCAATATCTGGGCAGCAGATGAAAAGAAGGAAAGCCTGTGGTGTTAACATAGCAGAGTTACCATAAGGGACTTTGCCTGAAGATCTCAGTCAAGCAGATCTGGCCAGGATGCTCAGATTCCTTACAGCAAAAGCTGATAAAGATTTTTGACTGAGCATTTGGGCACTTACATATCTTACATACATTTCTAAAGACTGTTAGGTAGCTCTGGTGCAAAATTTTCCCCAGCTGAGTATAAAGCCACAACTTGTATGAGCCTGTGTAATTTGCCATTTTATGCCTTTGGGCTACAGTATTTATATTTTTTTTTTTTCTTAGAGCTAAATAGCACCAGCAAGAAATTAAGTTGTCAGCCTTTCTACTACAAACCCAGCTCTTTTTGGGGGTTAGGTAACATTTGTTTTATACCATGCTATACTGAAATTCTGCCATGCAGATGCTGTCCAAAACATCAGGCATTTATTTTTCACAAGATTTCATTTGAAGTCATTATGGTAGTTAATGGTTTACAAAATGTCCAAAAATGTAAATTCTAAGCTTTTTTGGTTTTTTTTTCAGAGGCTGTTATTTCATTATATACTTGAATAATGGCTTAACATTTCCCATCTCTTAGCCACTAACATAGAAAAACCCGAGACAGCAAAATTGAATGTCCTGCTTGGGAAGGTTTAAGCACAGCCTTTCTGTGTAAAGAATTTTCAAAGCCCCGGGGCACACTCAGTTGTCCAGGGTGTTCTGCTGTGAAGCACAGTAACATAAGAAGTCCTGTCAAAGCAGGTGAGAAATACCTCTACAAGTAAAAGGGTAGACTCACAGAGCCTAAACATTGTATTTTAAGCCTCTGACAACAAGTGGGGACACTCACACCTTGTTAGGATCAGCCCTGATCTCAGTGAGTGTAACCATCACCTCCTGTGGTCTGTGCTGGTGGGACTCAGTGGGAAAAAGGGCCTGAGCTCTCAGACCTGCTGGAGGATCTGCACTTGCCAAATGGAAGATACTGTAGAGCACTAGCAAGCAGACATGTCAGGACTGGACTGGAAAGAAAAGATGGTGTATTTGTAGACATATGACAGCGTTCAGCTCTCAGAAGTGTATGTAGATGGGTGTTTCTAACATTGCCACATGAAGCATGAACCTTAATAGGGCTGGATTGTTCATACCTTGTGCAGTTACAGAGAGAACATGCCAAGATCCTCAGAGACTTAACGTTTCCTCATTTTCTTTTATCCACAGGTAATAACTCCAGTGAGGTCAGGACAAGGTTATGTTTATGAACACCCTTCCAAATACCAGAAGGACACCTATGATATCCCCCCTGTTCGCCCTCTCCAAGGGGTAGGTACCAATAAAAGTGCCAGCAGGGCTGACAGGGCACAAAGGGTGATGGATTTCTACCAGAATTTTACGAGCAGTGCAAGTTCTCTCATTTCAGAGAGAGAAAATATGTTTTAATTAGATGGTGTGGCTTATTCACAGATCATAGAAGTATTTCAAAGTTGTATTTGATGTTGACTAAGATTTGGCAGCACACCAGACGCCAAAGTCCCATTTGTTCTCTGTGTTTTGATCAAAGAGTATATCTAAAGAGAATAAACTTGCTGCCTGGGAACAATTTTTTTTCCTTGTTCTTTGTTGTTGTAAAGCTGACAGTAATTCACTCAGTAAGGGTAAAATTACTGCCTAGATGAACAGCTGCTATGCAGGGAGTTGTTTTCACCACATACTGATGGCACCATGTCACTGAACTTGGAACACATCTTTGTTCTGGGGAACACCTTTAGCTTTCAATCCCCAGGGCTGCAGTGTAGAGGGGATGCTTGCAGGACCTGTAACTCAACCTGCATCTCTCCAGAGCTCTCTGACAGAGCAGCTCCTCAAGGGAAGAGCATCGAAGTCCAATAGTACCTAACACAGACTGGCACCAATTGGCTGAAATCATGAGGAAGCCTGGGTTAAGAGACATTCAGAGTGGCCTCAGACCACACACAGAACCCACTGTAATGTGGGACAAGCCACCCAGTCAGGTGGTTGACATACCTGTCAGCTGTAGTGCCTGCCAGAAGGACAGCTCACACAGCACCCAGTAAAGCATGTAGGTGATGCCAGCAGGGACAGCCTTAGTTTCTGAGAGTTCAGGATGTGCTAGTACAAGCTTATTTCCTCAACCCCTCTATTCTCTTGTCAGTAAGGATGTGATCAGTTCTGCTCACATCTGCTCCCCTGTTCACCCCAAGAGCTGTCCTTAGGAGACTGATCTTTGGTTTAACTCTCAGGATGGAAGTCAGCTGTGACTTCCTGTCTCCAGCCTGCTGTCCACACAATTGCCCAGAGGAGGCCTAACAAAGTGCATTTCCACCCAACTGTCCAAAATACCAGGCAAATCCAAGCAGTTTTCCCATATGAAACAAACCTGAAGAGCCCTGACCATGTTCAGACTGTTCAAGAGGAAGCACAAAAACTAAGAAAACTCAGCTGAGATCAGAGCTTTCCCTGAGGTGTCTTGTTTCTGTAACCAGTTTATTCTTCCTTCAGGTATATGACATTCCCCCCACATCAGTTAAGGGGCCTGCACCTCCACTTCACATGGGAGAAGCTAAGACTTTAGGAGTGTATGATGTTCCACCCACCAAAGGGGTAAGTATTACTCTGTTTCCACAAGATCCTGTATTTTCTTCTTTAAACATGTTTAAACAAGAGTCCATATGTGATCCTGAAGGAAAAGGAGATTCAGCACTTCAAGGATTTCCTTAGGTTTTTAAACTATTAAAACTGGTAAAGTGAAGCACTGCCCCAAAATTAAGGTTATGGACTATCAATTAATAATTAGACCTACACTGTCTTTGTGGCAGGATGCTGTCTTTGTATTTTGCTCCTTAGGAAAATTTGTATCAAGATGAATGATAAAAAGTAAGATATTAAAACTGAGTCAAACTCAGGTTAAGTAGCTGACTCTTGGAAGGTCAATGGCATATCTTCCATCCCATCATTTTATAGGCCATATGGAATGTATAGCCATATGCTTTTCTAGTCAAAGGTTTCATGGTTTGCTTTCTATGATTCAGGTCTATGCTGCACCTCCAGCTGCATGCCAAGATGATACAGGCCTGAGGGAAAACTTGCAGCATTTTTCATCTCCAGTGGGCCACAGCATAAGACCAGAAGGAACATATGATATTCCTCCTCCCATCACCAAAGCAACTGGAAAAGAACTGAATAGATTTTCCCCGGAGAGCCTGTTATTGCCAGGTGGATTGCCCCAGACACAGAGTGTTTATGACATCCCTGTGAACCATCAAACCCATTTTCTTGGACAGCAAATTGCACCTGAAAAAGACGTTTACGATACCCCCAGGGGAATTGGATTTCCAGGACAACAGGCAGGACTCAGTGACAGCCTCATTGCAGAAGGAAGAGAAGGTGTGTATGATGTGCCACCACCAATCCTCCAAGACAATAGAGGCTTACAGGATGTGACTGATGGGATGAATAGGTTGTCTTTCTCCAGTACAGGAAGCACAAGGAGTAATATGTCCACATCTTCAACAACATCAAAAGACTCTTCTTTTTCAGCATCAACCACCCAGGACAAAAGACTAATCCTTGATCCAGACACTGCTATAGAAAGGCTTTATCGCCTCCAGCAGATGGTGGAGACAGCTGTCAATAACCTCACAGCCTTCATTACACCAGACTGGCGGTCCTATGGATATATGGAGAAACACATCAATGAAATCCACACTGCTGTGGATAAGGTGGAGCAGTCGCTCTTGGAGTACCTCCAGTTTGCAAAAGGATCTGCAGCCAACGCTTCCTGCCTGCCCGAGTTCAGCCTTCTGAACAAAATGAGGAGGGAGGTGCAAAGGCTGGAGGACTCTTACCAGATCCTTACCCAAACCAGTCACGACCTGAACAGGTACAACTGGTCTTTGAATGTCCTGGCTGTCAACAGGCTGCAGAACAAGTGTGACGACCTGGACCGCTTTGTTATGGTGGCAAGGACAGTCCCGGATGATGCCAAGCAGCTGACCACCACTATCAGTGTGAATGCAGAGGTGCTCTTCAGACAGGCCTTGGGTGGCTCCCGTTCCAAAAACATACCAGAGCACATAATGAACGCTCCTGACTGTGTGTATGACAGCCCTCAGATGCAGCATCACGGGGACAAAGCACAGCACCACTGCAGTTCCCTTCCTGCGCTGCTGAGTCAAGGTCAGCACCCTTACAACACCCCCAGCGAGGGCTCGGAGAAGAGCTGGATGGATGACTATGATTATGTTCACCTGCAGGTAGGTAAAGCCAGCACCAAGCCCTGCAAGAAGGCTGTGGGAGAGTTGTCTGTGGTTTTTGCAGAAGCTGCTTGCAGGGAAGTAGCAGTGGGTTGTCAGAGTAATTATATTGACACAGGAATTTTCACCAGGGTGATTGCTTCCTCTTGCATATGTAATAATGATAGCCTTTTGCTCTGCCACACCATCCTTTTATTTCCTGTGCTCTAAGTGGTGCACTACCAGTGAAAAAGCCAATACAAAGCAGCCCGTTACTTGACCTGTGAGTTGTCATTTAGCTCAGGAGCAGTTTTGATGTAACTCAGTGTCTTATTTTATGCGAAACAGGGGAAAGAAGAGTTTGAAAGGCAACAGAAGGAGCTGCTGGAAAAAGAAAATATCATCAAGCAGAGCAAAATGGAGCTAGAGCACCATCAGGTAGGTTCACTCAGGTGCTACAGCTGCACTGAAATGCAGCGTTCCTCATCTGTAAGGAAGGAGTGCTGGTAAAATAAAGCAGGAGGGACCCTTCCCTTAGCAGTGTTCAGAGGCTGGCATCATGTAAGCTGTGTATGTGTGCCAGCACACACAGCTGGAAAGTCCCAGGTGGGGTTTGTGCCAGTCAGGCTCCAGCATTATTGGGTTTATCCACCCAAAGGACGAGGACATGCGTTGTCACACTCCAAATGGAAAATGGTGAGAGCATCAAGACCTCTGCATCTTCCTGGCTTTGTGCATCCATGTCAGTGATTGCCTTTACCAAAGAAATGTTAAGTATTTACTACAGGGTAGTTATTCTGAAGATCAGCATCTCTGCCCCCTTCATTTCCTTGTTGCCACTTTGCATTTGAGTGGAAGCACAGCCACAGGTCTCAGTGTTCAGAGCATCATCTCTTATGGCAGGAATAAGCCTTTCACTTGAAAACAATTTTCAGTCATCTCAAATTAAGAGACTAATTGTGGGGGTTTTTATACAGTGCACCACTGCAGTGGGCTCAGCACATACAGATAATAAAAAGCAGTCAAAAGGTTTAAAGACTCCAAAAGTGTACCACAGAGGAGAAACAAGCTTGGGATGTGTCACAGCAGGGCAGTCACAAAGCCAGCTTGAGAACTTGGTTTTCTTGGCTTGCAATTCAGGGCCTTAATCACTGGACCATTCTGGATACACATTCTACCTGCACATCTGTTCAGTGAACATCAATACCATTAATTTAAATATTATGCTGAACATCACTTTAAATGCTAAAAAAAAAATAGGTTACATAAGATAAGGGCTGTCACTTTTCCCCCATATTAATTCTTCAATATGTTGTTTCCATATAATATGGCAGAAAATTGTGCAAGCAATGAGGAGGTGAGAGTTAAAGGGTTTTCATCTCAAAATCCCACAGTGATGACAGCTTTCTAAAGACTGTGTAGGAGTCCTTGCCACTTGGATCCATCTCTCTCACTTGTGATTTCAGAACACTCCAAATGAGCAGGAGCCTGTAAATTCAGGAGTTTGGGTTGCTTTGGGTGTTTTGGTTTTTTTTTAATATAAATGAAGTATTTTAGTTGTTTTTCCCTTCTGAACTCTCTATGTCTGGATTTATGGTAATCAAAGCCCTTGATCCTAGAAAACCTCTTGCTACTTTTTATTTCATGTAAGGTCCCTGGGGCTGTCCTGAGCCATAAGGTGAAATTGTAATACATAACAACATCTGAAGAGAGCTTATTTTATTTTTGCCTTTCAGATCAACCAGTTTCAACGCCTGGAGCAAGAGATCACAAAGCCAGTGGAGAATGACATCACCAAGTGGAAGCCACCTCAAGCTCTCCAGAGCACAAACAGCACTGCCACCACCTCCCAGGACAGCCGCCTGCTGTTGTTCTACTCTGACCAGTGTGAGACTCACTTCAACTCCCTCCTAAATGCCATCGATGCCTTTTTCAGCTGTGTCAACTCCTCCCAGCCCCCCCGAATCTTCGTGGCTCACAGCAAGTTCATCATTTTGAGCGCTCACAAACTTGTGTTCATTGGGGACACTCTGGCCAGGCAGATGACAACTCAGGACATGTGCAACAAAGTGATGAACTCCAGCAACCAGCTGTGTGAACTGCTGAAGAGTGTTGTTCTGGCCACCAAGGCAGCTGCCTTGAGTTACCCCAACACAGCAGCCCTGCAGAAGATGGTGGACAGAGTGACAGAGCTGTCTCACCACGCACAGTTGTTCAAACTCTCACTGGTCCAAATGGCATCCTTATGAAACCCCAGAGAATCCGATCCGAGAGCAGCAAAACACAAAGGCAGACAAACTGGAGCTATTTTTATGTAAATGCTATTTCTTTTCTAGATATTTTTTATTAAATATTTTAAATACATTCTTACACGTTAGAGAGTCTAATTAAATCAGGGATCTGGGAATATTGTTTGGCTCTGTATCATGTTTCTTATACACATTTAGATTTGTATACACTGCGTATATGTATATGTTGCTACATTCCCTAAAACATCAGTTAAGCACCTTAAGAATTACGTGTCAGGTAAACAGTGCATATCTTTTGTATATAGGGCCTGTTTCCTCAGTCTATTTGTTAACTGGATGCTGCACTCTTCTTGTTTCATTCCATCTTGATGCTGGCACATGGACTTTTGGTTGTGAAACCTGCTTGTAGCAATCCATGAAGCAAGTGTAATGGTTCTCATAGAACTCCTTCCCTATAGGTTAATTCCATGAAATTTTAACTCCTCTTGATGTTAGTTTGTTATGTGAAACATTTGGTCATTCTGACCAACATAAATGCACAACTACAAGGAGCAACATGTCAAGCAAGGTGTACAGCATTTGGGAGAAAAGCATTTTTAGGCCATGTAAGAAACAGAACCTTCTAAGGAGGAAGGCAGAATTGGACATAGTTACTGTCTTATGGCATTCAGATTTCGCTGTTTCTAATAACTCTGGATTTCAAAACGTGGATGGATTCCCAGCAATGTAATTTCATACATGTTTACCTTGTATGTCCTTGTATTGGCAAGTTAATTTAACAGTCAGGCTTGAAAGCCTATTGTTTATGGACCCAGCATTATCCTGAGGGCATCCCAGGATGCAGTGGGCTCATCCTTGAGGCTGCAGATGAGCTGTGTTTCAAAATATGAACCCCTTTCAGAGGCATTAACATGCAAATTGTAATTTATATGGAGGGAAAACAGCTTAATTTGAAATAACAGATATTTAAACATCTCTATAGCGCACACACAGCATTTAATGAAGAAATAGCACTTAGTTTTCTAGGACATATTATTGGGAATTAATTGTATCTATTGCAAAACTGACTTCCATTCAACTGCTGGGCTTTTTTATCCCCCCAAAATCCGTTATGTAGGTGCTGGTCCTTTCTACACTACCTTGTTGCCAAAAATGCCCTCCTGTTTTAATGGGGCCATCCCATCAGTAAGTACACAGCTAGTAATTTTCAATGTAGACCCTTTTAAATTGTTAGCAGAGTGGTAGACTCCTCTAGAAATTTCACATGTGCTGGTTGCTCCAAAACACGTAATCAGCTTATTGGTCTTTGTTGCCTTTTGTGAACCCCCTAAAACAAGTCACATTTGCCTGTGGTCCTCAGCCTGACAGCTGTGCTTCAAAGTGAGCAATAAACCTCAGGTGAATTCCAGGTGATTCCAGTGTTTTTAAAGCAGAAACACTACTCTCCTTATACAATTCAAGGTATTCCCACATTAATGTGTTCTGAGCACTTGACAGGTCACTGGTAACTACGTGGTTGTGAGATCAGCAGCTCCTGGAAAACAGGCACTTCTGCCTAAACTCCTTCCTTCCCTATTTTGTAGCTGAACAAGTGCCTTATTGAAATGGGATTTGTCATCTTAGATAACAAACCCATTTCAGCACTGTGTGAAATACTGCAGCCTTAATGTATTGTCTTAGAGTGAAGGTCACTCTTCGCTGTCATCATGTCACTTCCAGAGTCTGCAAACATTCCTGGAAGAGCAGTGAAAGCCAGCACAAACCCAGCTGGTCAGAATGGGCTCCAAGGCTTGGCCTGGAATAACATCCCAAAAGGGCAGTTACACTATTGTAACCCATAGCCAGTTTCCAAAAAAGCAATCCCTGTGAACCTGTTTTGTACTAGTGTTGTTTGGGAATCTTCTGGAGTTCCTTGTTTGTTTTTTGTTTTTTTTTACTGTATATTCTTAGAAAATGAAAATATGTTTTGAAGTTTAGCATTTATGTTGATAGTTTGTGCTTTCCAAAGGACAGCCTTTATTGCAACCCTGTATTACAGTTTGTTATCTTGTAGAGAGTCATTTTTGAAATGATTAAAATTACTAGCTTTTTCATATAAAAAGCCAACTTGGTCTTATTCTTTCTTGTTTTCAGAGTCCTCTAAGCGTATTGAAAGGAAATGCTGCTAATTGCTAATACTATCAAAGCCATTCTAAAATGATGAATTCACTTCCCATCTTTTCACTGCTCCATGCTTACAGTACAAAGTGAGAATTGAGGGTTTAAGAGAAAGGGACAGGCAGTCTCTGCCAAAAAGCACAAGAGTGTTGAAAGCCTTGAGAGCAAAGTGCCTGATCTGGCTCATAGTGTCCTCCCATGGGACAGCTGGGGATGCAGGGTTGCTTCCCCAGAGTGCTCTGTGCTGTTCCTCTGCTAAATTTAAAAAGGTCAACCAACAACAAAGGAGAGACTGGACAACCAAAATGGTTCAGAATAGAAACCAAAGCCTCTTTGCTCTCCATCCTAAGCCAGTGTTCCAATGCAGTTGCCAAGGAACTGCTGCTGTTTGGCAGCCAAGCTGATGGTCAGTGTGAAGTGACTGTCTTATGTCCAGGGGGGAAAACCAGTCTTCCTCACGCTAGCAGCAAATGTGGAATACACATGACTCCTTACCCAGACATCAAGTAATTACTATTTCATATTAATTAGAAACACACTTCCCTTCTCTTTGAGGAGGATGAGCGAGGGAGAAAGAGAACCTCGAAACGGGCAGGTTTTAGAGAAGTTATTGATTCATAAAGACATGACAGAGGAGGTAACTCACACTGCACAACTCCCTGCTGCCTCTGCCATCTTGAGCAAACCAGGGCTGTGCAGCTTCAGCATTTTCTGCAGTGTGTGAACTAGACTGTTTCCTGCAGCCATAGCAAACCCACTGCCTGCTGTTCCAGCACAGGCAACACAGCTGAAGGAAACCAAATTCCCACACCGTCGCCTGATGCTCCATTACACCCCAGCAATCTTCACACCCCCCATAACTTCTAGACTCTGGAGCTTCTGGCATTCTCCAACATGAACATCTGGGCTTCAGAAATGTCCCTCCCACATCTACCACCACTGCTCTTCATTGTGTTGGTACACCAGTAACACCTTCCCTCTGCTCCCATGCCAAGCATCTTTAGCTGTGCTGCTCCAAATGCAGCTTTTCCCTGTTGAACCCCCCCCTTCCAGGCTGCCTGCTCTACCTTAACATGCCCCAGTCTCAATCTGAAGGCTTTGGAAACTCATGGGATTTTCTCCAAAGGTAGTTCTTAACCCTCCCTTGTCATTTCTCCTCTCACAATGTCCATGGTGTCAGTTCACATTTAGACAAGAGCATTTCAAGGCCAAAGACAAGGTCATTCTAGTCTCAGAGGACAACACAGAGTGTTCCTTCCTACTGCAAAACATGCAGTCATTTCATCTTAACCAGTGACACTGGCAATTCCAAAAGCAACATATGCACACCACTCTTACATCAATGGAGCCCTTTTTCTGCTAGAAGGTTTCCCCCATCTCATTTTTTTGATTGTTTTTTTTTGTTTGTTTGTTTGGGTTTTTTAAAATAATGGTTTTTTCTTAACTGCACCCAAATTCCACTTAAGACAGCAGCTTTCTCAGTCTGGGAGCCCTGGGTATCGTTTAGTGGCTCTCTAATATCAGAGTAAAGATAACTACAGTTTTATCTAGTGCTGCAAAGTTCTTCCCAGAAATTCTCCTGACTCAAAGAGGACATTGAATCCAGGCTTGAAATTGCCTGGATAAAGTGAATGGCAGCAGGAGAAATATCTCCTTCAGCCTTGCCATAAACCTGCTGACTTGAGAGAGAGCAGGAATGACAAGAAGTTTAAATTCTTGGGATGCTGCATGAGGACTAGCACAGACTCTTCCTAACTTGTACCACCTCACTTTCCCTCCAACATACTGCTCAGAGGCAATTTTATTTTGCTTAAATTAGAGCTAAATTTAAAGTTCATTTCACATCATTAGCAAGGCCTGGCCATGCTGGACATATTGCCAGCCTTGGAATCACTTAGAAAATGCAAGTATATAATTCTTCATTAAAAAACTAAGTATTTAGTCCTCAGTGGGTGTGAGTTATGCTGGGCATGAAATAGCCAGTCAGCAGCCTGACCTCAGAGGAGACACCTCCCCAGGGCATTGCTTGGAGCCTCTGGAAAACTGCCTGGTTCAGTCCAGGGTGCTCCTCATCCCACCACCTTCCAGGTCAGCGCCTGGGACCACTCAGGGATGGCCTCCCAGAGCAAAGGACCAACAAGGGGAGTTTCAAGGCACATCTGGGCACATCTGGGTGTGCACGCTGATGGCTGGTGCAGAGCCCTCCTTTTCAGCCTCCCAGGGAAGCAGAAGAGTCAATAGTTTCCCATTCCATGGCAAGCAGAAAGGAGACAAAAGGTCCTTGTGCCTCCTGATAAACCCACCCGTGTCTCTACAGAAGAAGAAATGCCCAGAGGGAGGGGCAATGCTGAGCAGATCATCCCTTTCCCATCTCTCCTGCCATTTGATTTGCCATAGTAACCTCCTCAGAGCAGGTTGTGCTTCAATTCTCTCTTCTCAGCAGACAGCAGCAGTATTAAGCTCGACCCAACCCACAACCAAAGCACAGTTTGCTTTCTTCTTCCTGCACCTCTCTGGGTTTTCTCTGCTGAACACCAAGAGACAGGATATCTTTTTCTGTGCACGCAGCAATTGGAGACATTGGGCTGACTTATGGCAAAACCAGAAGCAGGGAACACAAATCTGGGGTCTCCAGGAGACACGTGAGGCTCATCTCATCTGCAGCACAAGGGGCAGCCACCTCCACACTCAGATAACCAAGAGGTTACACAGAACATAAAGCCAGACAAAAAAATCACAACTCCCTGGTTCCATGCTCGCTTGCCATCAGCTTCTGTCAGCCAAGGGAGGGATGGAAAAATCCTGCTGCTAGGTGGGGGAAATTATCCCCTGAGATTTGGGGGCTTTTTTTTTCCTTCTTCCCTGTAATTTCCCTTAATTACAGAAAAAGTGATCACTGCTCTTTCCTTGATGCAAAGCTGCAGGAAACCAAATCCAAGAGGCCCTTCACAGCTTCCTACTCAGCCAGCTTTATCTTGCTCAACACTGCAGCTGGGGCTGCCCAAAGCATTGCCAACCAGGAAAGCACAGTGACAATGTCCCAGAAGCATCTGCTATTTATATGGAGGCACACTCAAGTGTGGTTAAAAGAAGGTTAGAGTGAAGGACAAGCAGAAAAATCTGAAAGAGGAGAGCACAGTACAGAGGGAGGGGGGGAAAGAAAGAAGCCTGCTCTGGTTTTACATTTTCTTAGATACAGAAAACAAAATATATATTAAAAAAATTTGTGCATTTAGAAGGCTCCAGGGCATTTTGCTGTGCAGTGATTAAAGTCTTCCTTTATTCCTAGGTAAGCTCTTAGAGAAAAAGCCACAAGGGTGAGTGGCCATGAACATGAAAAAGGAAGAATAGACTTTTACTGGTTTTCCACCCTATGCTTTCTTTTTATGAATGATGGTAGGAGCAGCCCACACAAAAGCCTTTTATCTCAGGAGGTGACTTGAGCTGAAAAGAGGTCCCTGTAATTAACTTGAGTTCCAGAAGGGAAGAAGTTAACTTACTTGGCTTTTCTTCATGAGGCATTTCAAAGGGAAATAATTTTTTGATGAATGAGCATGTGCATTCTGCAACCTGCAGTTACTTTCAGGCCTCACTTCTCTAGACAACACCTTCCACTTGTCCACTCACAGATAAATGAGTAAGCACAACAGCCCTGCTAGAAACTTGTATTGCTTCCATAGGAATTGCTACGATGACCAAATGGACATTCCTAGAGAAGGGCTGCCCTGCACAGGATACCTCGTTCCACTTTGGAAAGACCCAGAGGGTGGATGTGGGATCCACCTTTTCCACCCTGAAAGAGCAGCAGGTGGAGCTGCCTTTGCTCACTGAGAAGTTAAAATGAGAACCCACAGATCCCTCCAATGCAGGCAGTACACAGAACCACCAGCTCCAAGGCATAAAGCTGATGAAAACAACAATATAGGCAAATGAGAAAGCTGTTTTCTCACTCCCTCCTTTCCTCTCCATGAGCGTGGTGAGGTTCAGAATTGCCTCAATTTGGATTAGCCCATATCTGCTCCCAGTGTGAGACACCTCACTGCAATTCATCCTGCCTCCCTGAAGATGTGAAATATCATCAGAGTCCCCTTTAAACTGAATAGAGAACAAGCCATATGATTAAATGTATTTTAGGATGAGAAAAATCCTCTCTAGACTCCAATGATTAGGTCTCCTTAGGTCCTCAAGGGCAGCCAAGACAAGCAGCTCAGCTGCAAATGACCATATCACAGGCTCCTGCAGACCCTACACCTGCTTCCTGAAACTTGGCGTGGCCACATACACAGTTCAGGTCCCAACCTGAGCACTAAAACACACCAGAGAAACCCATGGACTCTCCCAAGCCCACCAAGCCTGCAGCTGGTGTTGGTACCATCAAAGCATTAGTCCCAAGGCTCCCAAGCCAGGAAAGGTCACAGCCCAACATCAGGAGAGGAAAATAAGGCAGATTTCCTTAGGGTCACAGAGGTGGGGTTTAGGTGATGTTTAGCTCCTCTCAATGAGTAATTCTGCATACAACTCTGCCTTGCTGGAAAAGTGTAACACACAGCTTCAGACACTCATTTCCAGAGAGAGAATGCACCAGAAGCCAAGTTAAGTGGCTACACATGTGGAGTGGGTGTCCTTTGGAACAGGAAGGGCTGAATCACCAGGAGAGACTAAAGGAGCACCATGCACTAGAACTGCTCTTAATTTTGAAGTGTGGGTTTCAAAATGATTTTCTGACAGAGTGAGTTTTCTTTCTTTTGCTAGTTAGAAATGTTTTGTGAAAGTCTGACTCTGACTGCTTCTCCACTACCACCACATATGCCTCATCCCATTTTTGTCTGTTTTTTTTTTTTCCTTGTATGGGAATGAGGATTACACAACTGCAAACAGTAAGTACCTTACACAGCGAGTATGTTCATCCAGCTGAAAGACTTTTCACATTTTTGTTTTTCTCTTCACAACGTATAAGAGGAAAAAAAGCTCTCAAAGATCTTATCCTCAAGGCTGTATTTAATGATACAAGCAAAGTCTCGTATCAGCAAGGAGCTGCCTATGCAGTGAACTGCAGAGCAGCTGGCAGCACAGGAACAAAGAATCAGGTACTTGGGCACTGTGCTCATTAGCTGTTAACCAGACAAAGAAATCAAGATATTCACAAATCACTTCTGTGCCACAATCCAAAACCACATTATTGGAGGAAACAAAAGCACCCACTTGGAGGCCAGCATAGGATACCATCGATGGAGAATCCTGCAGCTGACCAGTTTTCCAGCTGATGAATCTGCCTCAGAATGACCAGGAGGAAATACAATTCATACATTTCATATGGAGGCATTACATCTCATCACTGCTTATCAGAAGGACTCTGCTACAGTAAACTTTTTCTGCCAAGAGTCCCATAACAGGGCAGTAGCACAAGAGCCTGTGGCATCTCTTTCACAGCAAACCAAAACCTTTGGAGCAACCCATCTGAGCCACACAAGTTGTTTCACAAGTAATAACTCCAGCAGAAAATGCCAACCTGTACCTCCAGGCAAGGCAACAGAAAATAAAATCTCCAATACCCTGTGATCATTGCTCAGTTTCTCATCCTATAAAAAAACCCAATCAAGTAGAAAAAGTGAAATTCAGTGTTTCCTACCTGAACATATCCACGGTTTCCCAGGAAGACATTTTATGATAAGCAGCCAGGAGAGCATTTAAATAGGCTCTGTTCCCCAGCAGTGTTGTTTTCCCACAGGCACAAAGCTGAAGGCACAAGCCTGATACACAAAAAAGCCACAGCTGTGGCTCCATCACCAGCTGAGATGCATCTATTTTTAAAGCTCACTCCATGCACACAATCACTGAGTCCACCAGACCTGATTTGTCTCCAGCCCTTGCTGGTTAGGTAAAGAATAATTCCTTTTGCACGTGTGGGAACTGATTAGCTATTCACAACTTCCTTACACAGGTGAAATCAGCTACCCAGAGAGTGGGACAGTCTCACACCTGCTGGCTGCAACACAAAACCCAAAGGCAGAGCCCAGCTCCAATCTTTGCTGGTCCTGCTCAGTGTGCAGAGTATCCCAGGCCATGGGCAGAGAGGGGCAGGAAAGGCTCCCACCTCCTGTCCACGTGCTGCACTGAATGCTGGCTTCTTACTGATCTTTACTACAGGAAACATGACAGCTATTTGTAAAATAAAGGAGGTTTTTTTCATACTGGACTTGGGAGATTTTTTTAGTTGAGGGGATATGTGCGTGTAGTGTTCCATTGGTTTTGTCCTCTGAGCATCTTTAGCTATCAGCCTGCCAGCATTTAGAAAAGCAAGAGCTGCCTACTTGGATCAGGCCGTGGCACACACAGACCCATATTCTATTTCTGAAAGGGGCAGGGGGGTCTGCTCAGGGTACATTCAGTAACCTGGCTTACTCTAGTGCTCATGATCCTTGGATAGGGGATGTCAGGAAATACATCCCTGTCTATACCTCTCATTACCCTGTGAACATGGGATTTGCCCAGGGAAGTCTCCATTAGACTGTATTTGCAGGCTCAAAACCTTATCTTTATGACATCCTGTGGCAGCAGGTTATAGGCTTTCATTACCTCAATTGTGAAGTGTTTATCCACATGTGGGACATCCCAAGAAACCCGTTGCTGCAGCCACCACTGAGGTACTTGGTGATTCTGGAAAAGACACCGCCCCTGTACTTTGGCATAGTGGCCTCAGTCCATTGTGTCTTCTTCCCAGAGCAGGAAACATGCACTGAATCCCACCAGTCAAACTTTCTTCCTTTCCCTACCCTGCTATCCATCAGGGTTGCTTTTGGAGCACCCTCCAGTCCTGGTTAAAGTGGTGATGATGAGCACCTCTCACCTAACATGAACTGAGAGTGAGGATCTTGGAGAAGGGAGAAAATACAGCGTGACTAAAATATTCCCTGATGCTGTAGATGGATCCTGGCTAGTCAACCTTGGCTGGGAGTCTGGACAAGAGAAAAATAGAAGCCCTGTCTGTTTTAGCACTTAAACAGCACACATGCAATAGGTTGGCTTCAGCTGTTCCTCTTGCTGGCTGCAGGGTAAAGGCTTCTTTGCCCTGCCCAAGCTCCTGCTGGGGGGTGGATGGTCACAGCTGCAGTGATCCAGTGGCATTTGTGCTCCCCATGGAGCTGCCAAGGCATGAGGTGAGAACCAGTGTCACCCTCAGCCCTGCTAGGGCATTACAGACAGCCCAGTTTTTAATCCCAGCATCTAATCTGTTTTGAGAGTCTCGCCAAGTGCTAGGGATCATTAATACAAGAGCAGAAGCCCTCCAGACCCAAAAAGCAGATGAAGGACTCCTCAGGCGTACACCTGCACAGCTGGAATAAGCCTCATTTCCCTGGCAAGCCACACAGAGTGAAAAAAAACCAATTATTTTTTTTGCTTTTGATGCCAGGACGTGTAAATGTTAGATTTGCTAATGGAGACTCTCTCTAACTCTTGAGGGGCTCAATAAAGGGAACACAGGTTTCTCCAAAGCCCTGTGCAACAAAGTGCTCTCTCCTCCCTCAGCCTGAATACAGAGATTCATTATCAGGGTTAACTCAGAGAGGCTCCCACTGTGTCTCTATCCCATTGGTATTTTCAAAGATTTTGCTCTTTAATCACAGAAAATGTGATTACATAGGCTCTCTGTCCCCCAGCCTAATCTTAATATTATGCTATCAAGATGATGCTATTAATATTAATGTTATACTACTACTGGTGTAATACTAATATTAGACTTGGGGAGAAGGTTTTAAGATAAGCTGATCATGAGCCCTTGTTTTACCTGCTCAGTAAGCAGCAAGATTTACACCTGCTTTGATGGGATGGAATTTCACCTCCCATCTCTGCAGCAAAACTATGAGGACACAGCATTGAGAACTGGCTTTGAAGAGATCTGGACAGCAGGCAGCTTGCTCTAGCAATCAGATTGGGGAAAAACCTACAAACCAGCTTTTCTTAAGATGCTGTTGACACTGGTACAGTATGTTTGTAACCCTGATGCCTGCTGTGGTGTGTTTTGTGGTTTGTTTTTTTCCTAAGCACAGTGAGAGGTAAGAAAAAGCAGACCACTCTTGGCATATTTGAGACCTCCCTTCTTTCAGCAGATAGTTTTTGAGGTCACTGTCCTTTACAAAGCAGAACTCAAGTGTTCCTCCTGTGCTGCAGAGCAATGCACAAGTGTCAATGCACACCACACTCCACGTGTTCCCACAGCTTTTTTTAGCACATAGAATACAGCTAAAAAAAGCCAGGTTCGATCTGCCCTTTTGCTTCCCAACGTCACGAAAAATCGGCAGAATGGCTACCAAAAAAAAAAAGAAAAAAATAAAAATAAAGTGACAGCACAGACAAAGGGGCTCAGCAGCATTGACTCACCTGCCAGGAGAGCCCTTACTGGCAAAGCCTGGCTACCCGTGCCATCTAGTGGTGACAGCCCTTCCCATCCAGCCGGGATACCAAAAGCATCCAAGGTTTCAGACTGGAGCAATTCACCCCTTTAAGCAGCTGCTCCAGGGGTATTTTCCCCTATTTGTGCCGTCACTCCAGGCTTCAGGAGAAAAGCGAGGACACCCTGGGAGCAGGGACAAGGAAAAGGAAATCAAGTCTGCTGTCAGTACATGAATCTTTCAGAAAAATGGAAAAACTAAGGCTGCAATAAGTGCCATTGTTAGTACTTAAATGTCATAGTTGTTAAATAAACCTTGTGATTTTGCCCAGAGAAGCTGTGGTTGTCCCATCCCTGGAGGTGTTCCACGCCAGATTGGATGGTGCTTTGAGCAACAGTGCCTAATGGAAGGTATCCCTGCCCATGGCAGGGAGGTTGGAACTAGATTATCTTTAAGGTCCTTTCCAACCCAAACCATTCTGTGGTTCCATGATTTTTGGAAAATAAAGAAGCAGACAGAGACAGATTTTAATGCATTCCACCATGGCAAGGATATTGCCTAACATTTTTAAACATGGAAAAGGCTAACTGCTGATCATCCTGCAATGAAAGACTGATTTGTCACAGGAACTCCAATTAACTCAAAATAAGCAAGAACTTCTCACAAAGGTTCCTCATTAAGTCCTTAAATAAGGAGAAGGGCACTGTGCTAGGAAGTTCAAGGTTGACTAACAAAAATTCAACGTTAATACCATTACAGTATTTCAGATTAGCACAAATTTACTTCGAGCCACAGCCTGTGTCATTTGCAAACAAATTTGCTATTAGTAGGCTTTTAACTCCCCATACAAGATGTTAAAATACTCCAGTGCAGAGGAAAGGAAATTGGCATGACATAGAGCAAGGTATTGTCCTCTGCAGTGTTCTGATAACAGAGGTGATCAAAACATAAGAGGTTCTGGTGGATGTGAAGAATACAGCTAATATACATGTCTTAAAGGTTTATTATAAACCCCAGTATATTCACACTGACAACTCCCAGTCTGATCCCACATAAAAAGTGTTCATATAAACACAGCCCAAGCAAGATGTAACACTACCTGTGTTTTACAAGATTGTGTATTATCATTACATAGAACCAAGGCCACAGGAGAACCCTAAGAGCATGAGTGCCCTTAGGGAAGGTGTGGTATCAGTTAAAACAGCAGTGGAACTTTGAGCAAAGTTGCACAATGGCACCTTATTATCCAAAAAAAGAACACAGGATACAATTTATGCATTGGACTTACCAGGAGCAATCAGGGATGTAGCATGTTCTCATTTCCTTCTCCTGTACATCTTCATTTCCAAAATAAGAACTTTCCACTTTACCATCATACTTCTTTTAGAAAAATTACCAAGAAATATGCAGAAAATCAGAAGGGAGGAGATGGTTTTTGTTGTGTTTGTTTGTTTTGGGGTGTTTTTTAATTGTTAAAATGAAATGACAACTTTCAAGGGTAAGGCAGAAAAAAAACATCTTTACTAATAACTTCACTAATAGATATACATTAACCTGCCCTTTAAAATTAAGTCATCTGCAGGTATTACACCAGCTGGAATGTGAATTTTGACAAGTGCTTTGCAGTATTTCATGCTCAAGTAAGTGGTCTTATTCTACAGACAAAATCCCATCAAAACAAAAAGTCAGAAAAGCACTCAGATCAAATATTCATATCAAGTCTGGTTACTTTATTTTTTATCTGTGCAGTCAGTTAAAAGAACAGGTAACGATGAAAACAGACAACCACAGAAGCTTTAGGTACAGTATCGTAACACTGAAGAAGCAAATGACCACACTGAACACATTCTTTATGCTGGTCATTTCCAAACAAAACACAAGGACATACATAGGTCTAGCTCAGTGTAAAACCTGATATTAAGCAGCAAGGTGGTCACAAATTGCAGCACTGTCACATACAACACAGGTAATCACTGCTTATTCAAAGTTACACAGCTCCTGCAACAAAGGTGATATGACTATTTTTAAAATAAGAACTCAAAATACATTCAAGAGAATGGCTGCAACAATAAGGCAATAATTTTAAAAATAGATCCCACTAAACAAAACAAGACCAACTGTGTAACCCGTTGCTTTCATAAGATTTCAAGACTTGGTTGGGTCAATTCAAAGTTAAGTGCTTTCCCACCACGAACATTTCAGAAGTACATTGGTAAGAACACCTGAAGACATGAGTATATTTGACTGCCAGCAATCACAACCCAGGTCTTATCACAAGTACACTTCCACACACACAGCTTCACTTTTACAGGTTTGCACCGAGTGCCCTGTACAAAGATTTTACTACAGATTCCTTCAAGAAAAAATATGCATTGACAGGAGACATTAGCATTCCAAAATTCATTCAAACCACATTATATAATATACCTTTGGCCTGCTACTAGTAAGATCATTAAAGTTATACACTAGGCAGACAGCGTTATTGGCAGCTATGTCACAACAACATTAAAAAAATAGCATCAGCTGTTTAAAAAAGAAGAGACTGAAAATAACTTTGGGGAGTGAAATGTACACCTACAGACAGCAAGGAAGGGAGAAGGAAGTTGGCTAGAGCAGATGAGCTACTCAGAGGTTCCATGTCCATCTTATTGCATATTTGATCAGTGTCAGCATTCAAACCTACATGGATTTCTCCTTCATGATCTTGCTCCAGAATCTTGATTCTTGCACCTTCAGAACTAGCTATGTATGTTACTGTAACTTCACATTTCTTCACAGCTCCTAGAAGCACAGACTAAGCTACTGTTTCTTATCTCAGCCAGGGATACTACAAGCATCAGCCTTTTGCCATCTTCTGTGCCCTAAAGTGGAGTGTCAATATCCTATGTCAGTACAAAATAAGGATCTTAATTTGTAAGCCTATATTAGCAAAGTTTAAGACAAAGATGCTACTTTCATCAGGAAAATGGACCAGTACTTGGTTAGCACTGCTAAACTGAAAGTCTCACCCTGTGACAAGACATACAGACACAAGAAAATTGTGACACTAAGCTGTGTGAGGCAAACTGAAAGCAGCAGGGAATAGGATCTGATTGCTTTTGCTCAGTTTAAATAAATGGGAATCTTACCAAGTCAAAATAAAAAAGAAAAAAACAACCGACCATCATTAGACATTCCTTTGCCAGCACACAGGATAGGGGAGGAGACTATCAGTATTCCTACATGTGTTTACAGGGTGTGTGCATAGCACTGTCTAATCATGCTTCAAAATGTAACCTTATGCTTATACACACACTAGTAAACAAAACAAAGCCTTTTAGACTCCAAAGGAAAGTCAGGGCTGATCTTTATGTATTTTAATACTGAAACATCTAAATGATTTTAAGTGAATGCCCTCATTAGCTTTTGAACGCTATTCACAGATGACAAATTGAAGCACAAAGGCACTAAAAGAGTGCTCTTTTCCCAGATGTAGGCCTACTTGATCAAAAACCAAAATGCTGTTGCTTTTAGCCACATAATTGAACCAAACCACAAGTTTGGAAGCCATAGGTTTAAACTTCTTAACGGCTGAAAATACAAGACAATTTTATAGTCCTGATTAAGTTTTTATACACAGAACAATGATCCAAACACTACCACATAACCAAACTTTGAGAGAAAACTGAAGCTGTTCAAGACAAGATCTGTTGGTGTTCTCTCTCATACACACATCAGAGGTGGTACATGCATGTTCCTCCTCTTTCCAAAATCTCATGCATCACCCTTCAGAGCTGCTAGATAAACAGAAGTGGAGCTCTTCATTCTGAAGTGCAATATCAAAAGAGCTGTATAATTCATTCTCAGAGAAGACAGGAGCAACTGCCTATTACTGGTGAAAACCCTAAAGTTCTCCAGCAAACATGAGGTACCAAATTCAATGCTGTAACACTGTCAAAGTGTTCCAGCCATGTCTACCAAAGTGGTCAGAGTGCCACAATTGGTTCTAGGAAAGAAAGTTATATCAGGTACCATATACCTGATTGTGAAGGTGTACAGAGTGAACTAGAGAAGTGCTTAGTATGCACATACCAAAGATGACACTTCAGAGCCCTAAACAGCGAGTAGTACATAACCCAGGCACCTTCCCATCTCCAACACAAGTTGGACTTGGAGTAAAAGGTTCAGGAAAAACATAGAGAAACCTAGCAGGACTGTTTAACCTGTAACCCTTCTTATGCCCAAACCAAGAAAACAGATTGCTTTCTTTGCCCCTCCTTGGTTTTTTTAAAAGGAGATAAAAACCTCCAAATCGTGTGCATCTAATATTGATTTTCCATATTTCATTTATACTTTATATATACAAGAACTTAACTAAAATCTCACTTTAGAATATGTTCTAAAGCAGGATATTCTTTCAACAGTTTTTTAAGTTCATGTGCATTCTCAAGGTTGAAAAAATATATATATTCATATACAGCTAAGGAAATAAAACTCGATTTCACTATATGTAGTTACAGTGCTGTAAAGAAAAAATAATTTAGAAACTATTTCGAGTCTGAAATGTTTACTATGTTCAGACTAATGCAAAGGCTAAGCCTATGGTCCAGGACCTGGTTTTCATCTGTGTGCTGAGACAGGAGCTACAGGAGCTCAGCATTTTTCTCATGGAGATTTCTCTCCACCCCTCCATTCTTCCAGTATTCTATGACTTGCTGCTGCAGCCCTCCCTGAACCTCTACTGGAGTAGCATCATACATTGGTAGCTCCCAAAGTAAAGGTCCACAGGTATTAATGCTACCTCCTAAGTCAGTTTTTCAGTAAGATCACACCACTGAACCACACAGTGCAGAGGTGGTTAACCATTCAGAGTTACTCAGGAGTCCAATGGGAGTACTTTAAGTCGTGTCTTCTGTGGGTGCCCTTCGCTGTCGAGCTGATTTTTGTCTGCTTCTCTGAGGAGAGGGTGGAGTCTCCTGTTCAGCTTCAGTCTCTGAAGGCTCGTTGTCTCCCTGCTGGGACCCCGTATCGCCGATCAATTCTCTCAGGAATTTGAATTTAGACAAAAACAATTGCCAGACCACATACCATCCTGCAGGAGAACGAAAAAAAAGGTTAGTTACTTCATACAAATTGATAGTCAGCTCTCAAGCAAAGGACAAGAAAAGGGAGATAAAATTAGTTCAGCTCCGATCCTCTAATTGCCAGCCCCAGCAGCCCTCCACAACACATCCACTCCTTTCTACAGTCCTATAAATACCAATTCAACTTGATAAAGTTTGTCCTCATCCAGAAGTAGCATTTAAGCTCCAGGAAAGGACCTGCACATTCCAAATTGAATTGCCACAGCACGTAGTAGGTGGATGATCACCTCCACACAGATAAAGGTCATAATTGTCAGGAGAAAAGGAATTCCTGTGGTTATGTCTAAAACAAGGACTCAGAATTCATTACACAGGTACCGTAAAAGGGTAGCACTAGAATTTCTACCCTCAGCAAACACTTCAATCTGAAAAATCACATTTGAAAACCTGCATTACATAAACACTATTAAGCACACTTGCTGAGATCTTCAAATTAATACCCTGGTTTATCATAAATCCTCTTCTGAAAAGCACAAAGTCTTCTTGCATTCACTAAAAGACCACATCCCCCAAATTCAAGGAGTTCCCTCACCATGCCCATATCCTGTTGAAGCAAAATTAGCATTCTCTGGTAAATTTATGTTCTGCTCTGCTGTTAAAATGTCAAAATGTTCTAGATCCCAAAATTACCCAAGAAGAGTTGCAATGGTCACATTTCTGGAATCCCTCTTCCTCCTCTCTTATATCTGTGTTTTTCTCAAACAACCAGTCGGAACTTGAAAAAATAGATATAAGTTCATCTAAACCTAAACCAAAATTTTCATTTTAAAAGGTCTCCCTTTTATTTATGTACTTAGGTCAAAAGAGGTTGGAATCTTACACAGCTAAAAACTACTGATATTCCTTTCCCTCTAGCTAATCAGTCAAGTTTCATCACTCACAGAACAGGAATACAACTTCTCTGTGAAATACACAGTTAAGTGGAGCAAAATTTAAACAGCTATTTGAAAACAAATGCCATACAACTATCATTTGCAACACCAAAACCCATCTGTCCTGCACAGAGCTATAAATTAATAGCCCCATTCTCTGTTCAGAAGGTCTTGCTAGCTATTCAAGCCTATACTGCTGGCCTATTCAAATATTAAGAGCCTTATTTTATCCGTTCTCACAATCACACAGCTGCCATCAGAAACAGACTTCAGAGCATGGACAACAGACACATATTAGGAAAGGGGGACAAAGACCAGTAAGTGGCACTTATATAACCACAGCACCACTGTATTTCTTCCTCTTCAGATCCCAGAGCTTATGACAAAATGAGATCCCACCTTTCCCTTTCCTCCTGGAATACTTTTCACATCCTGCAGTTTTTTAATTTACATAATTTCTCTGTTGCTGAGGAAAATTGGAGGAAAGCTTTTATATGACAACCTTTTATGATCTAAAGCAATTCCTAAAGCCTACACAAGAATTTTCCTTTCCCATGAATACCTAAACCTTTAAATGACTTGTGATTAAATTGAATCTGAACGTTTCTTCCATTGAAGGGCATTTCAGCTCTCTGAAACCTTCCATGCTTTGTGCATTCCAGAGACCTAAATTCAATCCACTCTACTTATGGTTCTAAACATCATTAGAAGTAATTAAATTTTCAAAAGCCATGCTCATTTCTAGTTCACACAGGAAAGAAATGCATAAAATATTGCAAGCAAATACAAGGCACTTGCAAGAAAGTGCAGAATATTACAAGTTCTTTACAAATGCCTTCAACCTCCCAATTTGTTGACAAAGTTTGAGACACTTAACTTAGAAGTGCATGGGAAGTGTATTCTACTAAATCCATTTCAGCAAACAGTGCAGGGAACTCTCAGCCACAATTTTTTTCTTGCACTTCCATTTGGCTGTTTAAAATCCTAACTAAAGCACCAGCTAAGTGATTTATTGAGAGACACATTACTTCCAGAGAACACCACAGGGAGGAGGGAGGGAGGGAGGAGGATGAGCCAAAAGTATTATGGGCATTCCCAGAAGAGTTATAGGGCACTTTACAGAAGCATGACTTGAATAATTTTGGTGTCAATAAATACCCCTTAAAGGGATATTTTAAGTAAGCTAAATAAAGCAAACCACATGCTTCCTCTACCACTGCAAACAGGCTACTTAACACAGAAAATTACTACAGGAAATACTAAAGAACATTCAAAGTTCATTCACACTCTCAAGAAAAACAGTACTAATTTCTTTTCAGTGTTTGGTCTGAGTATCCAAAACACTGAGTACTGTAAAGAGACTTTAGAGCTCTCTAACTCAAGACTACAAACAAGAAAGTGTAAGTAATTGGCCAACAAGACTGGTTATAGCAGACAAACAACCAGATCAATGATAACAGGCAACCGAGCAAACCACAATGCAGTGGATTGAAAAGAAAATTACAACAGGCTTAGCCAAATATAATTGTGAGAGGGCTTGAAACCTGGAGTTTCAAAACCTCACAAGATCTCCCTGCCTGTACCAGAGACATTGAGGTATAAAGTAATCAAAGTAAAAAAATCTTTTTTCACTTGCTCTAATAACTGTGCCAGCTTGGATGGAAAGTTAAAAAAAAATAAAAAAATCCCCAACAAACACACTTGTCTGAACCAAGTTAAGACTGCCTCTTCAGCTGAGACTCCCTGTCGCCTCGCTGTTACTAAACAAATAAGAATTTCCTTGGAATTAAGCAGACTACTAAAGAACAAGTTATTCTGGATAAGAGAAAAATCTCTCCAGCAACAGTATCAACTAAACACATCATTAAATAAAACCACACACAGAGACATAAAGCCTGGAGGCAGATTCACAGTACTGAGTTACCTCTGAATCAAAGGACAAAGTATTTTCTGTTATTTCTCATCTTCTTAAGAACATTGCAAAATGGTAACACCCGGCACCATGCCATACTGGAGAACTGTGTGTTACGTAACAGCGTATTTTAAAAAAGAAAACAATTGTAAAGTAATTCAAAATACAAAGAAAAGTAAATACATTATATTTGTAAATACATTAATAGCAAAAGGAGGGCAAGGAAAACCTCCATTCTTTATTGGACATGGGGGGCAGCGGGAATATAGTTACCAAAGATGAGAAAAAGGTTGAGATACTTAACCCCTTCTTTGCCTCAGTTTTCAACAATAAGACAGGTCGTCCTCAGGCCAACTGGCCTCCTGAGCTGGTAGACAGGGATGGGGAAGACAATAGCCCCCCTGTAATCCAGGAGGGAGTAGTTAGTGACCTGCTGAGCCACCTGGACCCTCACAAGTCTATGGACCAGAAGGGATCCACCCAAGGGTGATTAAGGGAGCTGGTGGAAGAGCTCACCAAGCCACTCTCCATCATTTATCACCAGTCCTGGCTCACCAGGGAGGTCCCAGATGAGTGGAAGTTGGCCAGTGTGACACACACCCATAAGAAGGGCTGGAAGGAGGATCTAGGACAGTACAGGCCTGTCAGCCTGACCTTGATGGCTGGCACAGTTATGGAGCACATCATTTTGAGTATGAGCACACGGAACCTACAGGACAGCTGGGGGATCAGACCCAGCCACCATGGGTTTAGGAGAGGCAGGTCTTGCCTGACCAACTGCATCTCCTTCTGTGACCAGGTGACCCACCTGGTGGATGAAGGGAAGCCTGTGGATGTGTCTACCTGGATTTCAGCAAAGCCTTTGACACTATCTCCCATGGCACACCCCTGGAAAAGCTGCAGCCCACAGCTTGGATGGGTGCAGTTTGCTGGATTGGGAACTGGCTGGATGGCTGGGCCCAGAGAGTGGTGGTGAATGGAGCTACATCCAGTAGGCAGACAGTCACTAGTGGTGTCCCCCAGTGATCAGTGTTGGGCTCAGTCCTGTTTAATGTCTTTACTGATGATATGGATAAGGGGATTGAATCTACTATTAGGAAATTCACAGATGACACCAAGTTGGGGGGGAGTGTTGATCTGCTGGAAGGCAGGAGGGCTCTGCAGAGGAACCTGGACAGGCTGAATTGATGGGCTGAATCCAATGGAATGAGGTTCAAAAGGACCAAGTACCAGGTTCTGCACTTTGGCCACAACAACCCCATGGAGCACTACAGGCTGGGGACAGAGTGGCTGGACAGGGCCAGGCAGAAAGGGACCTGGGAGTGCTGACTGACAGGAGGCTGAATATGAGCAGTGGCCAAGAAGGCCAATGGCATCTTGGCCTGGATCAGGAACAGTGTGGCCAGCAGGACGAGGGAAGTGATTCTTCCCCTGTACTCGGCACTGGTGAGGCCACATCTCGAGTACTGTGCCCAGTTCTGGGTCTCTCAGTTTAGACTGGACTCAATCTCAGCAGTCTTTTCCAATCTAGGTGATTCTGTGAGTCTGTAAAATGGGCATTTCTATGCATTCTTGTCTATACACAGCTCAGTTTAGCTTTGTAGGTTTGTCTGCTGTAGAGCTCTTCCTGGACAGATAGAACTGACACCATCGGTTTACATCTCAAACACTTCCACTTTGTTCAGGTAAGCTGCTCTCAAAGAAGTCCTACTGGTTTAGCTTCGCCACGCACAAAGGATTTAATTAGAATCAGTCTTCCACTGCTTGCTTTATTTTCTTTGGCCATTTGATTTATCTTTTCAAATCATCCTTAGCATGATTGAACCTGTGGAAGCCAAACAACATACCCACAATATGTCTTTAGGAAACAAGTAGTGATGACATGGAGACTATAACAAATAATGTATCTGTGTTAACTGGTGAGAGAAGTTGCCTCTCAGACTAGTAAGCCAGTTCAAACAATACATCATTGCAGTGCAAAGCAGGGGCTCTAGCTCTTAATCGAGCAGATACTGAATCCAGAGCTGCAAAACCCAATCTACCACTAAGAGTATTTTGCATTTTAGGCAAAATAGCAGCTGCCAGCCTTACAGAGTTTAGTACTCACTAAAAACTGGCAGCCACTGTCACACTTAAAATGCCACAGCTAGGTGCCACCCAAAGACATTTAAGCCACATTTGGCATCATGCCATCAGCATGTCAACCCCCTCTCAAATCACAATGCAATGTGTTTGTGAAGATGGGACCATGAGTCAAAGTATTTTTTACTGACTCATAAGCAGATGTATGTAACATCTTACAAAGATTTTATGATTTGACTAGGCTTCATTAAAACTACCTTTTTCTGTTACTTCCCAAACTAGCTCTTGGTTCTTTGTAAGGGGGAAAGAAACACAGTGACCCAAATACAATGTTACTCCCCCTCAAAAGGTGAGGGGTTCAAGTCTCAGGTCCATCTTCTTTATTCACTGGCTTGTACAAGCAACAGCTAACAGAAGGTTTTCTCTACTGGAACACATATTCCTCTTCCATTTGAATTAGGAAGGGCAAAGAGAACAAAAACCCTAGGACTAATATGGAGTTCTGGAGAAAAGCAATCTGATTTTTCTTAGGACAAATACAAATGAAACCAAGAAAGGAAGGATGGTGATGCAGTAACAGCACAAGACAGTCTGAAAATCTGGCTTCTAGTTCTGACACTGCTGTGGAATTTCTGTGCAGTCCTGCAAGATCATTTTTCCTCTCTGTCCCTACTGACTTGAAAATGGGATGCTATTACTCCAGAGCATGAGGATTAATTTAGGACCAGGGTATCACCAAGGTGAATGCTGCCTATATTCAAATGCTGAAATGTCCATCACAGAAAATCTGAAGCAGCTACAGCTGCAAAAAAAGGAGCACAGACCTTTAGAAGCTAACCCATGATTTAGGAGAACAGGGTTCTACTCTGAGCTCTGTGTCAGATGACTTTTGTGACCACGGACAAGTCACTTCATCCACATCTTTAAAGCAGTGGATAGCTTTGCTATGGAGAGGATCAGTCTGAAGGAAGCACAGAGGACATCAGGTGACACCGTGCTTGGCTCTGCACAGCTCCTTAAGCCCAGTTCCATTAATGCAACCCTCTACCACTTGTTGCTTTCTGACTGATCAAAAGGAAATTTGCCCTCTTCCAATCTCCTGTTTGTAACAGTTTCAAAACCCAATACAAATTTCAGAGTATTTTCTCTTTACTGGTGTTCTAATCAAGCCTGACTTTCTTCATCTGTTGAGGTATTTCTCTCATTTATGATAGTTACAAAACTGTTTAAACAAAGCATTAAAGAAAAGTTATTCAGGCAGAATTTAGGGCTCAAATGTTTTTCCATCTGCAATCAAATTCAGACTTGTGAAGTGAACCACACATTCATTTCAGCACTTTGAGTTACATGATTTTTATTTTAAGGTTGTATCTCTCAAACCGCATCTCATTAGCCTCTCTTGCCAAATGAAATGAACCCTTCCATCTGTTCCACTAAAGGCACTTCTGCAATTTCACATGGCTCCATGCCTTACTACCCTGGGAAAATAAAACAAATACACAGAGGTAAGCAGTACTAGAGTTCACCTTGGCTGGGATTTTATCTTATCCTATATCCTTGACTATGCACGAGTTCCTCCCATCTGCAGAACAACACGGAATACATAAAAGCAGCAATAAGACCACCAGAGAAAGAAAATCAGAAAAAGCAGGTATAAAAAAAACTGGAAGCAAGTTATTAGTCCGAGTTTTAAAGGAGCAATTGAAAATTTGCTATGTTTACAGGCCCTCAATGGTTTCTATGTCAGATGTGATCAGTTTACAAATAGAGACACTGCTAGTTTCAGGTCTTCTGTGCTTTCTAACTAATTCAGATTAACACTGAAAGTAGCAGTTGTAAGCCTCCAGGAATATTTAAAAGAAAAAGAAATCAGGTCATTTATTAAAAGTACTTCTACAGACAAATGCCTGATTCAGGAATAAACATTTGCTTTTCACATGGCTGAAGAACTATTCCAAATAACTGCTGATAATTTGTGCTCTGAATTTTGTCTTTTCACTTTAGAAAAAGTGATAAAATGATTTTTTTTGCCCCATTATAAAGGTTTTGATAGCACTTATCACATAATATTTGTTATGAGCAGCAGAAATCCACATGATCCTAGGATGTTTCCTGGATATTTCAGTTTATTGTTCTCTGCAGGCAATCACACAAGTCCTTTTATAAGCCACTCAAAGTACAAGTTTCATCTCTTCATGCTCTTGACCTTCTTTGTCCTTTTCATAGGGCTGTTTCAATACCTCTCATCAGATGGCTGCATAATATTTTTATAAGCAGATCAAGCTCACTCAAGATTATATCCAATCATTCTTATGTCAGATTTGTCCATTAATTTGTATGTCTCAGTGACTGCCATTTACTCATATCCTGTCACACACAGCACTGGGACAGTTTCTTCCCCACAGGTCTCAGTTCTTTACAGCCTGTTGGCCCTCCCAGGGACTGGGAAACTGCCCATAACTAGCACAGATAAACAATTAAATTGAAAGTAGCTTGTACTCAGTTTTTTCTAGTAGTGGTCTTGACACTGTTTTCCTTGAATATTTTCCATGCCAAGAGAACTGGAAGTGTATCAATATTAATTAATTAATGTTGCATGATGGAAAAAATAATTACAAATAATGTAAATCATTATTAAATCCTATTGAGTCACTTCTAAAAGGGTAATAGTTCAAATTCCTGCTCCCTCAAAAAAAACACGATGAACATGTCAGCTTCCTATGTTCAGAACGTTTGAAAACTAGGCAACTTTAAGCAATTACTTTATCAACTCTGACACCGTTGAAAGCAAAATACATTGAAGGATTCAAAGCAAAAAATTCTTTCAATTCAAGATGAATGTACAATATCTATAACTACTTTTGTTCTGTTTAAGCAAGAAAGCACTAGGCAAATATTTATGTTAGTAGGCAAAGTTAAAGAGATATTTAGCATTTCAATTCCATTTGTCACATAAGACAAAAGCAGAAAGGTCTGAAGAAAATGATCCTTGCTTCTGAGTTTGAACAGCATGTTGCAAAATCATATTAATTATTCGGCAAGACAGTAAGCAAAGATCTCATCTGCATATTTTGAAAATATAAAAACTGTATCAAGTACCATGCCTCATTTTCTAAACGATGAAAAGTGGCCAGTCAACACCTAATGAGGATACAGAAACGTGAATAAATATCCACTTAGGTCACTGTTTAGTCTGTAGCAATGGACAGTACAGGACATGCAGGAGAAGAGCACAAGACCAAGCCAAGTATAGCCTTGCAGTTCTAGTTATATTTCACAAATTTCCTCACCCAAGATTTTATTGCTTAAATCTGCTGACCTTTCTTATGTGAACTTTGAATGAGAGGTTTCAGCACTCAGAATATCCTTTGTTAATGAACATGCAATTTATTTCCCACTGTGTAAAAGAAGACTTTTTGTTTTATGCCTGTTGGTAGATCATTTAACTTCATGTACTCAACTGCTCTGCCATGATGAAATTTCAGAACCATTCCCACTTAACCTTTGACAAGCCATTCAGTGTTATAACCATCACCCTTCCTCCAGTCACCTAAATTCCAGACTAAACAGATCTAACCTGTTTAGAGTTTCTCCACGCAGAAGTAATTTCACAGCTCTCAACACAGAATCAAGTAGAAAGCCCTATCTTTCAAAAACAAAGTAGGGTTTTATTTTTTTTAACAAGAAAATATGCCATTTGAGACACACTCACACGGGGATCATTCCAATAGCAGTGTAATGACATTTTCTACTTTACTTCAAGCTTCTAATGTTTGATTTGCCTGTTTGCTTGCTACAAGGCATTAAATACATATTTTGGAGAAATGCTTGCAGTCACTTCAGCTGATCCTTTCTTTGGGATACTAACAGCTCAGTTTGAATCCGTTGTATTTCTCTGCATAAATTATATATGTATACATTTCACACTTTCTATATGCATTACTTCAAACATGTTAGTACTGGACTTCACTTCCCATTTCACTATCCAGTCTCTTGATCCTGCAAAATCTTTTCACGATGCTTTGTCAACTTGACAACAATTAACCTCTTTTTCCAAGTATTACATGTCAGCTTCACTCTTCACTTTGTTCCCTTGATTTTTTAGAAACCACTTATTAACCCTAACCCTGGTATCAAAGTGCCAGGTGAGTTTATAACTCTCACAAGCTTTTCATCACAAGGTATAGCCTAGTTTGAGTTTGGTGGTGTGTTTTTTGGTGCTCTGCTGCTGGTTTTGGGGGGTTTTTTTGAGAGCTCCAAGCTCAGCATATTGATCACACCACACACACAATGCACTGCTGATTTCTTCTAAGAACTCCAACAGACCTGCAAGCTGTACCTCCCACTGAAATATCCCTTCTCTCTGCATAGTAATAAATAAATGAAAAGAAGGCAAGCCTTGGATTATGGAATCATCAATGCTGGAAGAGACCCTTAAGATCATCCAGTCCAAACACCCACCCAGCACTGTCACTGTAGCCCCTAAACCACCAAACCACATCACTCAGAGCCAGATCCAGATGCCTCTTAAACATCTCCAGGGATGGTGACCCCAACATCTCTCTGAGCATCCTATTCCGATGCCTGACCACTCTACCTGTGAAAAAACTTTTCCTCGTATCTAATGTGAATTTCCTCGTCTCGGTTTAAGGCCTTTTCCTTTGGTATTCTCCCTGCAGGGAGAGGGAAGGGAAAGGAAGGGGAGAGGCAAGGGGGGAAAGGAAGGGAAAGGAAGGGGAGAGGCAAGGAGGGAAAGGAAGGGAAGGGACGGGAAGGGAAGGGACGGGAAGGGCAGGGAAGGGAAGGGAAGGGAA
>JAWWEE010000074.1:62345464-62434218 GCA_035221455.1 Xenops minutus
ACCGCCCCGCTCCGCGGAGAGCCCCCCGCTGCCATCCATCCCTCCATCCATCCCTCCATCCCTCCATCCCTCCCTCCACCCCTCCACCCATCCACTCCTCCATCCGTCCCTCCATCCATCCCTCCACCCATTCATCCATCCACGCACCCATCCACGCACCCATCCATGCACCCATCCATCCATCCACCCACTCACCCATCCACTCATCCATCCCTGCCTCCCCCGCTGCTATCCCCGCTCCTACGGGCCGGATTTGGGGCGGGGAGATGAGGCGGGGGGGATGCTCTCATCTGGCTCCCCCCCCCCCATGTTAGGGTCGAGCGGTGGTGGAGGGATATTATAGGAAAGGAAAGAGGGATAGAGGGACATTAGGGAGGAAGGAAGGATGGGAGAGAGGGAACCAGGCAGCGTGCGGGGACAGGCACGTGGAGGAACGGGGTCGTGTGCGGAGGGAGAGAGGGAAGGGAGGGAGGGAGAAGAGGTGCCCCTGAGTATCCATCCCCCCTGGCCCCTCTTCATCCTCCCCGCTCCCAGCAGGGGCGTTTTTCTCTACCCCGAGGTGTGTTTGAGCATGTTACATAAACTGATTATTCCCGTTAATTTGCTATCTTAATAGAAGCTCTTGCCTTAGCCATGCAGTCTGTAGTGGAACAGTTCTTTTTTTTTTCCATGCAATGAATGAACAATGGAGTTTTAGATTCCAGTTCAGCATTTAAAAGAGTTAAAGTGGAACAATGGAATCACCTCTTTAGCGAGCAAGACCGTTTCCCCACAGCACGTTGTGTCTTTGCAGTCATAGTAACTTTCCCAAAGGGGCTCATCTTGTTTATAAACAGCAATGCTTTAAGTGTAACTCTGACCTTACAAAGTAGGACGGTATCACACAGATATTTTTCAGCCTTAAATTCTGAGGCACATGGGGATGAACAAATTTGGCCAAGCTTATTGTATCAGAAACTTGAGACATGATTAACAACAGAGACTAGTTTCTCTGTTATAGGATTTAACAACAAAAATACTTCCCCCCCCCCCTTCTCCCCCTTTGCATCATATATGGTAAATTCTGCCTTCCTTGAAAAAAAGCCAAATTGGGTTCCCCCTCCTTCCCCCGTGGCAGTCAGACATGAACAATATTCAAATACATGTTCCATGAATTAACTTTAGACCTCCTCTTAACAGTCATGTATCCACCTGCTGTCAGTCTGAGCCTGTTTCTCCTGGGTATTCTATTTGCCATCAACTCAGCCTTGGGATGCTGGATATGAGAAGACCCTATTGAAAAAGACCTGAAATATTGCAGTAGTTTATGCTGCCAAAAACCCCCAGGATGTCTTCCCACTACGTTATTGAATTCCTATTTCTTATCATGTAAGGTGGAACATAAACACAAAATCCATGACTAAATTACCACAGCTGTACAAAGCCTAAGTTAGTACCAGCCATTGATAATGTCTTCCTTATGACAGAGGAGGAAGGTTACAAAGATACCTGGTGTTGCAGAAGGCAATGTGCATTATTTATCAGTAACTGGTACAGCTAATATCAAGTGCTCAGGAGTACCAAGACAACTGGAAAAAAAGTTAAAATACCCTGAGCTAGTTCAGATATTTCATTTTGAGTCCTTCCAGGACTGAGATGAAGTCAGTTATAGTAGTGCAAATCAAGGAAGCATTAGTTGGTAACATTAGCACTGACAACTTTGTACTAATGGCAATGATAGCTGAGACTTACCCTTAACCTGTTCTTTCTGGTTCTTAGAGATGCTCAATGAACCTTGGCATTTTTCTTGAAATGACTGGAAGTAATATCCAGAACTTGCCATTTAGAGCTACACACAGGTTTCTATTAGCAAGTTTTGCTCCTCTGTATGTTCAGTAACCTTGTAGTTCAAAAGCTGCTGAGATTTCCCAAAGCTTATTACTACTAAAGGCATTCTGGAGGAAGAATTGCCAATTATGGAATATCTTTAAAGTGGTATAAAGTCGGCAAGTTGCTTTGGCTCTAAAAGTTTGAAAGAGTGTCCTTGGAATAATAGCTACTGAAACAAAAACCTGACCTATTGATGGAAACTGTTGCAATGATGCTAATGTGGGGTTAAAAGTCACAACACATTGATTTCTGGATGGACCTGGAGCTTGGGGGCAAGGGATCACGGGGACGTGGGAGGATACTACCAAAGGTATCAGGAGCAAATGAATGGCAAACAGATTTTTGGCCCAAGCACTGGGAACATTGATTCAGCACTCCTTTCTCTAGTGGCAAAGAATTAAGCAGGTGTATGTTGCTAGTGTCCCTTAAGCTCAACTGAGAGTTTTCTCAGCATCCTGGCTCTTCAATCACTATTATTTGTGGAAAGTAACCTAAGGAAACCTTTTTTTTTTTTTTTTTTTTTTTTGAAACTTCATTTTGCTGAAGCAGCAAACCACTTCCATTCCATCCCCAGGCATTAAATATCTCCTCAGCATCCACACCGTATGAGGGCAAGCACGGTGGATCAATTCTCCTGTTTGTGTAGTTCACTGCAGCTCTACTTGCTTCAGTGAATCTAGGTCAAATTACACTGGCTCAGGATTTGGCTGCACCCTTGAACTTTAAACCGATTACACATTTTGATTTGTCAGTGTATTTGCCATGGGGTCAAATCCCACTTTTATGGAGTAAGAGAATGTATAACCTTGCACTGGCATGGCAATTAATACTTACAAAGAGGCTAGGTAACACTAAGGTATGCATAAACATGAGGAGGGTATGAAACTGTACTAAATAGGTTCCAGTACCTGCACCTCTACAAGAGACCAGTTGCAGAGGGGTTATATAGACAGCAGCTATTTTTTTCATTTCCTTAAGAGGCTTTGACACCTTTGAGGTTTTGAGACTTTGAAATCAACACAGAAACACACCTAACTCTTCTTAAGCAGTCATAAGCATCATGACATCCTACTATATCAGGATATGGAGCTTGATATGCGCATACACTGATTGCAGAACATACAGAAACGGCCCTAGAGAGCAACAAATCTCTTTTCTTTATCGACAGTAGCCAGAGTAAATACCTGTCTCATTGTCCATTAGTGTTTATTAATTGCTCTGAACAATACATGAAAAAGAGTATCACAAAGACAATGTTCCAGCCCCTGAACAATGACATGCAGACTGGCAGAGAACACTTTTTTGTAGACAGAGATCAATCCAGCACAATTCCCTGACTGACTTGAGAGCTGCTACAGCACCCACAAGATCCTTCTGGCCCCATCAGAGTGAAGAGGGAGCAGATTTCAGCAGCCTTGCCATCCAGACCCACAGCAGGAAGCCAGGGTTTTGTCAGCTGATACACAATTAATAAGCTATGAGTAAAGATGCTGAGAAACTGCATATGGAACAGAAAAAATACACATAAATACTTGCATAGAAACTCAGGGAAGAAGCACTGCAGCCTTTTGCACATGGTGGAATTGATTAGAAAAAAAGACCTTCCAGAAACTGAAATAAAAGTCCAGTGTTTCATTTGCATAGGTAGTTACAGATACCTGCTTACCAAAATCTGCATGCTGGTCTTGGTGTTGCTCCATTTTATCTCTAGGGAGATCCTTTGATGCTTTGGGACTGATCATTGTATCTTCATTACAAGCAGTCTGACTTGTGAGATAAAAACAAACACACTCCTGGTGTTCAGCAGGCACTCAGATTTACATTCCTTTAGTTTTATAGCATCTCTTGATTTTATTGAAGAAGAAAGTTAATCCTATGCAAACACTTTGAAATTGAATGTCTGACTCAATTGAAAGCTTGGGAAAAAAAAACTGAAGTAGTCATTTCTTTAGGTATTAGTAAACACCAAAGTAAGATAAATATAAAGAGCTGGTTTGTTCCCTGATCTAAGCCAACCTCAAGGGTAAATCAATAGAATAACATCAGGTAGGAATTTTTCCTGATGCTTTCGTGACAGTTACATGGGAGTTTTGTTAATCACTGCCTGTAAAACTGATTTAGAAGCTGAGGCATTGCTAAGTCTCATACAAACTGAGTCTGAAGTCTGTATTTGATGAAAAACTAAGTGCAGAAGTGCAGCCTGGCTTGTAATTAAAGAAGGCAATGGAGAAGGGAGGGTAATTAGGAGGATGACACTAAGTGTACCACTGGTTGTTCAGAGCCAGAAAGCTTCTGGGATGAGCCTCCCTTTTGAGGCCACAGTGGAAGGACACAGGAAGGATTACTCAGTTCTTACAAAGAAGAAACACCCTGGGACCTGTAGCTCTGCCACATTATAAATGCCACACTTCAGGCTTTGAGCACATCAAATTTATCCGCCAGTTTGTAAGTGCCTGGCAACGGTGCAGCTTGTAAATCCATTATCTGCATATACATACCATGGCTGGCTTTTATCATATGCTAAAAACACGGGCCACAATATCTAAGTGGCTGCATCTTTACCCACGGGACTGCTGCACAGCTGACAAGTGTGACATGAAACACTGTCAATATTAATGACTTCTGTGGGGCTTCTTATCTACCTAAAAACCAGCAAACCCCACTTTGGTTATTGAGGACTAGTTGGGTTCAGACATATCAGGGCAAGTAAAACCTTTTACATCTTCAAGAATATGACAATTAACATTATATTGGCATTAATACTGACGGTACTTTCACTTGACATCAATCTAACAACAACTGAGTGATAGTTTTAAATATTATGTTCATCTAGCTAATGACTTTTAAGGTGCATTTAATTTCCACTGCCTCAGTCAAAACTGACTGTGATAAAATGGTAAATGTCAGCTATCCCATAGAGGAGGAAATCAAACCCTCTCTGGCAGAAATTTGTATATGAAGATATGTAATTAGAGAATAAAAAATTAAGATTGTTCTCATAATTCTTTGGAAACATTTTGATTTTTCCCCCCCCCTATGAAGGACAGATATGGAAATCAAGCAAAAAATACTTCATACTCTCTGTCATCATTTAAAAGCCAGGCACAGCAAGAATTGGAAATAGGGTGACCAAGTTTTAAAGAAATATTCTAAACCCAAGCATAAGGAATCACAACAAAACACTTCTTCACCTATTCCTACAGGCCTCCTACAGCATGCTAGTCAGTACTTACCATTTGTGACACTTTGCAGCCAGTGAAGACAATGTGATACAGCAACCTAACAGGGGGATTGACTTACACACGTGACAAAAACTCTGCAGCAATTGTTATTTCCTCCCTGGGACAATAACTGGTGCAGTTTACAGACATTTTGTACCTTTAGGGCCTTACCATACAGCACAGTCATTAGCATTTTTATTTTGAGAAAAGTGTCAGTGTGAGTGTTTCCATGGATTAATGGGTTTAGCAGTCTTGGTCTTTAAAATTCCAGTTATGTGTGGATTAAACTCTAGGATACCTACTGTTTGGGCTAATGGAGAAAGGGATCTAATTAGCCTTTGTACCCTCTTATCCTGTGCCAGCTAGACGGTGCTGTGTTATTTGGGTTCCACACACTTTTAAGAGGTGTCCTTGGAGTTCATTAGCCTGATTTAGGGTTTTTAAAGAAGTAAATTTAGAACTGTTTTTGGAGGAGAAGACACAAGAGGACTTCCACACTCTCTTTTAACTTCCTTATTAAACTTGAAAATCAACTGTCATTTCCTTTCCTCTTCTCACACAGTCTTCTTTAAGTGAGACTGAAGTCCAAAGCATGAATTAGCATTTGAAATACAGGGTTTTGCCCTCGAGGATTTAAGGGAGAAATGGAAGAAAGAAAAAAAAAAGTGAAGGACCAGTATAGCAGAACAAGAAGATATTTTCCTCTGTAATTTTGTTTCTTTTTTTCTTTTTGGTGTGTGTTCTCAAGTGACACTTTGGAAAACAGACCTCAGATTCTGTTTCTTTATTTTCCTATATTAAACTTGCATTTTCACAGCCAGACAGAAGTAAAAAAATACTTTGTTTCTTGCATTTTACTGTAAGCGTGGATAAAACTGTTCCAAAATGCAAAGTGCCTTCAAACTGGCAGGGAATAAATGGTTGGCAAAGTTTTCGAGAGTGATTTCCCTGTCAGGGAATTGGCACATCTTTTGGTAAGGCGGTCCTGAATACTACAATCCACACCTACTTTCTCTCCAATTGCTGGCTGCAGCCACCCAAGTTACTTCTACTGCAATTTAAAAGGTTAGCTGTGAGGCTGTGCAAATTCTGCATCTGCTAGAAGTTGGTATTTGTGTCAGAACTACGGTTTATTATGCACATATTTTATATTTTTTTCAGTGTTTGCCAAAAGTCCATGCCGTTCCGGGGGTGAAAACATAAAATCTATTTTTGCATTTCTATGCTTGTCAATCTATTATTCAAATCTCTTTATGTACTAGGTAGTTTAAACAATTTGCATCATGACTGGCCTCTCAAAATTATCCTTCTCTACAAATTCAGCTGCTTGTCTGATATGAAAAATATCCCATGCAATGCTCTTAGGAACAGCTGCATCTGTTCTCCCAGCTACATGCCTTCCTAGAATAGCATTTCAGTGTTACTTTGCTTTTAGACCAGACACTGTACTGTGGTTTTAAATCTTCAAATCAGCCCTTCTTACCTACAAGTACCTTCTTACCTTCTCCTTTCCAAGATGTATCTTTTAATACTCACAGAAGACTGGGCATGAAGTCAGACAAAAACTGTATCTTTTCAAGTTTATGGAAGAAAAAGAGAAATCAAAGACAGAGCAAACAAGCATATCAGAAACCAGTTCATATTATTCATATTATAGGCTTCATATTATTCATATTATAAGGCTTATTATAATTCATATTATTCATATTATAAGGCTTATTATAATTCATATTATAAGGCTTCTTTCTTCTTTCCCCTTTCTACTGCTACTGAAAGCAGAAATGAGAGATGTTTTCCACTCAGCAGTTATCATCACTCTCCAAAGGGTAGGCACCTTACTTTCTGTCAGTTACCTAAGAAATCCAAATCTTCTCCCAAAAATCAGGTCCTTCTATTGAAAAATTGCAGAATCTGGGTTCACCCTCAGAAACAACCCCAGAGAATTTTCCCTGCTCAGATACTGGAGCTATTTGCTTTATCTGGAAACTTGATGATCAAGCACCATGCGAAGGTAGCAATGAATCAGTCCTTCCCCAGAACCAGACAAATACAGTATATCACACGTTTTATGGCATTCTCTTCAGTTTCTAGGGTTCTCTTTTCTGGCAGAAGTTTAGTTACATATTCTTACCAAGATTTTTTTTTTTCTGATATGTGTCAAAAGCATCACAGGATGTTCATGCTCCCTTTTGAAAGCTGAGCTACAGCCGGTGGTTTTTTTTTGGTGCTGAAACACATTTGAAATTTGTCTTTAAAATTGGCAATTTGTGCAAGGCAATAGCAAAGGCAGCATTTAGCTTTATTGCTCTGCAAAATACAAATAGCTCTCCATTTCAGTGAAAACTAATATTGAAATCCTTTTGGGTTTAATGCAGTTACTTCTTCCTTATAGCTGGAGACTTTGTAAATAGTATCTGCAAAACCCCTTGATAAATAAAAGGCTAGATGAGAGTTGTTTTGCTTACAATAACCCAAAGAAAAACTAAAAAATACCCCTCATAATCTACCTTGGAGGAAAAAGCACCACCTTTTCCCCCCCCCCCCCTTTTACATTTGCTAAATTTGCAACATAATTTTATTTCTAATCGGGTATCCCCTCAATATAAGTTAGTTTATTTTTCACAAAATAATTTCTTTTTCATCAATGAGGAAGTCAATTCCTTCTGTTTGCCAGCCACCTTTGGGAGATGTCAGAATTCACATCAGAAAGTGTTTTGATGGAAAGGTGCAAGGTTGAAAGCCAAGACAGAGAGCAGTGCCATGAGGACAGGTGCATTAGGGAAACGACACAGCACAATCCCATTTTGCCTCCAGATGTGCATTCATGAGTTTAAAGGAGTTTAATTCAATACTCTGTCTTGTTAAATCTTAAGTCTTGCTGAAATTTGACACACATACTGCAAGCACTCAATAAATCTAGCAAGTCAGTACTTGGAAACAACAAACCTATACTACTCCCCTAGTTAGTCTTCATCAAATTTGGGCTTCCTTGTGCTCTTGCTTCTTTTAAAAAGGCACCCCTTCATTGTTCCACTTCCAAATATAAATGGCATTGAGAAGACACTGGAGTAAATGTGATTCTCAGCAGGTTTCATTGGATGCAATAAGGTGGTTATTTAAGTCAAGAGGATACAATATTATTCAAATAATGATGAAAATTAACAATACTGAGCTAAATAACAGAGTAGAAAGCAAAGGAAGATCACTAAATACCTATGATGCTTCATTCAGCAGTCCAGAATTAGATGGGATTGGAGAATTTGTTGCCTGAAATGGTCTTGCACTTGACTCCATAAGCGAGTTTGGGATTTATTATTTATCAATATACTGTTGATCAGATCTTCAGGTTAATACTATAGGTAACTGAATTTAAATTATGGAGAAATGTGTCTACTCAGGATGAAGGGAGTTTTCAATTCAATTAGACCCCTCAAAAAACACAGTGCTTATACCTAGCTGGGACAAGTGCCAGAGAACATCATCAGACATCACCTCCTGGTTTCTTTCTTAGAATCTTCCTAAAAGAAATCATTTGAAATAGGTGGATTTTCTTTAAAACCAATGATCCTTGGAGTTCTTTTATTTTACTTGCTTACTTAACTCCCACAGCTATCAAACATTTGCTCCCTCACCATATTTACAGATTTCACAGGCTTAAACAAAGATGTGTATTTCTTTTTCTATGGGAAAGCTTCTTATTGTTGCTCTTTTGCCTGTAACATCTTAGTATCCTCTGATATTTAATAACTAGGTTTACAATCATTAGGTCTGCCATTCTTTCAGACAATGCATTTTGCTGGGAAACAATTATGTGTCTACTGCTTAAGTTTTTCTTCCCTTAGTTTTTTGGGGGCTTTTTTTTGAGGATAGAAGCTTCTCATCTTATATGTCTTTAAGGTTATCTGTATTGAAACTTAAATCAGCTGCAGGTACCATTAATACTGATTCTAACTCCGATAAAACAGATGTATTTATTACATTTACTTGTAAGAAATTGTCACCTCTTCAAAGAGTTCTTCCCAACAGCACACATTTGATGCAAAGTAAGTAGTGATGCTTATCCTTCTTGGAAACCTGAGCTTGTGAGGATATTCATTTTCTGGAAAGTGGCATTTGATCAGTTCCTGCAATGTATATCAGGTCCCAGATAGTTCAAGCTGACCTTGCCAGCAACTCTGTTTCCCTCCTGCCCAATATCTGCCCACTACAGAGGAGCACTGAACCTTGTCGGTACTTAACATTGAAGGGACCCAAAATCTTTCCACATGATCTCTATCTTTATAGTGGCTGTTTCTATAAAGAATCACTGAATAATTCAGTCAGTCCAGGTAGGTGTGACAATGCAGCACTCTCATGTAGATGTTATGTCACATGGAAATTCCCGACTTCGATGGCACTTGATTTTGCAGGTCAGATTAGGCTGATCCTATCAGATGATCTCCCTGAGTGATGAGGAATGCTAGCTATGTGAAAAGCCCCCACCAAGAAAGCCTTCTAATACTGGACATTGATGATCCTTGTGGGTCCCTTCCAACTCAGAATATTCTGTGATTTCATATAATCACAAAGACACAAAATGCATTGCAAGACCAGTAATACCCAGTGAAGCACTGCATGTCTTCTAGTCACACTTTCTTTACATAATATAGATACTATGTCATGCTTATCCTTTAGAATTTTTCTGGGTTTTCTTTTCTTCTTTCAATCAGCATTTACTGGTAAATGATATGTAGCATGAAATAATAAATTAGAGGATAAATGTCTATTAAAACTCATAAACTTGAAATCTGTTTGATTTGAAATTTAAGGTACAGATTTTAGAAGCAGATATTTTTACCTAAAGCTCCATGTTTCTTTCCCAGACATTTATACTCCTAACAACCTAATTGAAAAGCTGCCTGTGTGGAGTTTTGTGCCCGCATTTGTCACCAGCAGTTAGACTGTTTTGTACGTGGGTAATGACCTCGAAGTGAAATTGAAAGGCTTTGCATGTGTTGGAAGATTAAGGCTGAAACCTTAGAAGCTGGGATGTGAACTCTCTAATCCTCAGCAGCATGCTACAAACACCTCCCCCTCTACCATTCTTTTCCTTCCCCTTTTTCCACTTGCAGACCATAAATAGCTCAGGAAAGGGTCTGTCCATTTGGGCAGCAGCTACAAGAAATGGTGCAGCAAATGATGTAAACCAAGAAAAACTATTTCTCTAGTGGGCAAAACAACACAACTGGATTTCCCTCATCCAAACTATAAGAAAAAGAAAAATCTGTAAGTTGAGTGCTGTTACTTTTAAGGATGTGGCTAAACCAGGCTACAACATGACCTATATTATAGTCTCTATATGGAGAGCAAGAAAACACACACACATACCTGCACATGAGCTGCAGCACTGTGCTACTTTGCCAGATTCCTTCATCTTGTGTTTTGAAGAGAAGTTGGATTTAAACTTCTGACAGTGGGTCCAGTGAGTCTGGACAAAGGGGCTGTGACATCCATATGGAGCTCTGTTGACCTCTCCTTCAGCCAGCACAATATATATATATATATATATATACACCCATATATAGGGCTATAATTATGCTATGAACATGTCCCCTTATAAATCTCCTACTTCTTCAGGTTCATTCCCATGTGACAAGAGGATGGGAATATATCTTGGTTTATCCCTTGTGTAATTCAACAACTTGAGCAGGTTACACAGAGTTTGTATCAGGGTAGATTTTGCCTTTGGATAGGTACTTAGCCCAGTTTGACTAAATGTTCACAGATGCAATTTTTCACCAAGGAAATACAGCTGGGCAGAATTCATCTCACTAGCTTTACACGAGGATTAAATAAGACATCCAGTGGAGGATTTGGGAAACAAAACAAACACACAGCAGTTAATATAGATGTGCTTTCATGGGGTTTAATTCCACTTTGTTCCTTTCTGGGCTTTCTGAATTTACAGAGGTCAGTAAAAACCTTCATTTACAGATATTCCTTTTAAATATAATTCTAGGTTTACTGTTGCAGTCAAAAGCTTGAAAATATGACTGTAACTTCTAGAGCGTGTAAGTTTATGAAAACAGGAACTTGATGGATTAGCTCAATAAAAATGAAGGATAGAGAAAGTTTGCTTGGGGAATCTCTACTAAAGAAGTCACTACAGAAGCCAGCCAAGGACATGAGCACCTATGTGCTCCTGTTCCAGATGTGCCAGCTCCCAGTCACACAGCACCATTCCTTTGCTGCACATCACTGTCCTGTGTGGCTCCTCAAGAACATATTTTAAGAGCTCCTGTTTGGATAGTTTTAATTAACCAGAGGCATTTTGTCTGTATCAGCACTGCCAGGAGCTCTGCAGGAGCATTGCCAGTCCAGGGGAAGCACCTGAGAATCCAATGCATGGGAACCCACCTCTCCAGCCAGCACAGTGACCCTCATTGTGCCTAAAATGCAACAGATCTTTAGCTCTGATTTAGTTTTTCTTTATGTTTACAAGGAGTTCAGGGCAGTTAAGTAACTGCATCAACTGGGGTTGGTTTTGCTCATGAAGGTATTTTCAGGATCATTATTTTTTTCATGAAAAAATAAGGTAGTTTACATTATAATTTTCTATTTACTCCTAGAAGTTTTTATATTTAAAACATGTTTCTTTACACATTCTGTAGCTATTGCAATTTTAAAATACTTCAGGAATATAAAATTAATCGTAGTGAACTTCAGAAACTCATAATATATTGACTATACATACAGTATATACATTAAGTGATGCAAACAAAATGTGTCACATTTAATTCATTTTCTTACATCCAGTACCTGTAGCATTATATATGTTAGAATTGCATTCTGCCTCATACACCTTGACTAGGTGACTTTTTAATTGGTTTGAAATAAGTGTTAATTACATATTTGTATACAGCTGTCCTTTTTAGTTACATGCTTTACAGGCTGTATTTAATCTTCTACAGCTCTTGTCCTTAGCAAGAAGGGGTCTGTAAATGGAATTACCATTGCAGGAAAAAGTATGAATTAAGCAATTATTTAGTTAATATTTTACAAGCTGAGTTTCTGATTTAGGGTTTTCTGAAGGCCTTCTGAAAATTATCTGCTAAACGGCGCAAAATATTAAAAAAACCCGTAAGGATTTGATTTCTATTTGTTTATATTTGAATATTTTAATTTCTTTCAATGAGAAAACCACACAGCCCCTACTTTTAAGCCTGCCTACAGGAAACTAGCAATGCTACCCACACAGGTTTTCTGCCACCCCTGCCAGCAGGAGAGCATTCTCCAGCACCAGTACAAGCTGTTTAAGAAACTCAGGCAAACCCATCCAGTCGGGGAGAGCCCCAGGCAGGGAACACATTTGACCAAATCCTTTTTGATCCCTTATGGGGATCAGGAGGGGCAGGCAGCCCCTTGCACATTAATCCCCACCGTGGGGACACAGTGTTAACGTCGCAGACATCTGGGACAGCGACCAAGAAACCTACTTCTTCTGCATAGAGTGCCCTTTGTCTTCCTGCACTGCCAGGATTGTGGGAAAACCAGAGCTCTTGTATTTGGGGGGGTTTTTTTGGAGGGTTTTGTTTTGTTCTGGTATTTTTTTCTTTATTTTTTTTTTAAGGTTCTTTGTCCAAAAAGCCATGAGATCGTGTGCTTAGGATCTCAAATTCATCCTAGATTTGAAGTTTGAAGTAGAAAATGAAGGGATTTTCACAGTACTAGAAAGGATATGTTGTCAGTTTGTCTCTCCTTCTGCAGAAAACCAGTCAAATGTGTATGCCAAATGCAGAATAAAGCCCTGCATGCATTATACCAACTTACAAAACCAGCTTCTCAGCAGCAACAAAATCTGTCTGCACATGACAAGAAAAAAAAGTTATCATGATATGACACGCTGAGAAAATTGAGCTGCCTTGTAAATTTGTTGCTGTAATTCTCCCCTACCAATACATTTGCTTCTTATGCCCATCTTGTATATTTATTTTATCTATCTAAATGTAGGATGTGAGCTCTTTGCTGCAAAAACTGTATAGCTGCATACGTGGCATATTTTGTACAAACACTCTGTCCCCAGGTATGTATTTGGGGAATGTTCTGTTCCAAAACCAAATCATCTGGTAAATCCAAAGCCTTACAAGGGTGATTGCCCTCCTTTGTTTTGATTTGGTAGAATTATTTTCCTGTGCTTCTCAAAGTGCAGCTGCTGTCTTGCTCTTACCTATTGAGAAGTTACATACTGCTCCTTCCCCACCTAGTTTGGTCAGGCATCCCTTACCAAGTCTACTTGTTTGGAAGTTGGTGTGTTAAGCTGTGCAGGCTTTCCTATTGCTGATGTGAAATTAATTCTGACACTGATCTGTCTTCCCAGTGCCTTGTAAAGTCAACAAGAGCTGAACAGACCATTAAGAAAGCAACCATAACAGAATTAACCTCTCTCTGGAAAAAAAAAAAAACCCAAACAACTCATTTGGGTTCTTTGCTTGTGATTTTAAGACTTTTCTACTCCAAAAAAAGGGAACTTTCTGCCATTCAAGCTGGACCCAGTTTCCAAGGATTGTTTCTTTGCCTGAGAAAGTGATTTATTCACTCTGGCTATTAGAAGGAGGCAAAATTCTTATCTACTCTTTCATATTTAACTGATTTCCTTTTTGTTTATTCCCTCACAGTCACACATTCTTGTCATATCCTCACTGACGGGAATTGTGCTCCATCTCAGGTCATTCTATCATTTGAAATCTGATTGTTAGAGCAAAGAAAAAATTAGGTCAATAATTGCTACCATTTTCTTGGGAACTGACAGGCCACATCTGAGGTCTCCCTAGAGAAATCTTCTTTAATTACAAGTTAAGCTGATGTTCCCCTGTGTAGCAGGTAGAATTGAGCAGGATTACTTTTAAAAGGATTGCACTGATCTGCTTTGATGACAGTTTCATTTTGAAATTCTGATAACAAGCAAGAGGATGGATTATAAATATACAGTTCTTGGGAGTGTTCACGACTGACACATGCTGCAAATTGGGCCACAGCAGCCAGCCCTCCTTTCTGCTCTTCTTTTAAGGCCATTTGAGTTCTATTTTAAACACTGCAATTGGCATGTATTATTTTAGTGACTATTTAATGTGATTGCAAAGAACAGCACAAAAAAAAATATTTGGAAATTAGTAGAAGGGAAATAATGCAAGCAATTATTCCAGAAAGGGAATTTTTCATCTTGGAGACACTGTGAGCCTCAGCCTTTGACAAGATCAAGCAATGAAAAATGTGTAATGGGCTGAGTGTTTTCAAATGCTTAAATTATGAATAGATTTTGGGAAACTGAGTAAAAATTAATGGGTTCTTAAATCACTTTTATTCTAACCTCTGCAGTTGTAGTGCATAAGCCTTCCAAATTCCTTTTCCTTGTACTTAAAAGAAAAAGCCCAAACAGCTGATTAATTTGCAAAAGCCATTTATCCCACAATAATATCTGATCTGACGGTAGTGTGGCTGGTCAAATAAGTCTTGCCTCATTTTATGTGAGAAATTAATATTTTCTATGACTCCTAGAAGTTTGCATAGTCCAGAACCAAAGACTGGTGTCTGAAATCACTCACACAGAATGTTTTCATTAACATTTTTCAACCTCTTAGTGCTGACTCATAGGGAGGCCACCCAAAGTCACACTGCACAGAGCAAGGTGGGCAAGTTTCTCAACCTTCAAGCCTCAAAGTCATCTGCTTCCCCTTCACCAGGAGGAAAGATAACACAGGAACACACACTGAAGGATGGGGTTGGCTTTCTGCCACGAGCTGCTTTAGCAGAAAATGGGAATTAAGTCACTGGAGGTCTGTGCCAAGTCCCTTTTCTGTGCAAGCCCCAGTCTGCCCATGTTGCTGCTGGTTTGATTCTCCTCTGTTTCTCCACCGTGGGCAGCGACAGGGGATGTTTTCTGAGTCCACAGGTCCTATTGCTTTAATATTCTAATCTCTTTTTGGTGTGGAAACACCCACAGAAAGTACCTTCAGCACAAGTGGAACTGCACGAAGGTGACATTATTCACCAGAGACACAGGGAGTCCATAGAAAAACATGCCAAAGGACCAATTTCTAACCCCCCAAGGAGCAAGGGGAGGTATTTATATTATCAAGAGGAAAGATTTCCTTTTTGAGCAACCTGGTCTAGAGGAAGGTCCCTACCCATGGCAGGGAGATTGGAAGTATTGAGCTTTAACATCAAACCACCTAATTTGAACTCATATCTGACATCTTTTCATGACTTTCTTAACTCCTTGGGCTGGCACATCCCCTGGAATTTTTGAGGGTAGTCAACCATCACCAGTATCAAAGAAAAGGAAAAAAAAATTGGAACTGAAGTCTATCTGCACAGTGCAGGGAGATACCTTGAATAGAGAATTTGCACACCCTACATGGGACCACAGAATTCATCAAAACTCCTCAGCATCATTTATCACAACGCTGCACTCCAGACCTCTCTGAATATTTAACTCATCCTCGCAAGATCTGTTTGAGTAGAGAGAGCACAGAACTAAAAATGGAGATTAAATTAAAGAAATCCAGTTTGCCCATGTAAGTAGCACCTTTTAGCATACTCCTGGTAACTTAGGCAGTCAAACATTCAGCTTTATGTGTGGTGCAAATACTGCTGGCAGCCTCCTGCTTCTCTGTAGGCACTGCTAAACCTTATGGTAAAATTTCTCTGAACAGCAATAAAGTAAGAGAACCTTAAATCAAGCCACCTACACAGCCCAAACGCTTAAGATTAAACCCCTGGCTACATTTAGCTGTGTCTTCCCATGCTTACCAAACTCCACCTCCTTCCATTCATTTTTCATATCAAAAATTGCTAGCAGGTCTTCCAGTTGAGGAATCCATGGAAAACTTCATTTTCTTGCAGGCAGTGCAACCTGAGCAGCTACTGAGGGAAGAAAACCTGCAAGGCTCCCTTATCTTTACACCCTCAGTAGCACCATCAGCTCCCTCTTCAGTGACTAAATCAGCACAGGAGAAGGTTCAAGCAGCTGTTGTCAATCCCCTCTGGAGGAAAGGAGAAAAGCAGCCTGTTGGATGAATCAGTCCCTCCACCAATTTGCACGTAGGATGCCAACCTGCAGTCAGTCGTTTCCAAATACACACAAAAGTAACGCTCAGCTGCAAAGAAATTGCCCTTTTTGCCACAAAAAAAATGCTGCATTTGGTAATATTAATTGGAAAAATCCAGATAATTGCATATATGCATGCAAGACTCAGCAATGGAATGAATCATATATTGCATAGTATGAAAAATTAATAGGTATATAAAATATAATCTGGGTGAAAACTGCTGAAAAAATGAAATAAATTGTTTTCAGACCAGACATGGCTCTCACTGAACTCTTTTAGAAACACTCTGTTTCTCAGATGTGAACAGTGCTATTCTGTGTTACCTTCAAAGCTGCTCTTGGAGTCTTTTATATAATTTTCTGACCACAGTAACATCATCTTTCTTTCCTGGAGTGCTTACAGTTTATTATAAAAGCCTTTAGAATAAATAGGAAGAGAAAAGAAACATACAAAGGCTATTCATTGTTTCTATTTTCTGTGCTAAATCTGGAACAACCTTCTTTTGTTTTTTTGGGCCTTTTTTTTCCACCATACCATATTTCTCAGAGATTTTTGCATCACATTAAAATGTATTACACAACTTGCATTTCCCAAAGACACAGACCTCCCTTTTCTTGGAATTTTAAAAGAATGACTATATATTTAGATGGAGTCATCTGTAGTTCTTTTTCTTAGCTATTCTCCACTATTTTCCACAAAATAAGATCACCACCAAATATTTTTCATATATGATATGGACATCTCTCCAGACCCAGACCACTGGAAGAACTTCCCTTGCTGCAGTATTGCTCAGCTTCGGTCACTTCTGTCATACCAAATTACACGCCCCTGTAGGACAGATGTAAGGAATCAGGCAGTAAGATTGCTCCACCAGCAAAAACATCCCATGTGGGATGTTTTCACACTGCCAAAAGAGCCCTTTAGCCAGCCCAGTTATGAGCTCCCTCCTGCTTGTTCCTACTCAGTGAGATTATTTAGCAGTGAGACCCATATATTGAAATATAAATTACATAAAACAACAGTTTATTATCAACTTCTGCATGTCCTGTCTCCCAATATTATTGAATATAAGACACAATACATAGGAAGCTCTGGCTCACCTTTCTGCCTTCAGCTTCATCTTTCTCTGCAGTTTGTGCATAATAATTCTAAATAAGTGCTTTCTTTGGGGATATTTTTACACATATTTCCCTTACAGATATAACACACAAATCAGAGAGGATAAAGATCACAGATACCTTAAAGGTTGTCTGAAGCAATTTGTGCTGGAGAATTGTCCCCTGCTGTACAGCTTTGTGCAGGAGTAATTTTAAATGCTCCATGTAATAAAAAACTAAACAATTTCTTTTATAAGCAGTTCTGAGTTTTATTTCCCTTTGCTTCATTTCATCCACTATTTCAGCCATTCTGGAGCCAACACCACAGTTTCCAAAAACTTCTTTAATATTTGTATATTTAAATATGTGCAGGCAGGCATCTAAAATCAGTTTCTTTAAACATACTGTTAAATTTGGATTAATTCCAATGCTTCTCAATCACTAATTATTTACGCAGCAGAGCTCTTCAGGAAATTAAGGGAAAATTGCCATTTAAATAACAAAAATCATCATACAGTTAATGCATATATTTTCTAGCAGGGTTGTTTAAAATATCACTGTTTCTTCCACAAGCTGTATTGGAGAGCAGAGGTTGGCACCCACTTCTATTTTCAATTTGAAGCCTAAAATCAGATCTCATTTTGTACAGAGTATTGTAATTTTTGTATAGTTGTGTAAGAACAAGCAGTAAATTATCTTGGGTTTTGGAGTCACTGAGTGACATTTAAGGCTTTTGAATGAAAAAAAAAGTAAAAAAAAAAATAATATTAAAAAAGTTTCCAGTTTACTCATCTATAGAAAGTTTATTTCAGAAAGCTTTTTTGTGTTTCCATTGGATACAGACAGCCTGGTTTATAGAGCTATATAAAGAGAAACTTAAATCACTTCAGGCAGTGTTTTCAGTGGGCACTAGATAATAACTAATGGCAGATCATTGTTATTTTGAGAAATCAAAGCTATTTCAGACAAATCAAAGGTATTTTGATGTCTGCATTGTTTAGATACAATTACCTAATTTTTACATATGTTATACTACTTTTACTAAAACTACTTGGAAACCAGTAGACATTGGTCTCTTATTGGAAACCAACACTAACATAGATATATAAACATAGAAAAACTGATGTATTTTTTATATACCTGCTGACTTGGAAATTGTGTTTCAAGTGCAAAAGCATAAACACATTAATTGACTTAAGTGCACTGTGCTACCTATTCATTTATTTACATTTCTGTGCAAAAATAGTGAAACTCATTAGGGATCTCCCTGTTGCTTTATCATCATTGACTTTATGCTCCTTCCCCATCTTTCCACTTGGGTGATTTGATTTCCTCAGACAACATAATGACTTTTTTATAGGTTTAGGTAAACAGATCTGCCACAAATCTGTCCAAAATCCTGCCAAAATGCTAGCATTGCTAATGCCCAGAGCAACGTCCTGTACAAAAGAAGAAACAACATGAAAGACATGTTAATCTTTAGCCTTGTAACCCAAATACCTTCATTGATAAAGGCTATTACAGTGATTTGCCAGAGAGAAGTGAGCTGTCTGAGCACGTGGATTTGTTCAGACTGGTTTTATTTGCTTTTCTTTAGAAATATGACAGATCATGTTGAGCAACACATTTGCCTCTGATCTGCCCAGAGGGACTATTAAGGACATGTTCTAAACCCCAGAAATACACTACAGTCTCTTGTAGCAGTGTTGACAAGAAGGTGACAAGACCACTCACACAAAATTACCTACCCCTTTCTAAGTAAGAACTATTTTTCCCTAACTATTTCTTTCCAATCTATTACCACTACTATTAGGTGTATACCCAAATGTATTTTCTTTGACAACCTCGCAAATATCTATTTTGTAAATCTCTATTTTTCTTCCCGTAAACTTGAGATAAGCTGTAAAAAAGTAACAAGCAACAGGACAAGAGGAAATGGCCTCAAGTTGCACCAGGGGAGATTTAGACTGGGTGTTAGGAGAAAATTCTGCCCTGGAAGGGTTGTCAAGCCCTGGAACAGACTGCCCAGGGAAGTGGTTTTATCACTATCCCTGGAGGTATTTAAAAGACGTGTAAATGTGGCACTCAGGGACATGGTCTAGTGGTGGACTTGGCAGTGCTGAGTTAGTGGTTGGACTCAATGACCTAAAAGGTCTTTTCCAACCAAAACAATTCTATGACTATTTTTTTTTCTTTGCCATCTTCATTCTGCTCTTTCCTCTGAACATTCTACAGTTCCAATTCCTCCATCTAGCTGTTAGTTGCATTCATTCCCTGATTTCCATTTCGATGCAGCTGAGAGTAGGTTTGTCTACAGTATTTTAATATAAAAGGAATATACCTTTTTTTTTACTTTGTTCTTGACGTGTAAGACTTGTTTATATAACTTAAGCATGAAAGAGATAACTTTGTATACTCATTCCCACGACTCACTTGAATCCATAACAGTATTTTTAACAAAACAGTCTGTTAAGTCTAATCACAAAACCATCAAGCACAGGAGTAGCTCTGTTTCAAATGATTGCAGCAGGTGGGCACATCACAGACAAACAGCAGTGTGGCATTTCCCAAACAGCAGTATCTTCATCAAGAAGCAATATTAGAACAACTGCATAGCCCAAGGATGTTAAAACAGAAGGAGATCTTCTGCACAAGTCCAGCACCTGAAAACAGCCACCTCCTATAACAGATGGCATCATTAGGCTGATAAGGAAATTGGCCAAAATTCAGAAAATGCCTTTCTTTGGGGCCAATAACCAGGACGCTTTCCTAAAGGCTAGTTTAGTGTCCTCAGTGCTGCAAAGTGTGAGAAATTTTTTTTCTATCATAAATCAGTTTCATGTTGAGCAAGTCCTTTATTTTTTATTCTGAAAGTATATCTGCGTACTTATAGTTTTGGGGGTTTTGCTGGGTTTTAATTTGAAACAAGATGAATGCAGCAGCATCTTGCAGAGACACACATCTACAGCCTAGGGTGCTTAAAAACCTTTCATTGACACATATTCACATAATTTCTGTCCACTCTGAACAAAGGATCAAAACATAAGAGTGGACCTGTGTAGACACAACCCAGTCCCAGCAGAGGAATGCAGAGGCCAGGGCTGGACCTTCCAGGGTGCAAATATGGTTCTTCACAAGGCAAAGCTGCTAATGGTGTCTGCAGTCCAGGTTGGTGTGGAGATACCTGGCATTCAAAAGCCATCACTGCCCCTGGCAGCTCTTGCCCTGCAGAGATGCTCAGCATCCCTTTGTGTCTCTCTCCTCATTTTGGCTGTGTTTTCTCAGTGCTGAAATTAATGCATTGAACACAGTAGGGCACTGTTGGGAGGAAGAGTGGAAGAGCCTGGCTGACCTCAGGTTGGGGCAAAGAGTTGTTCAGGCAGGAAGCCACTGCCCAGAGCTGGAGTTTGGGCAGAAATGTTTTGCAGAGGTCACAAATCCAGCTGAGGGAAGGACTGTGTCGGTCATGGCTTAGCTCCCAACTCAGTCACAAAAAGACACAAATGTTCTAAGCCTGCCAGCATTGCAGCTTCCTTGGTTTAGACCTCAAAATGCAACATCTCTGTGATGTAACCCTCCTCTGAATTTCATCACTGGAGCTCTAGGTTCTTCTGTAGATTTTTTTTTAGGAACTTGGGGACTGATTTAGGGAAACCTCAGTTGGCTCACCTCAAAGATTTCCTTCTTTACACGTAGAGCATCGAGATGTTCAGCTGATGTGCTGTCACTGGGCTGGTTGCAACCAGGCAGTTTTGTGAAGCAGAGCAAAGGAATTGCCAGCTCCTCTCTACAAAACAAAATAAAACAATTCAGTTGAGGAAACCTAACGAAAACAAACACAGAAGCATCTTTATTAGAGCAAAAACCACACACATCACAGATGGCTTTACTGTGGTACTTGCTGGTTTTAGTTTGCTAAACCTTATTTTCCCTTCTTAAAGAGTTCTGGTTTGGGCAGTTTCCAGTAATGAGGCCTCTATTGTTATCTAGACCACAATCTGCCCTAAATTAATTTTTAAAGAAGTTTGGTGGTTTTTTTCAGTATACACAATGTTGAGTACTTTGGAAACACTTGTGCATGACACACTTTTTACTAGTTTATTGGATTATTTATTTTTAAAAAGATATTCTCTATGGGAGCCATGAGATAATACCTTTGTCACATATCCTTTTCCATATTTTTTAGGAGAGCCTGAAAGCTTTTGACCGGGAAGTAAATGCATTTGTGGATTATATGTTTGGACCTCGAGGTAAGCTGCTCCACTTACAGCCCTTTTAGGAAATAATACCTCTACAATTTACCTATCGAAAAATTCTAATAAATCTTCTATCTGAGTAACTTCTCATTGAAAAATGTAACTGAGACAGAATGAGAGTGTTTGCAGGAACACATCATTATGGTAGGAAATCTATTAATGCACTGCATTGGTAACAAAGCAAGTAGATTTTTGTTTGACTATTTGACATAATATTATTTGTAATACAAGTCAAAACAAATCATGGATTATACTGAAGGTGAAAGAAGAAATGAAACTTTCTTTTAAGCTTAAGGAAAAAAATCACTAGATTTGTGATTCCTTTGATTCTGATAATATAAAAAAAACCCTCCAATTTTACATCCTAATGTGGAATAAAAACATTGTGAGCCTGGATCTTTCTGAAAGGGGAAGATCTGCCTTGGGACTGATTCTCACTCATAGTCCAGTTTGTTTGGTCCTTATTAAATTGCTTAATTCAGAAGGATGCTCAGAACAAAAGCAATTTACAGGGTCACATCCAAAATTTCAATAAACCAACAGACTGGGTAGGAGAAAAGATTCATCTTTTGACCTGTTATTGCTTTCTGGCATAGCTTGGGCAGGAATAACTTCAATAACTGTACCTTGAAGATGCCTCATGCTTTGCTAGGACTGAAACAAGTAATAGTAAAAAAACCCCAAACCTGATGGAGCTTCAAAATCAGGGCTAAAAGAGTCAAGCAAATAAAGGAAAGGGGTGGGGCAGGAGCTTAGACAATACAGTCTTCAGGGAAGGTCCCTTGCTGTTGACAGAACATGGAAAAGATGCAGTGTTCTAAAACCCAAGAAATTCTCTCTCTTTTTTTTTTTTTTTTAATCTGGCTTGCTGGCTACAAAATCTTTTCCATCCCCTCTGCAGTAGATGTGAAATTTGAAGGAAGGATTTCCAGTGAAGAAACACGGGACAGCTTCGGAACAGCAGTAGATGTGGTTAAAACAGAATAGGTTTTATTACTGGTTTCTACAATAGTGCATTTTAATATTAACAAAGAAATGTGGTCAGAAAAATAAAAGTACTACTTTTTAGGGGTTTGGGGGGATGGGGGTTTGTTTGTTTGTTTTTTCAAATGGACATGATATTCTCTTTCATTCCTTCTTCCTTGTTAATCTAGACAAATTGCCTGAAAGAATGAATTGCAGTTAATCCAATTCAGAATGGCACACAGATCCCTTTGGGCTTTTAGAAAGCCCTTCAATTAAACAAGTATTGTTGGTATTGCTTGCCAAGTCCATCACCATCCTTCTCCAGACAGATATTTGTCCGTGCTTCTTCACTCTGATCTTTAATTTAACTGGTGGTATAACGCCACAGTATCATACATTTCATGAATAACAGAGCTCCCTCCAGTGTGTTCATGCACATAAATAATTCACAATAATCTGCAAACAGTTTTAAATTGAGGAAACAGATGAATATCTAATGACTTTGAGAGCTTCCTCAAGCACCTAAACCCACAAACTGTTTGCCTTCCTTCTCTCCACTAATTTTCATCCACAGTATATAGTTCATTCAGCAGCAAGGTGACTTAAAAGGATAGATTTTTTTATATATAGGCATATTTTATGCCTTCATTCACTGATATCAGCTTTGTACACAATTTACCTCAATATTTGCCTTTGAACTAGTAGATCAAGTCCTTTGGATCAGAGAATAGAAGCCAGATAGATGCCCACCAGTTACATCTCTTAATTTATTGGTTGATATTGTTCATAAGCTCAAGGCAAATTGAGAATGAGCGAAATAGTTCTATTTTTCTGTAAGAGATCATTTTTCCAGGGTCACCTTCATCTGCAGAGTATTGTTTGGTGTTATGCAAAATTAAGGAATATTGAATTGCAGGAGCTAAATCTAGTTAAGAGGTTGCTTGTTTAATCTGTGAAGGAAACACAAGTGCTCAAGAAGGGATATATTTTATTAAAGCTATGATAAAATAATAAGCTCTTCTCCTCAAAAGAGTAGCAAAGCACTGGTGCAAAAACATCTACGCTCTGCCCCTAAAAAGGTCTGAATCTACTCAGACACCAACTGGCCAAAGCTATACAGAAACTTGAATCAAAATGTTTCTAAACCTCATTGATAAAAGCCTGATACCTTTAAAGAGCCTGGGAGGCCTGCCACTCATTTCAGAGGAGCCAAGATTTCACCCCAAGGCTTTGGCACATCGTGGCCAGTGACTGTGAATGAGCTTATTCAGAGAGTGGTCCTTCCCCTGCTGTAGCCCAGTGCTTTCCCACTGTGGCTTTATTCACTGCTTTGGTCTCAATTTCAGATGCTCTGCAAGTTCAGTATTGTAAAAATAATCCTTTCTCCTACTGACAGCCTACCTTTGCAGTACTTGAACATGGAGATTTAACTGTCAGTCAACAGAAATACTTTTCATCTCTTTCTTCTGATAACTTCTTTTTAAATGCATCCCTTTCCTCCCCCTTCCTGGCACGTAAAACCCTCCTTCTTGTCATTCAGGGATAAGGGGAAGTGGAAACAAACCAGTCACGTTCCTTGGCTGCTGTTTATGAACCACTTTCTGCCAGTAACTCCCTTACACTTCAAGGTATTGAGGTCGTGGTGGAAAATAAATCAGGAAGAGTAAAGGTTTCAACAATCGTTCTTGGAACTGAAATAGTATAGAACTTCAAAATGCTTGACATGCTGACCAGAGCAAGCACACGAGTTCTGCTTTTGTGTGGGTCAGCCCACATGCTTGTGGCCACTCACAGCAGTGTGAAAACTTTCTGAGGGCATGCTGGGACAGCATTGCATTCTGTTCAGTTTAGTTTGTATTCTGAACTCTTTCAAATACTTTTCCTCTCTGAGCAAACATGTGGTTTCATTATCTACGTTTTTGAACGTAACCTTTATGCACCAAGTGTTGCAATCCTTGAATGGGAGACTTTTCTTTAGGTAGCAGCCTTGCTGACACAACTGCTTTCTGTATCTTCATTTAGGATACCAATTAAAGAAATTAAATCCTTCTTCTCCCAAAACATCAGCACTTACATACTTGATCTTTACCCGTCCTATGACTCCTGTGTCCTGTTGAGAGCCCATATGGAAGCAGAATCACCTCAAAAACATTAATTTCATGCATTTTTCAGACATGGCTTGTGAGGTTTAAGAGGGTGTTGGAAGTGTTTCGTTATCACACTGAGGTGATCCTGATAAGCATTGAGATCCAAAGTTGGAAAGAGGTGTTCTAGCTTGGTAATGCCCAACAAAGCAAGGCTGCCCTGGAAGGAAGGACTGTGCTTTGCAATAGACAATTGTGCTGCAGTGACTGCTTTAATCCTGCACCTCTGTGCTCCTAGAGGGTTTTGGGAGTCCAAAAGGGAGAGTCACAAACAAAGAGATCATTGGACTCCCATGGTAGTGCGGGTCTGGTTCAAAGTCATTCCTGTGGAAGAGCTAACATGTCTGATGGAATCCAAATTCAACAGATGAATGTTATAGCCACTGTGATGGAAGCAAGGGGAGAGGTGGAGGAAGAATGCAATGAGAAAGAAAGCTGATGTTCATAGGCTGGCTCATAAACAGGTTGCTCTAACACACTTAAAATTTCAGTTTACATATAGCTGTATGCATATATTTCTGAAAAAAGAACAATCAGAAAGAATAGAGCACAGTAAAATTGTAATCAATTGTTAAATGCTTGGACACATTTGCTTTGTGTGTCATCCACTGCCCTATCCTTTCCAAATTCAACACAGGCAGAAAAGCAGTAAAATATTTTTTCATGCACTGTGAATCCCTTTTCTTTCACAATTTTTAACATAACCTTGTTATCTTTAAAAAATAAACTAAGCTAAAGCATTTTCTAAGAGCAAAAACATCTTCCTGTGAGCAGAAAGAACTACTTTCTGTGTGACCTGCACAATAGCTCCTCACTGACTTCTTTCTTCACTCACTTCATAATTTGTGAGAGATTTAAATTTTCTAAAAACAAGCCACGGTGCCCTCTTGTTCTTTTCATAGATAAATGGCTAAAGATTGTTACTAAGGAAAATTAACTCTAGATTTTGCTCCATCATGAGGAAAAAAAAGAAAGAAAAGAAAATACACTCCTTTCTCTCAGGACAACCAGTTGCTCATATGACAACAAGGTGGTGCCTCCAGATTGGCATCTTGGATTAGGCTTTGCTCATATACACTGAACTATCTGATTACTGCCAATGGGATTACTTGTGTGAATAAGGCAAGCAGGATTTGACCTTAATATTTCATTTCAGGACCAGGCAAGTGGGACAGAAACTGTGAGAAAGCAAGAGCTTGCCCAGCCAAAGATCTCTGATAACCCTCAAAGTAAATGTTTGCCACTTGTTTTCCATATTTAATGTTTTGGAAAAGCCCTCCCCTTGTATAAATGCTTTCTAGCTGGCAACATTACATGCATACTTTGAATTTAACACTATCTGCAAACTGTCCATTGAGCAGATTAAGACAGGATTTTAATAAATATGAAGTTAAAACATTAAATTACATTTTTTAAGATTTATAAGAATGGAGTTTTTTTCTTTTTATTTTCTCTTTACTGTTAAAATTAGATTATTTAAGTGACTTTAAATTATTAGGGACTTTTTTTAGGGACTTTTTTTTATTAGGGACTTAAATTATTATGCACTTTTTGACCCACATTCTCTGAGTTAGCATGCAATTCTGGCGAGGTGAAAGGAATGGAGAGCTCTTGTGAGCAAAGCATGGCAGATTCCTCCTCACATTTCCAGCAGTGATGTGTTCTGACTTATTTTAGCAATACTTTACCATAGCTTTCCTAATTGCCTGCTCCATGTGTTTCCTTTTAGATTCCAGGGTTAGAGGATGGTTCCTTTTGGACTCTTACCTTCCCACTTTTTTCCTCACTGGAGCATACCTACTCTGCATATGGCTGGGCAACAAATTCATGAAGAACAGGCCTCCTTTCTCTCTCAGGGCTCACCTCATTGTGTATAACCTTGGGATCACACTGCTTTCCTTCTACATGCTCATAGAGGTAAGTGTTCTTCCATGCAGCATGGATGAGAAAGGTGAGCAATGCACAGCTTTTAGCAGAAATATCTTATTGGCAGGTGGTTTTCCTTGGAAAGTTAAAATCATTAGCAAAATAAATCTCAAGATCAAAACAGTGAGTTGTAGAGGACCTTCTCATCTTAGTTCTTGGCATGTTCTGACCATCCTTCCTGAGCTACAGTCCACACCTGGGGACAGCTGGCTGCTACAGGACTGTGTCTACAAGCATAAATTTGAATCTACAACTCTCACTCAGCTCAATCATGCCTGCACCTCGTTGTTCAGCACCCATGAAAATGCCCATGGATTGTGTTTCATTCTTATGACTGTCTATGGAATGATTTTTGCATGTACCTAGGCCTGTGCTTAAATATGAACAGATTCATAGATGAGAGCAAGTACTGATTCATTTATGGTATTGGCAATTCAGTGTTATTTTCCTGCCCTTGTGACTCAGCTTTCCTCATATATTCAGACAGTGAAAGACAGAGGTTTAAAACTTACCACTTCATCCAAAAGCAGGTGCTGTGGGGCTTGGAGGCTGAATATGGTCACACAGGTTATGTCCCAAGTACTTATCAGGAAGGAACATGTTCACATAAATCAGGATCCATTCAGAACCAAAAGAGAGGTTTGAATGGATCTGATGGTTTTGCAACAACAGAGGACTCAACCAGTGCTTTTCACCTCCTCAGTTGGGAGCAGAAGCCAAAAGTCACTATTTGGATATTATTTGGGAGCTGCTCATTCTCAGCCTTTCGATAATTGAGATATTTTTAATATTTAGGTGTTAGCATACATTACTTGCGGCCCTTAAAAACAAACACTAGAAGAAAAGAACAGAAAACATTTTCTGACTTTAAAAGTGATCCTGGGCATGAGAAGCCCTGGCTGAAGAATGTGCTGGATTTCATAGTGTGACCTGTGGAGGTGTGAGCTGACACTGTGTCTTGCCTGCACAGCATCATGGCATTTCTTGCTCCCTGGGCTCTCAGCCACAGCAGCAGTTTACATGAGAAGAACAAGGACCAACTTGTTCTGTCAGCTGGACAAGGAATTTTTCAGAAGCCAAAACAGGACCGCCAAAGATGCCAATTTTTAAATTAATTTGAGCTAAACACCAAATGCCTGGCCTGGTCCAAAGGCTGAGCAGCTGTTTAGGTTTGTGCCTTTGTGCAAAGGACTGACTGTGCTACACGGAGCTCCATCCTGGTCAGAGCTCCAGCTGGCTTCAGAGGCTGCTGTGGTGGCTGAGAGTGCAGGATAAGGTTTAGAGCAAAGGAGAAACCACCACCATTGCTGGAAGGTTTGATGACTCCATAACAATTGTCCTCCAGAATTTAAATTAGCACTTTGATGTTTACAGAAGGTATACAGAAGGCTGCAGTAGCAGGACTCAGCAAAAAGGGATTAACTGAATAGAAAACAATACTGCTGCTCCCTTCCCCTTGCAGTCTGATTTGGCCTGCCATAAGTAAATAAATGAAACAACAAAGAAAATTGTAGCAGGTCTCACTTGTATGAATGAAGCAAACTTGTTTTCAGCCACTGTCACATCCTTATAGGAGCTGTATTAGGCAGCTCCTATTCATCTCCCTCACTGGTCTGTCCTTCCCAAGACTGACTTTGCAGCAGACAGTCACTGAGTTGTGTTAGCCCTCAGATTAGTCCCTTGATACCTTGATTCCAAGTCTGGAGGCTGCTGATTTATCCCTCCCAGCCTGCAGCCTGGCATGGCTGGCAGTGCCAGCTCGTAGCTCCACATCCTGCATTTTTCAAGAACCCAGGGAACACGATGACTGGTCTACACTGCCAGCTGTTTCAGCTCTGGACTGTCAGCCAGGCTGGTTTTACACTGTACAAAACACATTTCTATAATAGTGGCTCTGGGTTTTTTTCATGATATACTTGCCTGGCTCCTATCACAGCTTCTGTGAAGGTGCAGAAAGGAAGGTAAGATTTGCAGACCTGCCTGGGGTAGCTTGCACATCCCTGCTGAAGAAAAACAGGCAAATGGGAGAGCAGAAATAATCTTCAGTACAGAACAAAGCAATGGTGATTCAATATTTCTAAAATGTCTGATTTCCAAAGCTTCTCTTTGCCCCTTATTCTCTCTGTCTTTTGTGGACAGTAAGCTCTTTAAGGCAAGAGTTACCTATATTTAGCACATTCTGCATGGTGGTTTCTTATGTAAACACAGATGATCCCTCCAGTGAGTGTGATTCAGGATTAATTTTTAGTTAGGCACATCCATAACAATTGTATTCTTCCATCCTCCCACTGCATCTAAACCCCTCTGGTCTCTGTACCAGAGAGAAATCACAAAACAATAAGCGCTACAATAGAGATAAAAAACAAACAAACAAAAAAACCTCACCCAAACCAAAACAATTTCCCCAAATTCCCCACAAACAAACAAATAAAAACATCCAGTAATTGACATTGTTGTTCTTATCTCTTCTTTGTTTTGTTTATAAGGTGCCACACCCCATTTCTTGCAATAGCTTCAAAAAGAAAAAATAGTATCTTTTCAAAAGAAAAATAATATCTCTTTCAAAGGAAAGGGTGTTTCTCTGAGGGCAGACTATCCCACATGAGAGATTTAACAAGAAACATCCTAAACCTGCTGCTGGGGGTACCTGTGCTTCTGTTTTTCATCTCCTGTCTAGTTTAGCTGTCCCTTAGTGACTGTTGATTTGTACAGCCTCAAGGCAAGAAGACAAAAGTTATAGCTAAAAGTCATAACAAAAGGGCTGTTTTTAAATCTCCAAGGGCAGATTCCTCTTTTGAGCCAGAGCTCCATGCACTGCACCATAGGCATGAACTATCTGGGAGCCGATTTTAGCTCTATGAGCTTTGAGGTCAAGCAATCCGTAAAGAACCGGGAGGAACAGCTCCAGGACAACTCTAAGATGTGCCATTAGCATAAGGTCAGATATCCCTCCTATCCCCCAAGGACAAGGTCTGAAGATAACCAGCTCTGCCCAGCTGCCCCCATCCGACTGGGATATATAGAAATTTTTGTGTCAAGAAAGAGTTATGTGCCTCTAAGGGCCTCCCAGGAGGGCAGCTTATTCAAGCTTAATTTAGACTTTTTAGTTAGACAGATTTTCTTGAAATTGTCAAAGGCATTTACTTTTCCCAATTAAATATGATGGAGGAGTGGGTTCTTGGTTTGGGAACATGGGCTTTTTTTCAAGTACCTCAAGCCTAGACACAACTACTTTGCTTAAATTAGGCAGGCAGCAGGTAGCTGTGTCTGTGAATATTTTAAAACAATTTCATGTGCTCACAAACCACACTTTATGGATGAAGTCTGAGGCACCAGGGACCACAGGATAAAATTGTCACAATGATGTCCAGTGATAAATTAAAAGTAGAAGCACAGGAGACTAATGCTGATCTCTGAATTCTGAAATTACTCGGGTGAGGATACTCTCTCTCCTTAATAGGAAAGGACATAATCTCTGCCATGGTCTTAGGCTGCTTTCCCCAGCAGTGTCACCTCTGCCCTATTTAAATTAAGTCTCAGCTGGTCATCAAGGTCTCACCCAAGTCCTTTTGTTGATCAGGCACTGAGAAAACCAGGACACTGGCACCATTTGGGTCAGATTAAAAAGGAGATCTAGAGATACGTGTCATTAGCATAAGGGTGGCGTGATGTCTCAAGCTGCCTGTATCCCCAGATAGCTTCTCAGACTTATTACAAATCCATAGGATTTGTAAGCAAGCAACCACATCCATGTGGGGAAGCAGCACTTGCATGTGAGGACCCCTCACTTCAAAGCAAAGGCAAAAGAGCAGCACTCACAAGTATTACCAGCCCAGTGCATTAACCTTTCTAGAGAAGCCAGAAGTCTTTTACCTTATGAGATTCAATAAAATAAAAAGCCATAAATCAAGTTAACTTTACATGTTTCTAGGAGCTGAAAACTCATCCCACAGTAAGTCCAATTTCTGAATTATAGTCACAACTTGCAGACCCGTAGTTGCCAAGACCATATGAAGATTCCCAAGGGTACCAGAATTGCCTTCTGTGTATCCTCTGATAGAGGGAAGGGTGAGAAGCATAATACTGGTACAATCATGGCCATCAGCTATCATGTTAACACTACACACTGCAACTGAGATTACTACAAAGCCAAGTGTAATGCCTCAATTTGGCAAAACAAAAGGAAGAAATAAAAAAATAGGAGCATTTAAACTCTGTTTTATTCCATCATTATTACGGCTGACACCAGAAAGATTTGCTTCCTAGCTGTGCAAGTGATGATGAGATAGAGCTTGTGTAGCAGAGGATCTAAGCAAAGCTTTAACAGTGCAGATGATGAGGAAAGGTAAAAAAGACACAGAATTTCTATTGTCCTGGAATTTTACTATAGAAATCCCACTTCAACATAATCTTCATTTTGGTGGGTTTTGGGTTTTTATGTTTTTAAGATTGTGATAAGTTACTGTTTACTCCATTAATTGTTCAGAAGTCAACAAATGTAAATTAAGTTCAGAAGTAGGGAATTATTCTAGACCCATAAGGATTGGTGCTTGAGGTGGAGGCTTCCTTGGAAGTATTTATTTAAATATGACAGAAATACAGTCAACTTTAGGGGAGCAAGAGAAAACAGACAAAGCAAGAAACCAGAAGAGATCACAAGCACTCTTCTATCATCTGAGGAAGGGAGAAGTGAGGAAAAAAAGCCTACACAGCAAAAGGTTACCAAGAGTGCATTGCATAGCAGTGGAATGTAAGGACAAGGGCAAACAGCACTTTTGAACAAGAACTTGGTGTGAATAGAGTTAAATTACCAGGTGTTCCTCTATCTTCATCAAATAATTTGTTTGGAGAGCTGAGGAGCTGAATTTGCTGACCTTGCCTGCAGTTATTCCAGCTGGACATGTTGTCCTCACTTCTCAGTTTTCATCCTGTGTGTTCTCCATGTCTTTCAGACTGTCCTTTCTGGGATCTGCATTTAGGTAGAACAATTAACCTGGCTGTCAAAAAAAGGCAGTGCTCTGGATCTCACCTGCCAAATCAGATAGAATTCAGTAGAACTTTATTGGAAATCACAGGTAAAGCTTCCTATGATGAGGTTTTTCACATGTGCAAATCTTCTGATATCATCACTGCTACCACAAAATAACTTATGGAAACTGTTCAGAACAGATGTAATGAAAGACTCATGGAAAATAAACCTAGAGGAGACTTCCCTTAGCCTATTCCACTATGCCAGACAACAGCAACACCCAAAGTAATTATCATTCATAACTGATTTCAAGTCATTTTGAAGCCATTAGTTCACTGGTCTTTCTATCAGTCTCCCATTTACTTCAGGGGTATTAAATGGAACTGGCTTTACATTTGAAAGAGTTTTTGTTGATTAAAAAAAAAAAATTCAAACGTTTACCAAAGTTTCACTTGGGAAAGGGCTCTTATTTTTGTCACTGTGTTACGAATTTTCTGACCTAAAAACAAGCAGAAAATGTGGGACCACATCCTTTCTCCACTCTGGAATAACCAGTACCCTTTCAGTTACCATGCTCCAGTTGGATGGGAGATCCAACATAAAGTCCAGCTGTATCTGTTGCAGGTCAGGATAGCAAACTCCATCTGGTGCATTACAGAATCAGCCAATCTTTTTTTTGGGATACACCATGAATGTAATTATTTGACCTCTAAGTAGACCCATGGAAAGCCTCACCAAGCAGTAGCCCAAAACATGCTTTTTACATTTCTGTCACTATGAAAAATATCCTGAATGCATCATAAAGAGGAACAACCAAATATTTCACTACTGAAAAATCTTATGGGGTATTTCCTATTCACCACCTGCTTTTGTTCTGGAAACTCAGGCTGTTCTGCATCTCATCTATCCATCTAAAATCTGGGATTATACCCTAATTCTTGGAATCTTGTCTGAAAACAGGCAACCTCTATAGAGAGATATTCTCCAGAAATACCATTCACAGATGTTTTATTACAATTTACTGTCTTAGCCAAAAAAACCCTGCCTTAAAAGCTTTCTAGGTATTTTTTAAGGCTGATTTAGGACTTAGCGAGGATGATTCCTCTATTCATGGAGTTATCATGTAGAAGTGTGATGGGCTCAGTAGCACTGTGGTGTGCTTTGCTCCAGCCTCTTGGGGACAGTAAGACAATTCAGATATTGGTTGCTTGTGGAAATGAGTTATGTTAAAGGCAAGGAGCTGGCTTCTCCCTCTAAAAATTAAAAATGAAAATCATGTGAGATTATTAACATCTGGTCTCTGCTTTTAGACACTAATCATCTTCTCAAGCATTCCATGCTAAAATTGCTTTAGAAAAAAAAAGCCATTCCTCTCTCCTTCTTGAGACACTGTCCCAAGTGTTTGGTAAGGCTCCTTTCCCTTAGGATGGGATATGGCCATCAAATAACTGCTTTTAGGACTGTTTTGTCCAAGTCTAGAGATCCAGGGATGAGCTGCCATTCATAAGGACTAACAAAAGTCTCCTATGGCCAAGGGAAATAAGTGATTCACAGCACTGCATGTTAAACCCTTCTTTGTACTACATAGAGAGATTAGTCTCCTTTCCTTAGTTTACCAGGACCAACATTGTCTGAGAACAGTGGTCAGATCAAGTTGTTTTAATTGGCCTGAGGGCAGGAGTGCCTTTGAAGACCCAGTAAAATACCATACACCAAAAAATGTCAAGAGGCATCCTGCTCTGTTTTTACCACAAGAAGGACACTAGTGCTCATCTTTCCACTCTGAACTCTGAAGAGGAATTTTAATTATTTGAATACTAAGTCCATTATTAGTTTTTTACTTTCCTTCTCAGCTGTTTGGATATAGACAGACAATACACTGGATAGACTATTTCAGTCAGAAGAGACCTGCAGCAACCACCTAGTCCAAATGCCTGACCACTTCAGGGCTGACCAGAAGTTCAAGCATGCTGTTAATGGCATTAACCTCTTAAACACTGACAGACTTAGGACATCGACCACCTCTCTAGGAAGCCTGTTCCAGGGTCTGATCACCCTCATGGTTAAGAAATCCTTACCAGTGTCCAGTGTAAATCTCCCCTGGTGCAGCTTTGAACCATTCCCACATATCCCACCATTCCCATCTCTGGATCCCAGGGAGAAGAACTCAGCATCTCTCTCCCTTCACTCGCCCTCCTCGGGAAGCTGTAGAGAGCAATTGAGGTCACCCCTCAGCCTCCTTCTCTCCAAACTAGACAAGCCCAAAGTCCTGGCATTCAGCCTTGTTAAATTTCATCCCACTGATGATTGCCTAATGCTCCACCAGATCCCTCTACAAGGCCTCTTGTCCCTAAAGAGAGGCAACAGCAGCTCCCCATTTCTCATCATCAGCAAACCTGCTCATGGTGCACTCGGCTCCTGCCTCCAGATCACTGATACATTGAACCACACTGACCCTAAAACTCAGCCCTGAGGAACAGCACTGGTGACAGTCACCAGCCAGATGTGTCCAGATGCTCTGTCTTTCTCCTGCCCTGGGGCAAAGGCCAATACCTTATTGCTTCAAGGCATTCTCTCTCTGAGAAAGCCCAACCATGCAGATTTTTCTACAACGCAAAAAGCACAGAGAAACTACAGTTAGGTAGAAATGGGAATATCCATTCAGAACATCGTGTTGCTTTCCTTTCTACTCTATCACTAGAGGGCAGATGCAAGAACAAATTACAGCTGTAAGATTTTTGAGGCTGAAATCTTTTAATGAGCAAGGGACAGGCCCTTGGATGGGGCTCTTGGTGCTTAGTCTGCTACTCAGCAAAGTGAGAGGATTAGATCATCTTCTGGTACTTGCTACCCAGCCTCCCCCCGAAATTTCTGATAGAGGGACCAGCTTTCATTCCTGAACAATGTGATTCCCCACTTCAAAAAGCATGGCATCAGTTGGACTTGTGGCAAAACAACTCTTGTGAATCCTCATGCTGTTCATACTTGAGTAGACAAATAGAAGTCATTTATTGGTGTAAAACCTGGAATTTCTTAAGAACATTAGAGCAACAGCAAAATATGAAAACTCTACTAATTAACAGGATATTGCTACTTAGCAGAAGTTTTTCACAAGGCAGTGCTTTCCTCTTTACGTGACCTGTTTTTCCAAATAGCTTCAAACAATACATGTTTTAATATTATTTTCAGGATAGGCTGCCAAGAATGCAAAAGAATTCAAAGAATTATTTTCCAGAGAGAGCTTGTGTTCTGAAAAAGAGAGGGGATTTCTCATCTCTTTAATACATCCTGCACTTGCACCATCTCTGTGTGATTAACACCATCAGCTCTACAGAGCTGCAGGAGCACTTGGTGTGTGAAAGGGAACATGACTGAAACAGGACAAGTAGCACACGAGCTTGGTATCAGAGGAAAAGGGATCTGGTAACAAAACATCTCCTTTCAAAGTACCAGCTTCTGTTCCAGAGATGCTGCTGGCTCATTTAGCCATGGCCTAGGACCACCAGGATCCCCATAAAAAGTACTCCCTGCCTTCCAAGTTTCCCCACTAATTTTTTTTCTTTTTAATTAGGTAACTAGCCAGAGATCTTGAAAATTACCTTGCAAAGCAGAACAGTCAAAACTCAAAATGAATTCTTCTCTTTTTCCTAAAGGACACACAGTAATGTGTAAGGTACCTGCAGCAGAGAATAGAAATGCTGAGCTACAGAAAAGCTGATGTGAAAGACTGAGGTCAGAAAAGGTCTTCCCTCTAAGCTCCTGAAATGGAGATACAGACCAGAGCAAACTCTCCTGCCAAGTGAAATGACTATGGAACATGCAGACAGAATGATCTGCAAGATCTGGCATTACACAGAATCATGGAAGAATGAACAAAAGGAATTAAATAAACCCCTGCAGTCAGCAGAGCAGCATTCTCACCCCAAAGCCTGCTCTCCATTTGCACGAGGACCATTTGTAAGGAGTCGCAGATTTCTTAATTACCCAGTTAAAAAATTGTGATGCTGAAAGGAAATACTGATTTTCTTTCTGAGCCTCTAAGGCTTTTCTCATCTCATTTTCCAGCATGGAACCTATGAACGGAATATTTGCAAAAAAACCCTTAACCTTTAAGTACCACTGAGCTCACCTGTTCAGCACTATCAGGAGAGTTTCCTAATTTTCAACACACAAAAATACAACACACAAAAGAGATTTTGGACAAAAAAAAAAATCAATCTACTGAAATCATACACAAATCAGAACAGCTGTAAAACAGACTAATCAAAATATTTAAAATAGCAAGTTTTCCTAGCAAGCTTCTGTCAATCAACGTTTCACATACTGCAGCAGAAAATTTTATGAGGTTAGGTTTCTTTAGCAAAGCAAAAAAATGAGTTGGTTTTAAAGGGAAAAGGAAAATAAGGTGAGAGAGTAAAGTGTTTTTGCAATTGGAACCTGAAAAAAGTAAAATCCTACAATTGGATTAAAAGAGAAATCAACAATTTGACCAATTTAAGCATAGGAAAAGTATGAATTTACAGATATAGGATGCAATAGGCGAAATTGTTTTCACTGATCTTGGAAAAAAATGTGAAAAAATTGCAAGCCTCAAAAGGTAAAACTACACAAGAGCTTTAGATAAAAAATGTTACAGGCACATCATATCACAGACCTCAGTCACAAAAAGTGGCTCAGGTAAAGTATGAATACAGCAAAATGCAACACAGCACATTTGCAATGACTTTTTATGGTGTCTCAGTAAAATCAGGAGAAGGAGTTTATGCACAGGAATGGAATGTGTCAATTGCTATATAGGAGTTACCTACAAAATGCTCATTTATTGTATTTTCATCTCTCTCTGTGATCTCTATGGGTTATTTTGGCCACACACATAAGCTAAGTCAGAATTACAGGGACACAATTGCAGAATTGCAATTCAAAATCAAAAATAGTAGAAGACCCCACTTTTCTGGGGTTTATAGCATTTTAATGTAAATTTATAATAAGCATTCTAAGCTATTTTCTAACTTTCCAGATAATATTAACAATATTTTTTTAATGAATTCATTAATTAATTCAGTTTGATCACTGAAAATGTCTCTTTCACTTTTGTATAGACTGTCACACATTCAATACAGGAGACTACTTTTCAGTGTGAACTGGAGGGAATAAAATCATCCCTTTCGTGCTGACATAAATCACACCCATGAATGTAGCACCAAAATTGAAAGCAACTCCCTTCTCTCAGCATTTGACAATTCTGCTTACAGCATAACACTTCCATGTATTTCTCCCACCATTGCTCACTGCATCACCTGTAGAGAACGAGACAGACCCCAGAACTGCTCAGTTTGGCCCCAAAACCCACTTTGCACCCATTCAAGAATAAAACAAGACCTTTTCAAAAATCAATGGACTCTTCGTGGCATTTACAGACAAGATGATGCTTCCTCTTCCAAAAGGGATGCTGAGTCCTTTAGGTGGTCATGACCACAAAAATACTCCACATCAAAAGCTACCATATGGTTTCCTAGAAACCTTCTGCTCCATCCCAGTGTGGTACCCTGACATTTAATTTCTCTGTCTGCTTCCCAGTGTGATGTGTACAGAATCTAAGAAAGTGCCTATTCATGTCCCAAATTCAGCACTGTGTTCGGTCTTCTTTACTTCCTCCAGCTTTCAACAGTGTAGGATAAAGAGACGTATGTATGGCATTAAGAAATGTTTCTCCCATTGCACTCCTTTGGATTTGCCTTCTGTTTGCTTGCTTGGCACAAGGGAATTTTTCTCAAGGACCGTGGTTTTGCACAATTAGCTGTGTTAAGCTCTGTCTGTACCACTTCAGGACAGAGATACAATGCTCAAGCATGAGCTTTGGAGCAAGGATCGCCGCATTACATAACAGAAGGTTTTAGTGGCTGCCTTGAAGGCTTTAAAGCCAGAGAAATGGAATAGATATGTGCTGAAATGGTGTTTCTCCAACACAACTGATGCCTTTCCAATTTCAAAATAGAAGATATTAACAAGTTGTCTGGTTTAAGAGCATCAGTTCATGGAAGAAGTTTGGTATCTACTGTACTTCTGTGCTGCTTTTTTTCAATAAACAGAGAACAACTGCAGGGGGAAAATCTGCTCCACCTGCTCATGAACACAATTCCTCTGTTTTCTGTTTCCAGCTCATCCTTGCCACGTGGGAAGGCGGCTACAACTTGCAGTGCCAGAACCTGCACAGTGCAGGGGAAGCCGATATCAGGGTGAGACACAGCAGGAGCTCCTTCCCTTGATGTCCCTCTGCTTTCAGGGCATTTGCAAGGATGCTGTCACAGTAACACCCCTAACACGAGAGTTTTAATCAGGTTGCCCAATAGCTGGCAGAGAACAAGAAGTGTTACCTCTCTGATTCAATGCAGATGCATCCTTGCAGTGTAAAGCACAATAGGAGGTATTTTGAAAAGCCACCTGTAGGCAAAACAGTGTTGTCTGACAATTAAAACAGAGAACTGGATCTTGTAAAAACTCTGAACAAAAATAGATCATCTAAAAGGTAACTGTTGTTGGGGTTTACCTGGAAATTGATTTAAGCTCACCTGTAAGCTCTGGACTCCTGCAGAGACATTTTGCTGGCTTGACTCATCTCTAGTTTCAGCATCACAGCAATTCCATGTATTAACCTTCTGTCAGTCCCCATATCAGGTTTACTTTCCAGATGACATTAGAGCTCAAGGGCAGAAAGATTGGTTAACTTATGTAATTTCCCCCAACCCTTAAGATTTGTCAGTTAAATACATTTTCCCATCAACAAGATGTTTTCCCCTTTCTGTTTGGACTGTCTTTAACTGTCTTAGGACATATCCTGAGCTCTGATAAAATGTCTCTGCTCTAGAGGAAGATATTATTTTGTTATATTGAATCTCAAATTTACATTTTTATAAAGAAGCTTGGCAGCAAAATTTGTTCAGTGCCAAGAAAATATAAATGGTGGCAACCTTAAAAAAAACCCAAAACCAAACGAACAAAAAACTACCAACACCTTTGAAAAAGAAAAAAAAGACAATTAGAAAACCCTTCCTCAAAGTTTGTTTCCTAAGTTGTATTTTAATAACTATGTATTTATACAACCCACATAAAAGATGTGTGGGTTTTTTTCAAAACTGCTTCATTGAAAAGGGAAATAAAATTGAAGGCAGAGCTTCAATAGCATATTAATGCCTTTTGAGAAGTTGAATGCCTAGGGAATGAAGTACAGTAATACTTAAGCCCTTGTACGGACAGATATTGATCTCCTGCTCCTTTGTCCTTGCTTGTACAGGTAGCCAAGGTGCTGTGGTGGTATTATTTTTCCAAAGTAATTGAATTCATGGACACTATCTTCTTTGTCCTGAGAAAGAAAAGCAGCCAGATCACCTTCCTTCATGTGTATCACCATGCCACTATGTTTAACATTTGGTGGTGTGTTCTGAACTGGATACCCTGTGGGCAAAGTAAGTCTTTGTTTGATTCTTAACCTGGGGTGTAAGTCAGCTGAGGCTGGAGGGGAATCACTTCACAAGTGTGCCACTGTGTGATGTGATAGCACCTTGAAGGTTCACAGCCTTCCAGAACTGCTGATCACCTGCAGACTGCAGCAAAATTAAAAGCATGGTTAAAAGTTCAGGCCAAAAATACCTGAGTGTTAGACCCCAGATTTTCCACACCTCTCATATTTACTTCCCTTCAAGCCACTTTTCAGCACAACACTGCTGAGTAGTGCATGAGAGTGATCACATACAAGACCTACTCCAAAAGCTTCTGTAGGAAGGAACCATGATCCTGGTAAAATCGGTATCAATCATGACAACTGAAATCAACAGCACTTTTAGATGTTTGACTCCTGTATGCATCAATCTGACACTCTGCTTTAGCAAGGTACTTTACTTACCTAATCACTAATTAAAACACCAGTTGGAGTTTGTCCTGTTTTATATGAGAACACATCTCATCCAAGCAGTAGAACTACTGGATAGCCAGAAATGATCAATATGGTCTAGTATTCCATGTAGAAAAAGCTGCATCCTTCCCCTTATTGTATTTTGGGTTTAGAATATTTCTTAACAGTAATCTCTAAACTACTTGCCTCTTGGAAGGATATTGTAATTGTCATCATCTTCCCCACTGAGGAGGGGAAGATATAATGCCACAGACTGGTTACTTGGCATTTATGTAAGTCCAAACAGCAGGAAACTACTTCAGTTGTCTCACAACATGCACACATTTCCAGGGCTTCACACAGCTAGAAGCTTCCTGTGGCAGATGTTACCAGAGTCAGGAAGAAAACCAGTTTTCTTTCAAGCTCCTAAAGGGAGTCACTTCAGCCTATTGTAATATTTTGTAAAGAAACTCGTTGCAGGTGTTTTTCAGAACCAAAAGCAAAATTGGTATTTGTTGGCACTTACTATGGACAGCACAAAAATCAAAGTAGACTGCTGTTATAGGTAGAAGCAGGGATTGAGGATTTCATAGCAATTAGGATGTGCTTCTAGCAGCGTAAACAAATTATTGGGGGTTGTGCTTTCTAGCGTGTCTGAACCCAGTCCCCACACTTTGCACTGCTATAATTAAGGCAGTGAAAAATCAGATGCTAAGTCAGTCATTAGGAGAAAAATCAGAACAATTGGTGAGACCGTTTTGTAGTCGTAGCACTGCCATCAAACACACATACATACAGCAGACAGAGCAATGCTGCTTCTTCCACAGTCTGTAAAGTTTAGAGGGTAAATCATTTGTCCTAGAACTAGTATTCACTAAGTGTAACTAATAGGAGCAGCAAGGTCTTATCTGGGATGAAATTCTGGACATCCTCACCTAGCAGAAGGGCCACTGAAGAAAACAAAAGTGGTGCTTAAACACAGCTACAAGAGGCTAGTTCAATTCAGAGTAAAGCCTGTGCTTACAGCCTCAGAGAGGAGGAGCAGGGCTTCAGGCTGCTGTACTAGCAGCAAAGTCATCCCCAGCAGTGTTTAAAACTTACAGGAATAATGGAGAGACTCATAGCAAGAAGAAAATTAGGAGGGAAATTAAAAAAAAATAGCCTGTAAGTTATGGAATAGAAAAAAAAACTGGAGAAGAAAGTTATGGTATAAAAATAAAATATGCAGCATGAGAAAAACCCTGTAAGAAGTAGCATGCAGTTTGTCACTTGTCCCAAGGACAGCATCTCTACACATTAGGAATGCCTTTAGCAAGGCATAAACATGAAAGGAATACCTGAAGTATGCAAGAGACATTACAAACAATAATATTTTTCTCACTTTTAGCAGTTGGTATATAAATTTGTTTTCCCTGATGGCTTTTTACAGGTTTCTTTGGACCCACTTTGAATAGCTTTATCCATGTGCTTATGTACTCTTATTATGGACTGTCAGTCATCCCATCTATGCGCAAATATCTCTGGTGGAAGAAATACCTCACTCAGGCACAACTGGTATGTGTCTATTTTACTCTCATTTTAAACTACCATAAATCCTTCAAAATGTGAGAGAGGACTAACCAAACTATAGATAAACATTGTTATTTACAGAATTAAGCTGGTTAGAATTGAAGTATAGCAAATCATACAGCATAAGTCACTAGTGCAGCCTGATGTAACTTAATAAATGATAGTAGATGTAGAAACTCTGCAGTCCACAAAAATCTGTTATTTTTGAACTCTTGCATGGAAAATGACTGTCTTTAATGACAGAAAAACTGATTTAAAAAAAATTATAAAAAATGTCTGACAGAACCACCTCCAGCCATCTCCAAGACCCCTGGCCCCTTGAGGTTTTTCATTTCATAAGAGCACCATTTTAACCTAACCCTCAAAATACATTCGGAGGTTAGAAAGGGGTAATTTTCAACAATACTATCCAAGAGCAGGACGAGGGGACACTTCTGTACCTTATTTAGCTATCACTGACCCTTTCTCAGCAAATACTCACTCATTATCTTCCCTCTGCAGATCCAGTTCCTGCTCACCATTGTGCACACACTCAGTGCAGCTGTAAAGCCATGTGGATTCCCATTTGGCTGCCTCATGTTCCAGTCCTCCTACATGGCCACACTGGTCGTTCTCTTCATAAACTTCTACATTAAGGTAAGTGCTCTTGCAAGAGCTCTCTGACAAGAGTGGGAAAAATACAAATTTTTGGGTAGCAGTCTTAATAAACTCCCACGTAGAATGAGCATCAGTACTTAAAATATGTTTATATTAAAATGTATATGTCACTCCAGAATGGTAGATATAGTAATAGAGAGTTACCCAGTAATGACCTCCTCATTGCAGCTCAGCTCTTTTGTACTTTTACAGCAAATCAGGTACCACATTCAGTACTTAGGAAGCCTGAATTTGTTTTGTTAGGTAAATTTTTGGGTCTTTCTCCCTCCTTAGAAAACAAACAGCTTTGCCTTTGCATTGTTTACTTCAAACTGTTTTAGCAGGACTGCTCCAGCCTTCCTGCATACATACAGCTTTTAGTGTAAGGACTTGAAATCTCTTTTGACATCAAGTATTACAGTAATGCTGGTAAAGTAGCATCATCCACAGCAACGAAAAGAGTACAGTACCCTTAATGCAGTCTGAAAGAAATATTTACATCTGCATCAACAAACACCAGACAGCTTCATTTACAGTTAACCATGAGTAGTGTTTGGGGGGCACTAAATAAATCCAAGCATTAACTTTGGATTTTGCTTTTACAGACATACAGGAAAGCTCCTTCAAGAACAGCTATAAAGGAAAGCCCTGTCACAACAGAAGTCAAGAATGGTTTTCATAAGGACTACTTTGCTGCTGCCAATGGATTCCAGAACAATAAGAAGGCACAATAAGTATAGTGTTTCCTATGATCTTTTTTTCTAAAGAAGAAAAAGAAGAAAAGAGACTGAATTGCAAGCTTTAGCTTAAAACCCATTTGATTACATTTATCAGTTCTTTGTACCAGACACTTATTAATGTACTGCTATTTAGGTTTTAACAAAATGAGTAGAATTACTTGTCTTGTCAAAGATCACCATCAGAACAAAGAAAGCCAAGGTCTTTCTCATACGAAAAAGAAAACCTTTCTGATCTCTAATGCTGACACAAAAACGCCTTATGAAACACTTGATGGATAAAAAAATCCATCAATGCCTTCAAAAGGTTAGGACTCTGTTCAGACTAACACGGTGAGCACTTCCTGTGCATGTGAGAGGTCTTGAGGCCAGGCTTCACAGTGCACCCAACACATCCAGCTAAACTGTGGCCAAGGTCAGGAAGACAAGAGGGACAGGGGAAAAGGTGAGAGTCATACCTTTCCCATCAGCATAGCCCTCTTGTCTTCTTCTCAGCCATTCCCTTAAGCACACTCCTTCCCCGTGGGCACCAGGAATGCTGGCAGGATTTTGCTATTCCAGAGGGCTGGAGTAGTAGCCCCTGGGACTGCCCAGGAAGGTATTCTGAACAGAGAGCAAAACAAGTCCCTTCGGATGTGCTAAATTAATAGGAGTTTGAGTAAACAGATGTTGAAAAAGAAATAGGAGCTTAGAGACTTAAGGAAGATAAATCCTTGGAGTGTAAATGTGTGTGTACAAGTTAATCCTATACAAACACTGCTAATTTGAAGCAAACTGACATGCCACATGTTAATAGACTGAAAGAGGCAGAAAATCTTAGAATTGAATTCAGCAACAAGCAAAGCCCATTATACAGGAATTTCTGTGCCAGGTGGGCCTTATTCTGACTGGAGGAACAGGTGGGACTGAGGCACAGTCCTCTGCAGGGAAAGCAGAGGTATTTGCTGGCTGCAGCTGTAAAGGTGTCTCTCTCACAAAGCCTGTCACCATCTTCACTGCTTCAATTAGCTGCATTTACACCACCCATCCCTCCCTTAAATAGTTAGAAATGAACAATACCCAAAGTTAGTTTTGTGGATCTGCCCCATCCTTTTCTCATTTAGCCCGTTTCTCTACTACAAATAGATACTTTTTTTCCTCTCTCAATTTTTCAGTGAAATGGTTCTGGTCACTTCCATTCTCATGTGTGTAAGTTCTCTCAACAAAAATACCTACAGAGTAACCCCAGCCCAGCAAGCCCTTTGGAATGAAGCAGTTCTGTAAAGGAAACACATCCTCTCCCTCCTGTCACCTTGCAGGGTCCCAGGGCAGGAGGAGGACAAACCACACACAGAGCCAGCACAGAGGGGAAGAAGCAGTCACAGAGAGCCCATACATAGAGGAGGATGTCCAAAATTGTGTTCTCCAATTTCTTCCCACTTCTAGAGGATCAGTTATCCCCAATAGATGGTCTGTCACGAGGTGCAAAGGCAGGAAGAAGGTTTTTCCCAGGGAGCAGTATGGATACAGGGCAGGCAGCCTCACCAGGAGCACCCTGAGAAACTGCAGCCAGGAGGGCTCATGGACAGGAAGGGAAAGAGCTGAGAAAGTGGTACAGTAAAGGGGGAAGAACAGGTTTGTCCAGCAAAAGGAGAAAACAGCATGAAGAAGTGTGTCTTGGGTCAGAGCTCAGTTTGAATGTGTACTTAAAAATCCCACTGAATGCCATCTGTCTCCAGCAGTACCATCTCCACTGCAATGTGGACAAAACCCTTCTGGCTCCAGCAAAAAAACTGAAATCCCAAAAAATGCTACAGCACAAGCAGTACACTTGAGCAGCCTGAGTGCTAAACTGCATCACCATGGACTGGGTAACCAAAATAACTGCAATATTCAAACACTTCTACATCACCACAGAACTACATTTGGCTAGTGCATACTCACATTTGCTCCCCTCTTCATGAATTAGGCTACAAAACTTCACTGAGTGAAAGTCAGTGTTTTATTTAATATTCAATAAGGAGGCAAAACAGCAACAAAAAAAAAAACACTGCACACATATTCTTTCTAATTAGCCCTTCCATAACCTTTGCTTTGCAGGCCTTTCTGGTTGATACTGCAAAACTCCCAAGTTGTAAGAAATTAGTGGGTTTGACTCAAGGTGTTCTATATGGCCACAAGTAAACGGAGAACATCAGAGCTCCTCAGGCATCAACCTGACACTGGAAACCAGGGCAAAGTCAGAGGGATTGGGAAGAGCTGACAAGACAGTGCACAAGGCAATTAGCTGAACCATTCATTTAAAGGCAGGCAACAAAAGGGTCGTGTGGCCCAGCAGGGATTTTAGGCCGAGTGGAGTCCATAATCTTTTGATGGCAAAGCTTGCGTTTGACTATCAAGGTGGACAAAGTCAGCGTGCTAAGGGTTAAAGTTTACTACGGCAATCAAACCCACAGATATTGTCTTTTGTTTTGTTGAAACCTCATTCAAAAGAAAAGGAAATAAATAAATGCCTTACTTGAAATTCAAAGGGCTGGGGAAAAAAAAAAAAAAAAAGAAAAAGAAAAAAAAAAAAGAATAAAAATGAAATGGTTTCACCTTGCAGATCCAGATCAGCCAGGAAGGCTGGAATCAGGTATGTTTAAAATTCTTCAGATATGTCTTAACATCTTCAAAATGCCGCAACTTTGAAGAAAGAGAGGCATTGACTTTTTAAACTGATTTTTCCTGTAACACATAACACTGTAAATAAACAAATTTTACTATCAGGCTGTCTCCACTCCTCTTTAAGGCATCAGGCTGTTGGAAACTGGTTATCTGAGGCTCCTTTTTCAAACTTTTTCAGGAAGTTCTTAGAACATTCACCTCAGACCAAGAAAACCTCTGTAACTTTACATACCACCTTCACTAGTGTTAATCTGAAGCTTTTCCATGCTTTTTTGTCCTGCTACCTATAAAAACTTGGCTTTTGAACAAAGGTAATACTGCAATAACTTGTTGGCTCAAAGCTTGTGCTTGCCCTTCAAGTCATCTTTTAATTCCCATATTGCTTTCAGTTGGAACCTGATAGTAGAAAACAGATGACAGACAATGGAGAAATCAATCTGAAAAATAACATTTCTTTCACATTGAGAAAACTGACATGGGAGGAGATCTGCAAACACTTGACCCTGCTGGGGGAAGAGTGGAAAGGAGGAAAGAGTGAGCTTTTCTAAAGCCCCTTCCAGGGACACTGGAATTAAAGAAGATAAACTAGGCAGCTGATTAATGCCAAGGCTCAGCTTTACAAGGCTTCTCTCAGAGTCTGGTTTTAAGCAACGTCTTCTCAACTCTTCCTTGCAATAATCACCCTGTAATGTATGACCAGGCTGTGTGTTTGGTTGCAGTATACGGTAGCTCTCAGCTGTTCCTAGAAAAGTGTCTGTTTTCCAGAGCACCACTCTTTTAGACACAGTCCTACTGCTTGCAGAAGCAGGACCTGTCCCAGTGTGCTCCAGCAAACATCAGCACACCTTACCAAGAGCAGGGCAAGCTGTCCCCAGGCCAGGATGAACACAAACACATAGTTTCTCTATCCATTCCCAGCTACAAAAGACATCCTTTTCTCTGGCTTTGTGCAGCCTTGACCCGAGGTAACTGCAGCCCTCTGGACCCTGGGTGGATCATTGTGCTGGTACAGAACATGCAGGTAAACAAGCACTTGACACAACATCATCCCCTAAAAGAGAGCATAAAGATAGCAGGGGTTATAACCAGTTTAATAGTAAACTCTGTTTAGAGCTTAAAATGCATAAAGCAGCTGTCCTTAATCCACATTTTTTGTTTCCCATTTCTTTTTCTGGGTACTGATGTACATTTTATGCACCTCACCATCCACATCCTCTTTGTTGTTCTGGCTCAGAAGTGTTAGGTTGAAACAGGTTGAAAATTGTGCTACATCTATTTGCACTGAAAAGAGGAAAATAAATATCTGGATTAATAACACGTTAAAAAGTCTAAGTGAGAAGGCAAAGGAAACCTGCCAAGGTCAATTACCTACCTTTCCAAAAGGAAACATAAAGGCAATCCAGGTCTGTCATAGAAACCAAATTCACTTTAGACCTTCAGGAGGTTTAAGCTCAAACATGCTTAAATGACCAAACAATGCAGGAAGCAGTATGAGATGGGCTGTCCAAGGGCAGAAATAGTCATTCCTGTCCCAGGTGCTGTCTCCAAACAGCACTGCTACTGCCTATAGATGGAAAGACCATTAGTCAAGTCCCAACTTTTCACCTTCAGCAGTTCACAGGTTACCAAGTTGGATCTCACTGAGCTTCTCAAAAGCATTCCATGTAAAGGAATAGATAAGTGCAAGGGTAAGATGTACCTAAGTCACGACATCCCTTTCTGCTCTCCCCTACCCATCACTAAAAGCAGCCTTTTAGGGTTCAGACTTTCCCACCAAAACAGTTAAAAGCAAGTATAGGTGCATACAACATATTATGGTAATTTTTTGTATGTAAGGAACCTTTATCTTTCCTTTATCCATGCCCTCTGAAGTGCTCACCACTCACCTTCCAAGCTTTATAGTTATAGGTTACACAGAGATTGAGCAATAAGAGGTATGGTGTGCATCAGTCTTGTTTCTGTAAATTATTTAGCAAAAATACTCAGATGAAAAGTTTTTATAATTTTTTTTACAGTTACAGGAGACACCAAGAGAGCATTTTGCCAACACACATGAATCTACTTCATTGTGCTGGCAAGGCTTAAATACTTAGTAGTTTGAACTGAGAGAGTAATAAATCCAAACGCCTCAGGTTCAAAAAACCAAACAAAAAACCACCAATAATAAAAACATTAAACCACTAATGTTCTAGTTTGAAAAAAAAAATACTTAAACAGAATTTTTAAAAAAAAACCACCTTAAAAAAACCTTAAATGTGAGAGAGCCATCCCATCCCACACTTTTCAAATCTTCCCTTTGGGCAATAAACTTGCAGATGCAGATGAGTCAGCCCAAATAAGCCAAGGCACCACCCACCCCAAAGAAGAGGACACATGCCCCAAGGGATGTGGGTTCTCAACATTGTTTCTGTGCCTTTGCAGAGTTCAGTATATAGAACAACCACAGTGTGAACAGCTCAGCTCAATTCTTAGGTCTACTTCACCTCAAGCACCTTACAGGCCTGGTTGCATCATCATGTTTGGCCAGGTTGTGAGGAATAAAACCATGGAATGTAGACATTTACATAGGAACTACTAGAAGGCTCATTTTGGTACTGGGAGCAACATTACACAAAGCATCCCTTTACATTCACCAGTGGGAAGTCTGGATTGCAATAAGAAGTAACAGGGCAGTTCAAACCTTATCACACTCCTAAAGCCGGGACCTTGCACTACTACTCAGGTCATACAAGCCCCGAATTTAGGACCGGGTACAGCCAGGCAAAAGGGAGGGATGCTCAGATTATTCAGGCTGATATTGTAAAGTCTGTCTTGATTAATGTCACTGCTGGGGCCACCAGAGCACACCAACACACTAGTGGGACACAGAGTGTGCTGAAAATTCTGTTACTGGGATGCAAAGCTGAAGTGTTTTACCAGACACAAGCAGAGCTGTTCACAGAAGTTAAAGCTTCATCTCCCAAAAGTCACTTTGACTGAGTGCTTTGAGAGCCCAGAGTCAAAGAGCAGCTGCAATGACACTGAAGAGCAGGAGGAGCCAACACAGTCAGGTCACCAGGGCCAGCCCTCAAAGAAATAAACACAAGCTAGTGAACATGAAATCAGGATTTCAGCCCTTCACATTGTGAATAGAAGGTAGACCAGTGGATTTGAGGCTTTGGAAAGGGCAGGGTTAAAGAGGTATTTTCTTTTAAACCATCCCAGAAGGAAGGCACCAACCACCTCTTGATGCGGATAAACAAATTTCATCTCATGCCAACTCCAGTCAGGACTACTTAAGCTAAAGAAATAAACATAAAATGGTAAAGCAATGGCAACAGCAGCTTCTTGCTGTTCCCTGTCCTGCCACTGCCCTGCATGACCTTCTCAAGAAGGAACAGCATCAGTGCCCTGTTTCAGTGGTGAAACAAACCCTGTCAGGGTTTGGGCTTTTGTTAGGAAGGTACATTGTGTGCAGGGGACAAGTCCCTTGACTCTAACCCACACAGCAATCTGAGGTTAGTTTTATAAGGTCAGTAGATACAAACCCAAAGCTTGGAATTATGGCATGTTCCCACAGATTCATTAAGGTGCACTAGCACCAATGCTGTGTCTGCAACAGTTTGTGAAGGGTAACTATAATTTGGGGAACTGTGTCAAAACATAGGACAATGTTAAATAGCATGGTTTATATGCTGCTTGTTTTCAAGAGACCTTTGATGCTATTTTCTCTAATCCCAGCATTGCTCACTGTACTTTGAACTCTCCTTGAACCCAAAAGTCACTGGTTACAAAAGTAACTTCTCTATCTTCATTTGCCATTTTCTCTTTAATGCTCCAAATTTCCTGCCCTTCACAGTCTCCAGTTTTCCATTGGGCACTTGGCCAATACCCAGTAGATCCCTCTCTGCTTTCAGCTCTGCAACCCAAAATTGAGTGGCAGTGGTGTCAAGCCAGCAGTTCCCATACATGAAAGGCTATGCCTAACACACCCTCTGCAAGGTACACAGGACTCTAGAATGCCTTTCCAGGCATGCACAATGCATCTGTTTGAAGGAAACAACAAAACTGTTATCCTATGCAAACATTTTACTTCAAATCAATCATTAGGTGCTTCTACATTTGATAAAAGTGTTAGCAGAACACTCAGAATAAACCAATGTAGTCATTAGTTTGGTTGACAAATCATTATCTTCAGTTTGGTTTGGGTTTGTTTTTTTTTTTTTCATTTCTTTGATATGTAATGGACCCATCTTGCAATTTTTCAGAAGAACTTGTTATCAACACAGGGATCATAATTGGGCCACTTAGCAGTGTATATTCTTAGGCAAAAAAAAAAAAAAGAAAAAAAAGCTCAACATTGATGTTTTTTCCTCACATTTAAAATAGATTGACCTCCTTCAAAGAAGCATCTTCCCTATGCTTCATACATAAGGTGACCAAATTTTAAGAGCAATACGAAATTCAGGGGTTTGCTAGTCAGAAGGAACAATGAACACATTATTTTCTTCTGCCTTCTTCACTGGCTGTTCATCCTGCAGGGAAGAACCAAAAAAGGTAAGAGAAAGCATTCAAAAAAATTTGTACAAACATTGAAATGATACAAAATAAGAAACATATTTAGACTCAACTCGCAATTCTCAAGTGGCTACCCTTGAACAAGTGCTGCAGGCTGAGCAGCTCCCATGACACAATTGCCCCTTTCTCAGCTCTGCCTTCTTTAAAAATGTCCTTCTCCAGGAGCACCTATGTCCCTCAGCAACCCAATGCTCATAATGGAAACTCTTCCCTTTGGAAAGCCTCAGGATTCCAGCTTTCAAAGAAACAAGCCTTTGGTTTTCAGCACTTTTTCTAAGATCCCAGACCTCATCCACTGTGGTGACCACAGAGAGCTTTCTTCAGCCCTTTGCAGTGCAGGCAAAGGGCTCACAGGGGATCACAGACATCACAGCAATCCACTCTTATTGCAGGAATGCTAGACTATCAAAACCATCAAAAATCTGTGCATAAAAGCTAGGACAGCAGCAGTAGCAAAAATACAAGCCCATATGGTGGGGTGAACCACATGGAAACTAAGCTTTATAACAAAGTTAGCAAAGTATTCAGCTGGACTACAAATTTACACAAGGGCATAAGTTAGTGATTAGACTCTGAAGAGTTTAAGAGCTTCAACAGAACATTTACCAGGATACAAGGCAAATGAAAATAATTGTTTTCTAGAAGTCAGACTTGAAGGCATCGAGGCTAGAAGTTGCCAGACTCCAAAGAGCAGATAAGAGAAAGCATGCAAGGTATTGTTTGACTGCAGATCTCTTAGCCACAGGTTTTCATGGATGCACAACTCCAATGGCAAATGCCTTAAAGATCACTAAATACACAGAAACCACACTTGGGATGAGTGAACCCCCAAATTGTGAGCCCAGTAGAAACATCACTACCTGAGAGTCCTTGTCCTTACCTTCTTCCTTAGGCAAGTGCTTTGTGACCCCTTCCCCCAGTTCCCTGCTGGGACTTTCTCCATGCTTTCCATGCTTCAGGACCAGAGGTCCCACAAAGAACCAGCCCCACAAAACAAAAGGCTTCTCCTCCCAGGACTTCAGTTTCATTTGCTCACTTCCAACACTTAGTCTATCACCCACACAGAGCTTCTTTTTTATCACACACACCTTTTTATTCTGGATAGTGTCGTCAAAACTCTTGGCTGTTTCACCCAGGCCTGAGTCAACAGACTCGATTCTGAAAGAAAAGCAAGCTTGGCTAGTTTTTATGTGAAGCATTAGTACTTACTGATGAAACTTGAACAGAGATATTTACCATTAAAAATAAACCTTAGAATTGCAGCTTTTTGCCCAGCACTTGCACCAATGCTATCTTTTATATTAAAAAAATTATCACCTCCCTCCTCCTGTGATCCCTGGATAAAGTCACATCCAGAGAGTGCATTGTATCTTGTTCCAGATCCTGGTACAGGTCTCCTGAGCCATGTGCCTCTCCTGCACAACTTTATACACAGAGTCCCTCATTGTACTCTGGTTCCAAATGAAAAACCCCACGAGGCTGAAGAGATGCTCCATTAGTGGACACCAAGTGGAGATGCCATACTGGGTTTAGAATCCTTTTTCATCCAGCAGCAAGGGTACCACCAGCCTAACTAATGCCCTCTACAACCATCAGAGCACTTGTGAGCACGCAGGACAGCTGGCAGACACATACCTTTGTTTTTGCTGGTTGCAGAAAGAATTCAGTTTGAGCAGATGTGCGTTCCAAAAACCCTAAAAAGAGACCCAAAGAAAACTCCCTTTACTTGGGAAGGGGTACCTCGTTAGGCTGGTACACAAGAAGTCATACACACCACTGCCTCCTTCTCCATGTTTGCCAAAAATTGAGTTTCCTTCTCAAGACTGGCAAGCTCTTCTGCAACAATCTTCTGGAACGTCTCGAGTTTGTTCAGTCTGGTGATGGAGAACAGAACCAAGTTTGACACGTGAACATGCAGCCACACAAGGTGGGTGATAACCCCTTCAGCACCAAACAGACTTTTAGGCAGAAGCAAATGTCCCTGCTGAACTACACGGGGCAGATTTGATCTCAGATATGCCAGAGCATAGTGAATAGCTGTACCAAAGTCAAACTATAGACAAGTATAGCTAAATAGTCTACGATTCTAATAGTCTATGATTCCATCTTGACACAAATAACCTCTAATGGAATTTCCTGCCATGGGTTTGATATACACATACAACATTGCCACAGGATGCCAGCAATTTTTAAACTTTAACCAGCAGCACCCTTTTTCACTTGGGTTTGCCACCATTCTCCTGGCAGTAAATGAAGGAGAATTTGGCACAGCTCTGTCTCCACTGTCCTGTGACTCTGGTTGGATCCAGGTTACTTACTTAGCAACATCCAAGCATGGCAGCAGCTCTCTGCCATCAACCCTTGTTTTCCACCTCAAAACACCCATGTTTTTCTTTTGGAAATCAAACTTCTCCACATACCTTAACAGCAAGCAAATTCTGCTCATAGAGGTCCTATTGATACCAGGGATTTTTTCACTGTAAAGGTTATTGTTTCATACATCTGCTCTAAATCCTGAAAACTAACATAGTAGATACAGAGGTCTGATAGACTTAATTACCTCTTAGACTGCACTTGTATTTCACTTAAATCCATAAATAACAGAATTAATTTTATCTATTTCCTGTCTGACTAATTTGACAACCTGTACAGCAAAATTACTTCCTTAAAGCTCCAGCTGGTGAATGCTTGTGATACGCACTGCTGGCACTGATTTTGTGCACATGGAAACAACTTACAGAAATAGGCCTAGAGAGCAGATCCCATTTCTTCTCCCCCACTTCATTAAGTAAATCAGAACCCGACTTTTTTCTTAAAAAATTTAGAGACAGAAACAACAAAAAAGTGTAAGAAGAGTTTTAAAACAGATTTGCGAACAGTGATGACAACCAGAAGACAGTCCAAGGAGTGCTTCATCAACAGCTTGTAACTCAAGCTTGCTTTGCATTAATTAATCTATCCGCTCTCCCCATACAGGAAAATCAGGATCAGTCACAGGAGCTACATTTCTGAAACGTTTTTTACAGGAAAAAAAAAACAAACCAAGATATGCACACAAGCTTTCTTGCCTTAAAAACCATAAGTGCAGTAGCTGACTGTCAGGTTCTCATTTCCTATCAATCAAAATTTACACTACACTGAAGCTGTTTTCAGCCAGCACCAGATAGCTCACCTGCATTGGTGAATCTGGTTCAGCAGGGTGATCAAGTTCTTCTCTGAAGACCTCAGGGCGTTCTGTGTGCTGCTCTCCATCCTTTTGTGCCGGGACTAGCCACAGGATGCACTGTTAGGGGTGGGCAATGGCCCAAGCCAAAACCTAGTGTAGTTTGCAAAACCTTTCCCTGGAGTGTAAATCCCTCCATGGGCTGCCACTCAGCTTTGCAGAAACTATCTTAACTCAAATTTAAATAGCAGTGAGATGACACATAAGGATTGCAAATATGAACTCCAGCCTTGATTCAAGGTTAGTGTGAACACCCAGCACCAGCTCAAACAAAAACCCCAAAAAACATGGCTCATGGAACAAAGTGCTCATCCACTCTAAGTCTGCTTTTCCATATCTAGGTGGTTCAAAGCTTTTGAATACAAGAAGATTTTGTAATTGGTCAGATACTGTTCTCTCATATTAAACTTGGTTTATATTAAACTTGGTTTAATGCCCACATTACTTGTTATAGCTAAATCAATGGTAGCAAATTGGGTGCTGGCATCTTAAGTAGATCTATATAGTTGAGTGAATCTAGAATAGACAGCTTACTACAAACTGTGCAGCCAACACCTCCATGTACCATTCATTTCAAAGCATGTCCTTATGGATCTGTGCATATTCTAGCCAGTAGGTGCAGCCTGTATTGCTTTCTGGTTTTCATCATGAAAAAGTTGCATAGACTTGCAGTGAAACTGCTCTGTGCTCCAGAAGTTTTTCTGTTTTTTATATGTGACCACAAGGGAAATGACCCACAGCTCCAGTGGAGGTGCACTGTTGCCACACTGGGTTATGTTTCAAAAAGCTTTGATCCCTCCCCTCTGAGGAAAGCATTTAAAATGCCTAGCCCAATCTGATATTCCAACACAAAAGTGAAGACCAAAGAAAAGAAAAACCTAACTAAATTTTTTGTGTCTTCCCTGTAATGTTTCCCAGAATATACAGGTCATGTAGAATATTTCTAGGGGCTCCAGACTAGCAGACACTTCATCCAAAGCCCTGTTCTTGGGCACAAAACAAAGATGGGACATTTGCACCAGCTCCTCTGGAGATGAAAAGGTAATTTCACATAATCTGATTAATTACCACAAGCATTAAGAGAGCACACATTACCCAGAACAACTTCTTCAGCTGGCCAGTAAAGCTTTCAAACGCAGTAATCACTCCTAAATGACTGAAGTCTTCATGTGGCATCTTGGAAAAAAACACATCATCCACACTATCATCCCTTTCCTGACCTAGGATGAAGCACATGCCCAGTTAGCATCACACTGGAGGGTTTGTTGGAATAGAAACCTTCATACTACTCAAGGGTTCATCATTCATGTGAACATCTGATGTAAAGCTGGAATTTGAGTCTTGTTCTTCTAGAGCTCACAAGCAAGAGGGAGACTGGCCCAAAAAGGCACTGAGTAATACTTGTTAGACTGCAGCATGGAAGAAGAGGCACAATAGAGCAACACAAAGGAATATATTTACAGACAGTGAGGCAAACCACAGCACAGAGGAGAAAAAAAATAATAATAAAAAAAAGAGCTGGGCCACTGCTTTCCTTCCTTCTACTTATTCATTGCAAGGAAAGCCTAATCCACTTGTGAATGGAGTTCGTGTTTTGCAGTTACTTTGCCCATTATCTGCATGCTTTTTTTTCAGCTCCTGTGTTGGTTGGTTTTTTAATAGCTCTGGACAATCACAGGAAGAGCAGCAAAACTGTGGACATCACTGAGCAGCTTACTGAGTGGAACTCAAATTTCCTCATTCACACCTCTACCTATGGGGTATGCAATGACAGGGATGCAATATGCACCTTTTGGACTTTGCCTTGCTATGGATACATCTCTTCAAGCTCCCATGTGACTATGATTTCTACCATAAGAAAAGCTGAAAGCATTTAAACACTTCACTTTAATTGGCAACTTGACTTTACCTTTTTGGATCTCCGCTTCCTCTTCCACTGAATCAAAAATTTTCCTTGGTTTATAGTTAGTGTCAGAGGACAAATGATTTATCTCCCAGCTGGAGGATTTAGGCTTTTTTATGACAGTGCTTTCTAATATATCTAGGAAGAGAATAGAAAAGTATTTCAGAAGAGAGCTGTTCTTCTGCATGATGTGTTCTTCCACCTGCTCAAGCAGAAACACCATTGGAATTACCAATGCTTCAGAAAAGCAGGCAGCTTCATTTTAGGGTCTGGCATCACACAGGACAGGAAAAGATTTCACTTGCAAGCATTTTCCCTTGCAAAAGAAGGGAATTAGGCTACCTAGTGTTATACAGATAACTGGAAAGCTACCATGTCTCCATCTTAAAGATAGTTTGCACTTTTGACCTGCTACTCTAACAATAAAAAAGTTGTCCATTTCCAACACAAGCTTGCAATCTGTTTATATTGCTAAGTTAATTCCAGCTGCTCCTTTAAAAAAACAAACAAGGAAAAAAAAACCACACAAACCAAAACTAACTACACACAGCAGCCACCTTTTCTGCAACTTCACTAGAGTTGCCATGCAATACCTTTTAATTTAGGAAACCCTAGGAATACAGCCTTCAGCCTGTATTTTAAGGAAACCTTATATTAAAAAAAATTAAGAAAATTATCCCCTTGTCTCACTGTTTAGTTTTCTGATGTGTGTTGGACAAACCACGTCTCTGAAATCTCCACAGGGTAGAAAAGAAGGTGGTGGGGCCCAAGACAAGGGGGACAGTGAGACCACAAGAAGCACTCTGAAGCAGATTTAGGGTTGATAAAGAAAGAGTTCAAATGCAGTCACAGGTCCCACTTGAAATGTCTGAACATAACCCTACTTGTGCCTTTACATGGCATCAACTCCTGTCCAGTGGTAAGGCTGTACAGTAAACAGTGATAAAAACCAAGTCCTCAGCTCTTATGTTCCCCTAAAATTAAGCAGATGTGTTGATGCAGTGATGGTGTATTCTGAAAATGCTGGACAGGTAAGAGATATATTTGGAGCACACACAGAGTCGGCTCATGAGAAAAGGGATGCTTTTGTCCAAGACCAAAGCTTCAGTGACTTGATTCATAGTCACAGCAATAACTTTAAGACAGTCTCTCAAAATTGCATCAGCATTGAGAATATTAGGATGAAAACAACCCATTGTTGCCCAACCTCCTTCGAGTTCACTTCTTTCCAACCACTAAGAGACTGTGCTGCAGTTCTGACTTTTTTTTTGCAGGTTCAGTTTCATTTATAACAATGCCTCAAATCACTTACCCAAGGAAAAAAAGCTACAACAGTAATAAGCATTACCCAAAGTCACCATTTACCAAATGCTTATCACAATGATCTACATCTATGCTCTCACATATAAAGTCAACAACTTTAAGGGATGCTAGTTCTTTTTGCATTGAAGCTGCAGTGCATTTTCAAATAATCAAAAATTATGTTCCCTGTGTCTCTTGGGTCACTAGTTTGCAAATGCCCAGCTCTTAATTGCTACTCTTCAAGTTCCCTGATGATCAAGGACAGGACATCAGAGTTAGCAATTAATTCAGGAATGTATATGAAAGCATCTCACCATAGTCTATCATGATATACAAAACAGAACTTAAAAAATTATCTCACAAAAAAGTCAGTGGTAATTTGTCTGTGAAAGCAAATAACGCTGTGGCAATACCCCTTTTTGCTTTTTAAGCAACTCTTCCATGTTACTGAGAGTAACAAACCTGAGTCCTTCCGCTTTGTACTTCCTTCTTCTCTTGTCACATTCCCAGGTGCATCATACTTCTAGAGAGAGAAAGAAAACAAAAGTAGGAAGGTGTCCACCTCACACTGCAGACAAGCTGGCAGGGACTTGCCTCGTTATAGGAAGCAAAGTGACATGATGCAGTGATTTTTGGATGAGGAGTAGCCTGGCAGCAGACTGGAGGGAGGTTAAGCACTCCATACTGCACCTGCGTGGCCTTCTCCACATCACTGGAATAGCCCCTGGCAGATGCACCAGGTGAGAGTGGACCTTCTTTGGGCTCTTCTGAAAGTGTTTCACCTGCGTGAGAGATCAATCAAATGAGACAGGCAGTAGAGGTTGAATCTTCCATTGACTAAAAAGCTCAATTTAATGACAAAAATAATCCCCACCCTCCTTTTATCTCTTCACAGAGGGAAGAGGTGGTGGCCCAAATTCAGTCCAGAGGTTGTTTTCTTTGTGGCCTTCAGTTAAGCTCAGTCCTTCACCTCTCACTAGCCCCAGCTAATGTTCTCCCTGCACAAGAGTATCTACACAAACAACATCCAGCTCTCGTGGCCATTACAAAAATTATCACCATGCAGAATGCTTATGAAGAAAATGTGAAGAAAAACAACAAAATCAAAAGGAAAACCCACCCAAAAAGTACAGACCCACACATACCAAACCAGCATTTTTAATACATTGAGGAAGATTAAAATAGAAATACCAGCAAGATCCACTGTAGGTAAATTGCTTCCCTTGGAGCTAGATCTGCTTTTTTTCTTTACCGTTTCTTTCTGAGTTCTTTGCCTTGATTCTCCCTTCTAAAACAAAACAAGGTCTAAGCATTTATTTTATTTAAACATTACTACAGAAGGAAGGGGATGGGCTGTGGTTTTGGAGGGAAGGTTTGGATTGGTTTGGTATTTTTAAGTACATTAAGAGCAGAGATAATCTTGAAGTGTGGCTAACATACTGATAGCTCTCTCTAACACTGAAGGAGACCTGTGCCCATGCATCAGTTCTACCTTTAGCCATTTAGAACTATACACTTGATGATGTTTTTCATGAGCAGAATAAAAGTATTATAGACAAGAGAAAAAAATTTTCCAGGGGAAAATAAAAGCTTTTAATACAACTACCCATTCTGGAAAGGTTTTTTAAAACTTTCCATATTTCAAATACATATCTCAATCAAAATATTTGATATGTGGCATTTAACAGCTGGGCACTGGAAAAGCCTGACATAGCTCAATCGTATTTTGTTTGCTTGATGTATTTCTGGTCCACCAATTCCTCCACTGTTACATAATCCACTGTTAAGTTTTCCCAGAGCTATAAATGAAAGTAGAGAAGGATGATGCATGAACCAGGACTCAGTGTGAGCACAGGACTTGGAACAAAACCCCTGAAAATTGCGAGCAAAGCAGAGGTGAATGTGAGCTTTTCCAAGGCACTACACTGTTCAGGACAGAGGACAGCATGGGCAGACAGCCTTGTAGGGCCCAGCTGGGATTTCTGCAGGTATTTGGACTGGCAGCTGTGGAGTGACACCTGCATCACCCAAGACAAGTGTCACACCAATCCATTCCTGTCCAATACAAATGTAATTATAAGTATAAATATTATTTCAGGAAAACATACTCAGGGACTCATGCAGAGCTGTTTGTATTAAGTTTTTCATGTTTTCTTAAAACCTCCTCTAGTAGACCAATACAGTCTCAGCAACACTTAGCAAAAAAACCTGTCTATCAGAATATTTGAGACGAGAGAACACCAATTTATTTAATTCTCCCTCATTTTTACACATTTTACCTATATAGTGTTTTCAAATCTGAGGCACCTGAGCATAACACCATCTTACCTTCTTTGACTCATAGTCGCTGCCACTACTTGCAGAAGACACTGGAAGCACTGCAAGGAGAAAAGCTTACCTGGTTACAGTGTAAAGCCTGTACTTTACCCAGATAACTGAGCCATAAAGCAAACCTTTTGAGTTCAGCTTTCAGGGCATTTATAAGATAAAAGGACACAAAACTAATATTAAGTTTCAAAAAGACCCTTTCCCTAACCAAGCCAGATGCAAGGATGCAAACATACACAACTCACTGCATCCAGAGCAGCCAAAAAAAAAGGGCAGGCTCAGGATCTTATCTGATGGTCCCCAAATCCCCAGTGGGACATGTGGGCTGATACTGGAGTAAGAACAATTCCCATAGAAACACAGTATAAAAAGCATAATTTCAACCTCGACTTTCTTTTGCTTTTACATCCCTACAGAATCCAAGAGCTATGTGAGAAAGCATCATTCTCCATGAATGGGACAGAAACATTCTATCTCATTCAGAGCAATTTAGGCTGCACTTGGAGCTCACAGCCACACAGCATGCTGCAGAAGAGGTTTAGTGTAGGTCAGACTTGAGCAGAGAATGCTATCAGAGATCATCACATCTGATTTTGCAAATCACTCAGAGAGATTGGCTTCCTCCCACTCAGGAAGATCAGGATTCAGCCGAACACTATGTCTCCAACCATTTGCTTCTCTGCAACACAGTACATCATGTAAAGCTAAAGGAGAGCAGGGGACTAAGCTTACCTTTTAGTTTGCTTCTCACTCTGGACCTTTTTCGGGTATAGTCAACAAATTTTGGCAATGACTCTTTCCGAGAGTCAAGGACCCAGCTTTTTTCACTCTGACCAGTGCTTGTGTTTCCATTGTTGCTTTCAGAGAAAAGATGTTTCCTGTAACTGGGCTAAAGAGAGAATTAAGAGTGAGTCTTGCTTAATCAGCTCACTCAGAAGCCCCTCAGCCATTCCCCTTCAATTATCACCAAGTTATTCAATTTCTTCCTCCCTACAAGGCAACACAAAGAATTTTAAGATGTGAAGTCTGCCAAAACAACAGAATAAAAACAGAGAGGAAGATGCTTGCCCTGTGCCAACATTGGGTTTTTAAAGTGACCTCTTTCCTCATCTCCCCCTCTCTCCTCTGTGCTCTGCAAGAAAGAAAACCTCGCCATGCCTGAGCTTCAGCCAACAACACATCAGTGGGGGGAAAATAGTGGGACAGACAATTCACTTGCTGGTCTGGCAGTGATGGGGCACCCTGAGCACTGCTCTCAGTAGGAGCAAACAGACTATTTAGAGGCTACCAGGTCTGTATTCCTCCACCTCTGCCCTGGGGTAAGCCTTAAACCTCAGCCTCTTTACAGATTTGTACAGATGGACATACACAGCAATCGAAGGTTCTTGGGATGAAAAAGCACAAGCAACCCACCTGCCTTCTCTCCAGCTTGTTTGATTCCTTGTTCTTGTTTTCTGTTTCATAAGTCCTGCCAAGCAGCACATAAAGACCCAAATTAGACCAGCAAACACCACAGCACCACAGAAGGGGCAGGAGGATTCTTGAGAGATCAGCACAAAGTATCTTAAAATGACATCATTAGCCAAATTTTTCTTTGCTTGATTTTTGCAAGCAGCAATTCAAGGATATCTAGAAATTAGCACTTTTAAAACATATATAATTTAACCAACATGCTTAGAGGTGGCAAGTTCCTGGCAGCTTGCTATAAGTCTGAGCCAAAGCAAGGCAGGGAGTTTAAGCATTTTTCAAAAATTAAGTCAGTAATAAATGCCTGTGGTCAGGGGAGAACAATGTTTAAGAATTAAAGCTTTATTATTTTCAAAGCAGACAGAAGTCACTATTCTCTCTAGTAATCTTTATATTCTCAGCTAGTATTTCAATATTAGCACCAATAACATCCACAGATACTTTGGTAGCTAAGCAAGGAACTAATGCACTAGAAAAATAACACAGCCATTTTGATCCTAACTTCAAAGAGCTTAACCAAGGCTATAAACTCTTTTTCACATAAAAAAATAATTCATAAAAGTTCCTGTGTGATTTTGTACCTCTGATTTTGTGAAGAAGCTTTCTGGCCAAGAATCTTTCCTTTGGCTTCAGCAACCTGAAAGAGAGGCAGGTATTTGTCTTAGAGTCCAATTACCCCATAAAATTACATAATTAAAATATATCAGAAGTGTTAGAGAGGAAATGGATTACAAGTCCAGCAAGGAAATTTAACTTTTTAATGAAATCAGATTTGCCAATTAAAAGTGTCAAATTATAACAGAAGAACATTTGTTGTCTTAAACAGAGTTACTTTCTCCTTTCCTTGTCCTATGAATAATGCTCATTTTAAGCACTAATATCATGAGAAGCATGTTTTTAATCAATAACACCACTGCTAGTAGCACTCTGTAAGCATGGCACACAGTCCCTGGACAGCCCTGGGACAAAGCTGCTGGGACACAGTGCCACGGAACAGGGATTTATGCTGACACTCAGTGGCAGATTGGGCAAAGACCAGTTTATAAGAGAAAATTGGGCATCCCATTCATCACCCACTGTCACAGAATTAGCAGGTGGCAGAGACATCCCCCACACTAGGGAAGAGGCTGAAAGCCAAAGGGCGTCTGTGGCAGAGCCTTGGTGGAAACCATCAGGAGAACGTTTACACTTCCTGGGAAAACCCACATGGGTTTCAGCACAAGAAAAGCAACTCATTTTTATTCCTTTTTTTTTTTTGTACCTAATATAAGTCAAGCAGAATTTCCAACAAAGGTTTTGTCACGGCTGGCTCTTAATCAGGGATTCCCAACTTCCAAAGCATGGTTTGAAATGGATTTCAGTCTCTTTTGTCCAAGAGAGCAAAGTGGATGCTCAGCAATCTGCTTTTGTTATTCAGCAAAACACAGAGGTTGGCCTTCAATCACAGAGATATCCCATGGCCTCACTCAAGCATCAGCTCAAGTTTCTGTTGGTGAAATAACACACTACCCACCACAAAATGGGTATGAGTGAGGAGCGTTCTCCCTACTCAGAAAAAAAATTCCATTTCCACCATACAGAGAAAAACAAAAAGCCTCAGACTTCCAGTTGCCTGTTTTGCTGTAACAGCGTGCCCATCCTTACAGCATTTCTGCAGCAAATGAGGTCCCCTGCTTCAAGTTACTGCTCTCTTAGGTGTTGAGCTGGGTCATAGCACAGCTCTTAACTTTTCTCTCAGCTTTACCTTTTCATGACTTGAAGAGTCTGAGTTCTCAAAGTCAAAGATTTCCTTCCTGCAAGACAATAGATATGTGGCAGTGACAAGCAATAGTGAAGAATAACCCTATAAAACTTAACTAATATGGGGGTTGTTTCTGTCCCACTCTTCTATGAACTCCATTATAGGCTCAGATACCTTATATGCCTAAAAAGACTTTTCTCAGCTTCTAGAAAAATATTGGTTCCTTTCCTACTTAATCTCTATTATTCTCTGCCTTGATTTTCACTCTTTCAATTGTAATTTTTTTTATTTTAATAGAGATACTCAAAAGATACAAGTGAGCCTATCCCTGTTTATATAGTGGACATTTTCTTCCCACATCACCAATACATGGTAGGAAGAAATAATGAATGCAATTAGAATATCAGAAGCATTTAATAAATAAATCCATTTAATTCCCCTTTGAAAATTCCAATATTTAATGTTTTTTCTCTAACCACTTCCCCGTGTACATCTAGGTTTTGGTTTCATGCCTTTCAACATTTAAACTTAACTGTACCTTTATTGCTTTCTCCAAACCGTAACTATTTCTAAAAATTCCTAAAACTATTGTTCAACAAACAGTACACCCTCTCTTTACTAGAAAAAGAGCAGGGGAAAACTAAAGCTCCTCATTAAGGAAACGCTCATTTCCAGATGGAACACTAGAGGGGGCAGAACGACCAAATTAAGTAATTCTTCACCTCTAACTTCTACAGTTCTGTTTTAAAAACCGGTATTTGTGGCATCAAATCATTTGGTCTTAAAACAGAGAATTTCTAGTCCTGATGGGGTCCTGCATAGTTTTCCTGTTCTTATGTACAATCAATGAAAGAATTCATCTAAGCACTCATGGGGGTTTTTTGAGCTAAGAGTCCATAGGAAGCCCCAAAGAACTAGGAGACTATCTAAGAAGGCTTATGTATTTGTGAAAGAGTCTGATGCTCAAAACTGAAGCCACTGCAGGATGGGGGGATTATGGTTGGGTGAGGAAAAATGGAAAAGCCAATGGTGATGCAGTATCACAGAGGGAGAGGGCATTTTTGGCAGACTAATGTTGGCTTCTGAGGTGTTTATCATTTTGGGGACCCAAAGAGACCTACTGAATCTAAGTTATGACCCTCCACAGCCTTCTTCTTGTTTTGCTGTCTGTTGACCCCATAGAGACACCGTCCCCCCATAAGTAGTAGAAATGGTCTAAAATCACCTGGTACCCCAGTCCCTGCATGGGCACAGGGCCCATGTGTCATACCTGCCTTCAGACCTCTTCTTGGCCAAACTTGTTTTCCTGTTTCTCTTTTCCCAGGTAACATCCTTTGGAGAAGGAGTGAATTCCAGGAGCTGAAACGACGATACCCAAAGTCACGTTGATATCCAAAAACCTGCTAAAAGCAGAGATAAGGTGTGCCAGGAAACTTCTTTCCTCCTACTGCAAACTGCTCTCCAGGTGCAATTGTTGCCTGCAGTTCCTTCCTACCAGAGAGTAGGGGGACTCCCAGAGCTGAAACTCAGTGGATAAAGAGGGTGGGGTTACAAAAAGTAGTTCAAAAGCTTTGAATTCACTGCAGAGGGGTAAATGTTACAGAGCAGTTGAACTGGCAGTAAAAAAAGCTCCCCAAATTAGATAATTTTATTTAAAAATTTAAACCTGGCACCTCTAAACGTAAACCCAAGAACAAATCTGAAACATGATTACTTATAGAGGTTAAGTACCTAATTCAAAAGTGTTACTTTGGGAGTTTAATTTTTCTCATAGCTTTTATATATTTTTTTTTTTTCTAAATACATGGGCCCATAAGTAGAAGTCCCAAAGCACTCAAGTTGTCTAAAGAAACACAGCTACAGATGATTCTCATTTACTTGTTAATTTACCCAGGTTGCAAGTTCCTAGCCAGGAGCACAGAGACAGATCTATCATGGGAGGGTCATTAGAGCTCAGACACAAAACTGAAGAAAACCATGCCTGTAGACTTCCAAGGCTTAAATTCCATTCAGGAAGCAACCATTTGTTCTTGGAGGCATTGTGCAAGTCTTGTGACACATGAGTTTGTCCCACACACCAGCACAACACTCTGCTGTGGGGTGGGTATATACACTGGACACCCTCCAGTGAGGCTGAAGTGGTTGAGCCATTCTAGGCTGAGGTTGGTTGCTGTTCCCTCTGCAGCTCACTGGTGGTGCTAAGCAGCACATCACATCAGGGGTGACACTCCATGGGCTCAGGACACCACTCAATGGCATGGTCATCCCATCCCAGCTGTCTTCTGCAACTCCACTAGAACATCTCTTCACTCAAGTGGGCCCCAAGGCAAACCATACCTTTGGTGTCGCCTCCTCCAGGACTTCTTCCAGGGACTTCTCACTGGGGACAAGAGGACACATGAGGCAGCTGTTCATTTGAAGACTGAAAAGTCTGTGAAGTACTAAGTGGAGCAAAAAAAACTTGCACCAATTAGCATTAATGATATAGGTGTGTAGGGAAGAAAGTTAATCAATAGCTCTATAGAAGTCCAGCTCCTTAATGACAAGGAATTCTATCCTTCAAAGCTCTGGGGAAAAAAAAAGTACCACTAATGCCAAGGTGTACCCAAACCACATGATCTTTCACAAAAGTCATAGTCCTTGTTATGAATAGCCTCATATTTGGTGAGCTGAAGTTAAACTCTATAAATCAGCTGTGTGCTCACCTTGCATTTGGGTTAAATCCACAATGAGGAAAAAAGTCACACCAAAGACAGCTGCCAAGCTAAACATCACTGTTCAGCATCTCCAAAGTGCTGGAAGTCTGGGCAACCAGCCTTGCCAGCCAGGTGGAAAACCAGAATCTTTTTCTCATTTAATAAATGATGCAACAAACCTCAAAATTACATGCATTAGGACCTCAGGGGAAGAAAGGGGGGGTGGGGAGGAAGTAACCCCAGAAAACCATATACACACCAAAAAACCCCACCACAAAACCAAAAAAACCCCACTTTGCAACTTTTTGTCTGCAAGACACTCACCTAGGCTTAGCTTTCATCCTTGGAGATGGAGTTTTGGGCTTTTTTGCTGAAGAAGGCAAGGAAACTATAGCTTTATGCTCTGTATCGACTTTTGCTGTAAGGCCCACAAAAGTAAAGCCTTCAACATGTCACCTGGGTGACACTGAATTGGGTCAGACTTTAGGAACTGAAGGGAGCCATGCCTGACCTGAGCCTTGATTAGCATCTTCCAGATCAGTTTGCTGGCTCACTGTGACCACAGCAACACCAGAGTTCACCATTTTCTCCTTGGAGACATGAAACCATGAAGAAAATGGATATATGACCAATAAAATAAGTGATGCTTTTTAGAAACAGAGATTTTGTGACAACAGCTGGATGTTAGGTTCATCATTATCCACACAAAAACATTTTAGGCTGCTTATAATTAATATCATGGGTTTCTCACTGAAAGCATCCCACCATCCCCTTATAAGAATAATTAAACTTCCTCTTTTCTTTTTAAAAGTTTTGCCAAGATTACAGCTCTGAAGGCATATATTTAGGCTGACTGGGTACAGACCAGTATCCTTTGAAAGATTTTAGCCCCACCTATAAAAAAACAGACTGGAGGAGGGGGAAAGGGGACAGTGTTCCACCATACACCAAACACTTACTGCTACAGTCCCTGTTAACTGCAGGCTGTGCTCAGAGGTTAAGTTGTGTGCCAAAGTCTCCCCAGCTTCAGAATTTGAGGGATCTTTCCTCCTTTGTGCATTAGAGGACTGAGGTGTCACTGCAGAACAGCAACCAGGGTGAGAATGTCATTGCAGTAGCTGAACACACAACTCCCCTTTTCCATTATTACACACATGCATAAGTTGCAACAGTACAACTTTACTGGGCACAAACATCTCAAGGTCACATTTAATAGAAAAAAACCAACATCTCCAAATTATCTAGTGCAGAATTGCAATGTTAAATAAACAGCAACATGAGCCTACCCCATCTAAGCCCCTCTTACTGTATGAATACATGCAAGTTGGTCATCTTATTGCTACCTTGGCTCCTAAGCTCTATAAGACATGGGTCACAACCCCTTTGTGTCTGACTAAAACAGCAGGATCTTCCACCATCTCTGCTGCCCTCCACTGAATGGCTGCCAAGCCATTTGAGGTTGTAACTGGAGGAAAATGGGAAGGACTAATGAAGAAGTTGCTGCCTCAGACATTTAGAGCTGGAAGTGTTTACCTGGAAAAATCTGAAATGCACATTACCATAGAGTAAAGTAAAAATCTGTCTTTAGTATTGGCACAGAATAATGCTTCCTTATCCTAAGAGCTCTCCAGACCTGATTTGTTTCCTGGACAGTGGGTGGCAGCAGTTGAGAGAGCTGTGAATTCACAACCTTAGGAGATGTGGAAATATCTGTCAAGCAAGTTATATCAAGGAATGATCCACACAAAAAATAATCACTCTAAAACCTGAAATACAGCCAGTTTTGCAGCAAGGACAAATTCGAGCCTTGAAGATAAAAGATCACTATCACAGAAAAAAGCCACATTTCTAATAATTTGATGCTGAAATTGAGCTGAGGAAACATTTCTTGTTTAAGACCAATTTTGATCTCACATATCTCTTGTTTTTTTTTCCTGAAAGCAGCTTTTCTTTAAACTGTGGGTCACAGCCTTGGTGGGGATTTACAGAACAGTTTCAGAGCAGGACAGAAGGAAAGAAGGGAGATACTTTCTCTTCTTGGACAAGTGCTGGGCTTAGACTTTCCTTTGGGTCAGACACTCAAAACTATTATCTGTACTTCAGGCTCTGAGGTCCCTTGACATCATATCATATCTGGAACATAATTAAACTCAGCCAAGTGATCCTGGAAGAAGACATTTTGCAGGAGGTGTTCACTGGCAGCACAGGAAACACCATCATTGGATGGTGGAAAACTTAACGTGCCCAGTTCAAAGAAAGATAAAGTACTGGCTGATGAGAATAAGCAAGTAAGGGCCATTCCAGATCCAGCTAGGAGCTTTTCCTGTCAGGCACACAGCTACACCTGTAGCTTGGCACACACAGAGGCAGCCCTACAGCATAAGGTATTTCCTTGTGCCCCTGCACACACCAGCACCACCAAGATTGCTGCTTCTTCACCTACAAACAGGGACTGCAAGTGAGCATCTCTGCTCCCCAAGCAGCTCTTCCACAACAGCACCAGGGCATCATCCACTCTGGGTGGGGTAAAGGGACTGCAGCACATTTCTATCACATCACTACCATTTTCTATCACATCACCTTGCCTAGAACTAACAGAAGTCTCCTTCCCTGAAGGAAGCTTTGGTAGAGGCTGCCTCACCACAGAGAAGAGCTTGTTATATGCCAAGGTGCAAGAACTAGTCCATCAGAGAATTTGTGCTTTCATGAGCACACAGATGCCACTGTCCCCTCCTGTTTGCAAATCCCCTACAGGCACCAAACAGCACAGCCAACCCAGAAACCAGGCACTGAGTGAGCAAGAGGATGCATTCCAGTGCACGTGCAGATGGAGAAACTCTGCTGCATGCTCTTTGCACATCAGTGGCCAGCCAGCAGCTGGGATGTGCCTTGCCAGGCTGCCTGGCAGGGCACAGATCCTATTTCCCTGAGCAGTTTCCCTGCCCATGCAATCCCAGCAGCAATCTTCACTCACTGGGCTAGAGGGACTCAACATCTGCCACAAGCACCAGTTACCAAGCCCACAAGATAGGAACTGTAGAAGATTTAGCTTGGGCATTGATTTTTTTTTTTTTGTTCTCTTTTCTTTTTAAAATGAGGTTAACTGCAAGCAAAAACAATAATTTGAAAACCGAGATACTTCAATTTCATGAAATAACAAAATCATTAAAAAAAAAAAATCACCTGCTTCCTTCTCCCTGGCTTGCTTCCCAGCATGGACAGACTTCTCTTCCATTTCATTTATCTGCTGGTGTGAATTAATATCATGTGAAAGTGATCTTAAAAAGGCAGTCTTCAGTAAAGTCAGCTGCTTAATAACAAAACTAACAGTTGCTAATTGCCAGCAACAAATCATTGGGTGCTAAATGAGTTGATCATTTGGAAAGGTGTTGGCTCCTGCAAAGGCAAATGACAACCACTCTTATGGTTATTTACTGTCATTAAAGGTTTTCTGCAGTCTCCATAGTCTGTGGACAAATTACAAGTAAATTAACTACATTAACCCTTGGGGGAAAAAAGTTACATACATCCCTTATGTTTTTACATTAGCTTATAAAAACCTGAGGTTTTAGAAGTATTCTACTCTTTATCTGGAAGTAGTAACTACAGTCAGTCTTAAATTTGCATCTTGCAGCACACCTATTCTCTTCTCCAGGTTCTCGTGTAACAATTTGCTCATCCTGTGCAATGTAACACTTGGAGCTAAATGTAAGAGCATGTTTATACTTAAATGCCATAGGCTTTATTTCCTACCTCAGAAACTCAGCAAAAGTAATAACACAAAATCCATTAACAAATCACTTTAACCTTCCAGCTTCCAAACCATAAATTTGAGTCCCCTGAAACTCCTTTCCTATAAGATCTGATCTCTCTTCCAGGCCAAAGCTAAGAACATGTGTATGGAGTGTCATAAATCCACAATGGAAAGACATATATAATAAAGAGGTATGGAGAAAATGAAAAAAAACCCACAGACCTGAATGTTTTTGCCCAGTGTAAAATACAGTTTAGAAAAAAGCCCCCACCCTCATATTGAGAGCTTACCATAAGCTTTTCATCTCCCAGGACTTTTTTAAGCACAGTTAAGATTTCAAACTCAGCACTGAAAAACAGTTTGATTTTCGTTGCTTCTGTTTTGGTAAGAGCAGCAGGAATCTTCATAAGAATTTTAACAATCTTTTGTCTACCATCCTCTGTATTAAAAAAAAAAAAAAAGGCAATTAAATATGTTTTAGATCAAGACATTCTTCTGTCAACCCCAAAACACGTGATTAAGTGTTTGGAGTTTTTTAAAAAAGCATCTTTTTCATCTTGCCCATGCATTTCCAGTTACTTTGTTCACTCAAGTCTTTCCCAGTGGATTTTGATGATTATGCTGTTCCCTTAGGATATCTACAAAGTGACATCTCAACCTGCCCTGCTTGGGTAGGGGAGGGTAAGTTATTGTGCTCAACAGACCCATACATAATCCAACAAGCAGAGCTAGTGCAGGATGACTATCAAAGGGCAAGGCAGGGAGGAAGAACACACAAAAACACTCTTTGGTGATGGTGAGACTTTAGGCTGACTCCATGTGTCTCGTGGACCCACAACCAAAATGAGGATCATGTCAGCTGGGATATCTTACCCTCCAGGCTGTAACTGCTGACAGCTTCTTTGGACAGCCTCACCGAGTCCCAGAGAGCACCCTTTGAAAACCAAAGCCACCATGTCAGAAGGGCTAAGTGAGTGCCCACTGCCTTAGGCTAAGCCCAAGGCCACCTGAGCCTTGCTGTCACCTCATTGCTGTCCACATAGAAGGTCACGCTCTGGCTGCCAGTGTTGAAGTCAATCCAGAACTCTTCCAGTTTCTCATCCGATGGCTTCTTCACCTGGGGAAGAAGAGCAGCACTGTTGTTGCCAGAAAAGCCCCATGACTACTGTATCAGTCTGAAATTTCTTTAAAAAGACCAAATTAGCAGAAATAAGAGTTGCCAGTCTACTGTTCACCCAACCACACCCATATCAGGCAGAGCTCTGCATCAGCCAAGGGAAAGGCAACACACAAACACTCTCATGTTTGTGCCAGGGAAGAGGCTGTGGAAGTCCCCTCTCTTTCTGAGCACATGAAATAAGTAAAAACAGTGGAATTGGCTTCCATTTACATGGTGTTGATTCAATGTGACTGTCAGGAACAGGGCCAGAGTGCATTTACAAAGGACCCAGAGCAAAGCAATCTGCAGGATCTGTGACCTCTCCTACATGGGCATCAGGCTAATCTTGTTTTCTGGCAGTCTGGGAACAGCTCTGCTGGAGGAATCAGTGTTGTCCTGTCCTCCTGTTTCTTTTCAGAATTCTCTCTTCTGTCATCACCATGAAGAGGAGCACTGCCTCTATCATTTGGCTGATACAAAAGCAAAGTCAGCAGCAGTAAGCTGGGAGCCAAGTGACAAACAAGCAAACTTTCCAAATATAATAGATGGTTACTTTAGGAAACTGAGCTCTTCAATGAAAAAAAAGGAGGGGGAAAAAAAGGACAATGTATTTACTACAAAAAACAACATTTTAGTAGCAGTAAGATTGGGGGGAAGGTGTCAGTGCTTTAGGGGCTATTACCTCGTTCATGTCAGCAAAGGCAGATATGCATGGAAATGAATACACTCTGGAAGAAAAGCAGACTACACATGATTCATTCAGCATCAGAGTTTGACATTAATGGTTTTATTTTTCATAAGATTGGTTACTAATCGTTTGTTCAAAAAACAACTAAAAGACTTCTAAAAGTAAATTAAAATTGGAAAAGTTTAAGAGACCAGTAGTGATGTATCATTTTAATTGATTTTACTTTCAAAAGAACCACCACAAAAAATGAATAAAATCTCCTTCTTCAGAACAACTTAATTCTTCACATGTGATGTGATGCATTTTTTTTTTATATCATCCATCCAGTTTACAGTCCTGTTTACTCTCCCTCTGCAGTAATGACAGCACCAGTTTATTCTGTTGGTCCCCAGCTTACCTTCTTTTATTCCCAAGCCTTGCATTTAGCAGGTTAAGAAATTTTCTACAGTCCTTCAAGACAAATGATATATTATTAAATAAATAAATAAAAATCAGACTACACTTCCTTTGTAAATACTTATTCTATTGGGCTGTATAACCTCTACTCCAGTTAGAAGCTTTTAACCAGTCAGCGGGATGCCAAAGGTCCTGAGGAAAAACCACTCAAGTTGCTACCAATGGTTGGACCCAACTTATTACCAGTAAGCCTCCAAGTATAAACCTCCCAAATGAACTTACGAATGTTTTACTATTTTTTATTTTCCTTTTTTCTAAGTACAATAACTTAAGAAGTAAGACATACTTTAACAATGTGTCATCTATAAAAAAGCCCCCCAACACACACTGTTCACAAATAATTAAATAACTTCGTGTATTTATCAACTTGGTTTTGTAGAAACTTCTTACAAGGACACCCTGACTGAACTCAACCAAAACTAGCCCCTATGCAGACTTGTCAAGTATGTTGTTTTCAAAATAAGGACCCTCACCGTCTCAAATTCTCTGTCCTTGATCTCTTTGAAAGCTTCAGCAAGATAGTTATCTTCAAACCAGTGGTGAACAAGGTCATCCCTCCATTTTTTTATCATTAACCTACAAAGTGCTTCTGAAAGGGCAACCTGGAGGTCATAATCTACACAGAAAACATAAGTACAGGATAAATATCATCCCTCTGGCATGAGAGAGGTTTATAACCTTGCTACTCTTGCACTTATTATTAGGAGAAAACAAAAAAGATTTCACTCAAGAGTCTATAAACGTGGTTAACTGAAGTTCATCCACATTGTGGCAAAGCAATTCAAATTTATTTTTTAAGACTAACAGCCAGCATATTTTGTAAAAATATTTGTAAAGCTGATCTAAGTACTTTTCTACATACATCAATTTAGCTTTTCTTATTAATACACAGTACTAATACAACCAGAAAGAACTAATGCATTACTGCATTTAATAATTTTTATTAATATTTTTTCAAAGTCCCATCTGATTTTCTTCCCTAAAAATCAACTTCTGACCAGGAAATCTAATTTACATTATAATTCATCTATAATAGATAAGCAGATTAAGGTAATGCTGGAGAAATTAGTAAGAATAACCACTAAATACTTCTTACCACCAACCTCCAGTATAGTTTTTGCAAGGTCTTTCCTGAAACAACATAACACCACAAGTCAAAGTAGAAATAACTAACTCCTTATGAAGGAAAGATGGTATTTAGCTATAGGAGCCAGAAGGAAAACCACTTACGTGAGCGAGCACATCTCCTCAGACAGAGGGAATTTCTTCCTCTCCTCCCGTGGGACACTGTTGAGTATAGAGTTGAGGGTCCTCAAAGCCTTTCCCCCCCATGAAAGAAGGGACAGAAAATAAAGGCAAATAATTCAGTAGCACTTTTTCACATTTTCTACCTAATTACACACACTTGAGTGCAAATGTATCTAATTTTCTCCTCCTAGTAGGAATCTCACCTCCAGACGCAGAGCGCAGCAAATATTCGCTTCTGTCACTAGATGCCCTAGCTCAGGTAAAAATAAATTCACCAGCTCCTTTTTCCCTGGAAAAGGGTTTTGAAAGGTTACAGCTAGAAATGGGCTAGTTCTCATATAAGACAGTTGAAGCAACTACAGTTTGTTGTGTTGAAGGAGTAAAAATATCCCACTTGTAAATTCATTTTAAAGCAAAGCTTCCAACAGTCTAATCCTCGACAGAAAAAGGAACTGATAACTTCTATGTAAAAAAAAAAATTAACAAAGATAAAGTTGCAGATACATTATCTGCTGACCTGGGTAACTATTTAAAGAAGCTTAACCACAAGAGAAAATCAGAATATACAGCAGCTTTTGTCAAAGTAAACAGAGCAAACCACTAAAGTACTAACCAGGAGATGCTCATGCATACTCTGCTCCCACTAGAATAAACTACAAGGACAAATAAGCACACCTTAAATACACTGGCCCACAGCATAATGCTTTATTTTTACATGACTTGTGAAACTGGATGTCTGGGCACACAGATACTTTCTGAAAGCCACCTGCTCTCCTGCCCTAATGGAATGCCAGCTGCAGCCACAGACAAAATTTTGCTGCTGAAAAGAAGGACAGACAGACATCCCTTTACCTAGTTTAGGAGGCTGAAGGAGCTACCATCTTTTTCTAAGGAGGTGGTTCCTTCAGCAAGGGAAGAACATCTGAAGTCAGTACAAACAGATGTGCAAGAATAGACCACGGAGCTTGAACCCCTTTTAGAAGCACCACTTACTCTGATCAAGTGAAATATTTGATGTTGAGCATTTAAGCAAAACATCACAGAGATATTTTTTTTTTCAGCTTGTACAAAACAAAGAAAAAGAAAGAGAAAAAGGTTTTGTTCTCTGATGTAAATGTTAATGAAAATTAACTGAAGAAAAATCAGCAGAAGGATTTAAAAAAAAGTAAATAAACACTGCAGAAAGTAGGGAAGGAGAAGAGAGACAGCATTCAAGCAGAATTAATAAATGTGCTCCCAAGACTAAGATATCAAGGAAAAAGAGGAAAAAATACTTACCTTCATTACTGCATTTGCAAATCACCTGATGGAAAGAGTAAAGGAAGCCTTCATTAACACAGCCTCAGCCAAGAGCAGCAGCACTCAGAGTGCAGAGGTGTTTATGCCCCCACCACCACAACTCTCAGGGGCTAAAGAACATAAAACACCGGTGTACCCACATCAGGGAAAGCAGTGCCATCTGATACAGCTGTGTCACATATGGTGACCCCAATCATACAGGGAGGGGGAAGGTAGCAAAGCACCCACTTCTCCCAGGGATTTCAGCAGCACTCAAAGAGTGCCCCATGGAAAACCCACATCGGGGCATTGTTCCCTTACTTTTATTACACATATGGGCTTATGTAAAAGCACATTTTATGTTTACACACCACAGTGCTAGATGTCACATTATTTATCTGAGGGGTATTATAGTCCCTTGGGGAAAAACATAAATTAAAAACAAACAAAAACCACACACAACTCCCACACACAAAACAACACATTGGATCATCCACAGTGAATGCATGTGGAAGAAATATACCAGGAAGGCAAATAAAAAGAAAGAAAATTTGCTTAACTATCTTTCATCAGAACTCCTAAAAATAAAGTATTGATCTGAATTCTGATGCACAAAGTGACACAGTTCCAGTAAATTACAGACAAGAAAACTGGGAGGAACACCTTCAAGAAAAAAGCTAAAAAGCATCCTTTTTTTGCAAATATTACATCATTAGGCCTCCAATACATTTAAAGTTATAAATACTTAAAACTGAGACCTAAATAAGAATTATAAGCAGGTTAGATCATTCTTTAGAACAAAATCATCTATTTCAAACACGGTAGGAACAAATCATAGGACCACTCTGGCAAACAGATTTGTGCATAAGTTGCACCTCAGTGTGAATAACTCATGTTTTTTAGAGAGAGCTTCAGCACAAAAGCTCTTATTTTAAAAACGTATTGTAACTTCCTGAAAATTTTTCTGCAAAAAACAAGCATTTGGCTTCGTTTTAGAAAATCAGACAATGCTGCAGCCCTTGAGCAGCTCCTCCCAGATGTGTCAAATCTCAGCCTGATGCCAGCATGAGCACACTGTTGGGCACCTGCATCACCTGGGCTGCATCCCAGGCTCAGTCCTAGGGCAACAGGTCCATGCAACGAATAATTTTTTTTTATTTTTTTAAACAGAAAATTGTAAACAATGACTTTCTTATCCAATAAAGGCAACCTTTCTGTTCCCTTAATGCACATACATACCAATGCACAGTCAAAGAAGTCTTCAAGAAGTAACATCAAAAATTTATTCTCATTTGGGTCGATGAGCATCACAAATGCTCTTGCTCTTTCAAACCAAGATACTAGGTAAAAGTTAAAAGAACAAGTTAAAAAACTGGAAAGAAGAGTCAATAATCCTTAAGCTAGAGATGCCCACAGGAAATCTTACAGACATTTTTTTTTTACTCTAAATTTCAGAGCCATGCACTGTGCTAAAAGCAACGTGGTATTAAGGGGCTCAACTTCTGTTAGGAGGACATAAAAAGTGCCATTCCCTCCTTCCCTCCCCTTATTCTTTCTTTTCCACAGCACCCACTCTTGCTCCTTAGGTACAATGCATGCTGCTAGTGGCATAGTAACTCCTATAGAAATTTCCAGAGAACATCAATTTACAGCAAAATAACATTTTAAATTTTTTTCTAAGCTTTTTCATGATAAATATTTTAATAGTTCATGGTTTTTAACATATAGTATTGCATGACACACATATGACAAAATAAAAAAAAACTATGCTTCAATAGAGGTACAGAGCTCAGATTGGCTAAACTTTGTTACTCTATCTCCATTCAGGAATTTTTAGCAACTGTAAGCCTGAAAAGCATAATTACAAGGCAGGATTACACCATTTTAGACTTGGCATTACTCTGCTAACAGGGAGATGCGTTAACTGTTCCCTGCTGGCTATGCTAGGTCCAGGTATGACTCTTCTTCAGCACAAGTGCATTTCTGCTGCTACAAGCATTACCAGCTGAAATCAGTATTGTGCCAGAAGGCAAAATACAACTACAGATTAAATGCACCTGGCTTGCTACATATCTAAAAAGGGACCTCCATAAAGAGCATAACAGGTTTGAAAATTGTAAAAGCACAAATTTCCTACCAGTCTTATTATTTAAACTGTATTTTGCTGTAGCATTTAAAATGCATATAGAGATTCTATATGATTTCACAAGTAGAATTTATCAAAACTCTTCCTCTCATTTCACTGTCAGCTTAAAAAAATCCCCCCAAACCATGACCCACCAAGTCAGGTAATAAGTGAAACCATAGTATTGACTCCTGCACTAAAAGCAATGAAACATAGTAAGTATTTTTTACCCATTCATTTCATGCAATATGTTTAAAAAACATCTCTTTTTGAGTGGCCAACAAGCCATTCTTTAGTTTTTGCTTCCTTGGAGGTCTTTTTCTGAAGCAAACAACCTCAAATCACATCAGTAATTTATATACAGTGTTATACTCATCTTTGCTACCAGTCCTTGCTCAATGAACAAACTCCTCCCTTCCTGAAAATCACTTTTGGAGTAGAGTTGAATACATTTCAGCAGCAGTGAAACGTTCTGGAATTCATTCTTGTCCAACTCCTACAGAAACACAGACAGCTGTGCATTAGTCTGGTACCCTCAGACCTGGGTGTTAGGATGGTTGAGGTTATTTATGGTACTTGCCTTTCTCAGTGCTTTGTCTAGCTGGCTGAAAAGAGTTTCGCTGTATTTCTGGGAAGGCTCTATCTCTCTCTCTTGAAACAGTTCACTTATTTTCTCAAATCCTTTGCCCTTAAAGGCATCAGTGAGCAATGATTCGAGCTGCAGAGGGAAGGGAAGGAAACAGCTAGTGACTAAAATAAATGGGAATTTAACTTGTTTCAGCACTAATGATGAGAAAATACTTGTAATACCCTTTTTAAAGTTGCAGGCTTTTTGTTTATTTAACTTCGTTTGTTTCTCTACTTTCGTTTTACTGTTACATCAGAAGGTGAAACATCAATCAATCTCCAAAAGAGACAGAACCCTTGAAACTGAGTAATCTTGAAGGATACTGAATAAGGAACTCCTTTAGTATGCCCAGTTTGAAATTCTTACATGTCCCACAACTCTTAAAATAATTTCTTCCCACTTACTAGGGAACTGCACTTCCCATATTAAATTATTAAAATTCTAGGTCATGCCACAGCCACTTAAGAAATACACGTTTAAATATATATATAACTATAGGTAAGTTAAAGCCAAGGACACATTTAAAAGACCCTTACATAATCTTCTGCTCTGTCTGCCATACTGCCATTTATATCTCTATTCCGTTCTTCACTTTTTTCTTCCTTGAAAAAGAAGGAAAAAAACATAAAAGAGAAAAATTCCTCCCAAACAAACAACAACGAAAAAACCCCATAAAGCCCTAAGCACTGCACAGGGAGCAGCGCTTACCTTGGCCATGGCACAAGGGGAAAGGCGCAGGGGCTGCTTCACACCCTCCCCACAACCATGACCCTCTGCCCCTGGACACACCTGAGTTTCCGAGAGCTCTCCTTTTCCTCCCTATATCCCAGCACTGGGCGGGGGATGGGGAAAACCACTTGGGCATCCGCACTAAAAAGCCGCAGCTGTGCCTTCCCTGCGACATCGGGACCGACTTTGCAGCACCGACAGACCCCCCCTGCCCGAGCCGAGAGATGCTAAAGAGGAGCCCTGAGCCTTAGGGGGGCTGCTCTCTGCCAAAGGGGTACCACAGCCGGCATCTGCTGCTACTGGCTGGGGTTTATTGGTAAAAGGTTTATTGTTTAAAAAGTTCGCTAAATTTTGGGCCAGAGGGGATGGAAGCGAATTAGAAAATCATTCCGGAGAGGTGGGATGGTTTAAAGGATGATAACAGCGCTGGGCTTTCAACAGCGTAGACTCTGTGCTGTGATCAGTAAGGTTTTTTTCTTTCTGTGTCTCAGAGCAAAAATCAGCCCCCCTCCCCAAAAATAGACCCCCAAAACTCAAAACAAACATACCAAATAAATTAAAAAAAAATTAAAAAGCAAAAAACAACAAAACAAGCTCCAACACCACAACCCATCGGCTATTTCTTCCAAAAGGAAAAACGGAATGTAAAAACCTACACCTTTTTAATAGGTTAAAATGTGCTCACGGCACCGACATTAGAATTGTATTTTAAACCAGGTGTTACAGAGCACAGCGCGAAGGGGAAGCCTGTTAAATAATGTTGAATTCGTTTACATCTAAGGAGCAGGTTATCCAGCGCCTTCTCCTCCCTCTGGGAAATCAAACATCGGGGACACCCCAACCGGGGGGGGAGAATAGTCCCCCATCTCCCCGACGCCCGGGGGAGGGAGAGACAGAGCCGGGGTCACAGTCCCCGGGGCTGGGGGATGGATTCGTGCAAAACCCACACAGCTATTCCCCACCACGCACCTCCAGGTAAGGGTAACGAAACTCACCTGTGGGGTGGAGGGGGAGCGCAGCCCCTGCTGCTGCTCCGCCTGCGGGGCTGGCTGAGAATTCCAACCCAATTTAGTGACGCCCCGACGGCATAAAAAAGCGGGAGTCGCGGCCCATTGCTGCTCCTCCTCGCCATGAAGCTCACCTGGGATATCAACGACCCCAAATTGCCGCAGGTGATGGGTGGGTGGAAGGATGCTGGGGGAAATTTCCGCGCAGCTCTAACGTGGAGCTGGGAGACGAGGGGAACAGAAGAACAACCTTCCCTCTGGTTTATGTCTGCTTTATTTCTCCTGCATTTTTTTTTCCTCATTTGTTTGGGGGTTTTTGGATATTTTTTGTGGTCCTTAGGAAATGATTTCCAATAAAACTATGGATTTGATATGCAGCTTTGGAAAGCTGTGTATGAAGTCCTAAAACAAGCTGTGGTTCAGTTTTGGCCAGTTTCCTTCTCCCTCTTCCTTGTTCAAGAAATGGTGAATAGAAGCTTGAATTGGCTATTTTCTACTATTATAATCCAAGTTATCTAAATATTTCCTTGGTTTGTTGATGTGACACTGTAATGCCAATGAGCACTCCACTTGTGTCTAGTTGTAAGCTTTAAATGTGTTTTTTAATTTGCAGCTCTTTTCGTTTTAGAATTTACTTAATATTAAAAGCCCATGCTATTACATAATGTCTTAATGCTGTAAATGTTGGTAGCATTTGCATTCACTGAGGTTGCTCACATATTGTACATATATATGTTGAATAACTATTGCAGGAACTCTTTACTTGCACTGTAAATATTTACAATTTAAAATCTTAGTTGTTCTTTCATTGTTCTGATCATTATATTTTAGTAAGAAATACTAGAAAGCCAGTGAAATCCCAAACTGAAAGATTCTTTCTTTGAGCTGTTATGTGTATACTGAAAGTACATTTGCAATGGCAATGACTTTGAATTTCTGTTTCTTGGTAAAAGCCCTACTGAATTCAGATATGACTTAATAAACCATTCCACAGCTAAAACTTTTACTTTCCTGCTGGTGCATGTTCCCACAAGGAGAAATTACTAACAGTTATGACCAGGGTGGTTTGTGCACTATCTGAGCACACTGGTGGCAGACCAGTTAGTAAGTTTTGGTAACCAAGATGATGTCTTACAGCTGGGTAACCCCACTATGAAGAGGTATTTGCCACAACAGACCGCGTTGTTACAGCTTGTGATGAAAAAGAGGAAAGGATTCTGACTCTCTTTTGGGACATGGAAGCTCAGACTGCCTTTCCCCTTTTATAGAGCATTTCTGAATGAGTTATTCTTTCAATATTTCTTTCTCTGCCGCTTGGATGGTTATAGAAAAAGTTTTTCCCCTGTTATGTGTTTTGCAACAGGGCAAAACCATGAGGTTGTGATATACTCATAACATTCTGTTGCTCTTCTCTTTGCTGCCTTGCCCTCCCACCCCACTTACCCCTCTGCAGGAGCCCAAGCACTTTGATGCCTTCCAGGAATGGCCCGATGGCTACGTGCGGCTCATCTACTCCAGCGAGGAGAAGAACGCCCAGAGGCATCTCAGCGGCTGGGCCATGCGCAACACCAACAACCACAATTGCCAGATCCTCAAGAAGTCGTGCCTGGGGGTGGTGGTGTGTGCCGGGAGCTGCGCTCTGCCCGGCGGAGCCAGGCTGCAGCTCCGCCCGGCCATCTGCGACAAGGCGCGGCAGAAGCAGCAAAGTGAGAGACACCCCCAAAGAGAGCTGGGATGCCCAAGGGACCCCATTTCTCAACTGGAGTCACTCTTACTCGCATGCAGATTGAGCCTTAGTTACAAAGACTGTGATTTATTTGCAATTTTCATCAATGTCTATTTCATCCAATGTCTATGGAGCTAAAATCCTTTACATCACTAGTAGTTATATTGAGCATACACCTCTAATTCATACCATTCAGTTATGCTTGGTGGTCTGTATTGCCTTTCCTTGAACAATATACTTTAATTTGAATTTCAGCGAAGTCTGATCATACTAATCTCGAACTCTCTTTACTCTCAGGAAACATCGTTGCCTTTAACCCGTCTCCTCAGTGGTTTCTTTATCTCCATTCACAGAGAAAGCCTGCCCAAATTGTAACTCAGCCCTTGAGCTGATTCCTTGCCGAGGACACAGTGGCTATCCAGTCACAAACTTCTGGAGGCTTGATGGCAAAGCAATATTTTTCCAGGTAAAAAGCAGGCATATTTATTTGTGCACATAGATATAAATTATATCTGTATAATAAATAATATCTGAAGAGAGAGGGGTTTCTTCCTACCCTCTTGCTTTATTTTTTTTGTGTGTGTGACACTGAGCATGGTGAGTGTGGTGGAGTTCTGGTCCATGACTGAAATTCTCTTTAGTACAAACATGGCAAAAACAAATAAAGCAATAACACTTGGCTGTCTTTTAAAAAAACCCAGTGCTTGAGAGTTGGCAATATTCAATTTTAATTATAACGTTACTATTGATGTCCAAAATTCTTCTGCCTATAGAATACAAATATGAACAAAAAGATTGTCTTGCACCCTGGCACATCTGAGAATTGAATCTTTCCAAGGGCCTAATATTTAATTCCTATTAAAATAAACAGAGAATAAAAATCTTGCTTAAATTGAATGAGTTAAAACATGAATATTTTACTACATGTAGCCTTTGAATTTTGAAGGATTTAAATTCTAGTCAGAAAATATAGCTAAAATTTGAAATTTCTTGTTGATTTGCTTGGGTTTTAGCAACATAAGAACAAAAAAGTAACAAAAACTTTCTGTTCTATGGGATTGCGTTCTCTGTTGGATGAATTTTATCCTTGATCCACACAGCAGTGAATTCTGTTCTCCAGTCTGTAAATGGAAGAAAACTTGCCATATTCTCAAATTCCCACCAGTGTTATTTTTATTCAGATGTTCTGTTACAGACAGGCAAAACCAGAAGACTTTTACCATCAAAAAAGTTGATAAATCCTGGCTGAGAAATCAATTTCTGTTCAAGAAAGGACAGAATTTTAAAAGCAATTTTAAGCTTCCTACTCTGTATTAGGGACTATATGTAGGTGTGTTCAGACTAATGTAATGGGTAAGGACATGTAGAATATATTACTTCATCAGATACCAATATAGCTTTTATTATCTGCATAGCCACAGATGTATCAATATTTGGATGGTTTTCTAGGATAGGATTTTCAAGACACTGTTCAAGAAAGTGTATTATTTTAAGAGAATATTTGTCATTTTGTGGCATGAAACCTTTTTCAAGTCTATTTATAAAACAGACCTGAGCTAGTGGACTGCAGAAAATCAACCACACTAAACATAATTATTTTATTCCTTAGTTCATATTAACTACTCTTGAATGTCAGAAACATAGATACTTTTGGTCCTTCAACACCTCTGCAGTCCCCCCTGACTTCTCCCTCATTTTTTTCCTTCTATCTACCTCCAAATTATGATTTATTCTATTTATTTATTTTAATCCCTCCTTGTTTAGTTTTCCTTCCCTCTTTTCTTGTGCCAAACCATAGACTGTGCTGTGGCTACCTCTCATACTACTTGCTGCACTTTCTCTTGTCTTACCCCCTTCCAGTTCACATTTTATGCTTTGTTAACCCTAATTTAGGCTAAAGGAGTCCATGACCACCCCAGGCCAGAGAGTAAATTGGAGGCAGAGGCAAGACGAAGTGCCATAAAGAAGCAAATATCCTCTTATCACCATTCCCAGAAAAAGAGACTTCTAAACTCAGAGGTAAGTAGAAGTAATTAGTCAATTCAAAAGGTTACACAAATGAAGGGTTTTTTGTTTGTTTGTTTTATGTCAATTAAAAAGGTGTCATAAGCATGTTCTGGAGACCCCAGAAAATTTTTTTCTCAATTAAAAAAGTATCATAAGCATGTACTTGGGATCTCAGGGCAAAAAAACCTTACACCATGCTATATTTGGGGTTGAAACAAGCAATAGCACAAGTATTGAGACTTATACATGTGTGGGCAGTACTGATTCCTGAATCTCAAATATCTACTTCTCCTTGTCAGGCAGGAAGGTACCATGACAGCGCTGCTTACACCAATAACCTACAAAATTTTCCCTGCACTGATGGCCCAGAGAGGGTCGGTATTATTACAGACACCAGTTTTTCAATTCCAGCCCAGTCTTACCCCTCGCTGCAGAACACAGACCTCTACAAAGCACCTTGTGACTCAGCCAGCTTCCAAGAGGAACAGCTATTGCCATACCCTAAGTGCCCAAATCCAAGGATCTACATGCCCAGGCCATGCAGCTACGAGTTTGGAGTTCCTACCTTTGTAAGCTCCAGCCCTTACCCAACATTTTACAAAGACCAGACTGGTCTTACCATCGACACAGACCCGCTCAGTTTGAATGGGTCTCACTACAACGCCGTGACCACCCATGATAAGAGCTTTGATAACAGACATTATGGACTGAAACCAGCCTGGGGCAAAACTGGCAGCGGGGACCGGGGTGACTACGGACAGATGCAAACCAGTGCTAACCACACTTACTACAGCGGGGACTATCCCTGCAGGTACAGTCCCAGCCCTGCTCCCATAGCCCCTCCACTGCAGACAGTCATCACCACCACCACCAAGGTGTCCTACCAGGCATACAAACCACCTGCTCTGAAGTACAGCGACAACCTCTGCGACGTGAAAAATCTCCAGAGCTACACCCACGTCGCAGAAAACGTCTCTGGTGCCATCTATTCAGGGATGAAGATCCAGGAGGACTTTGGGATGATAAAGTCAGCGTTGCTGTACCAGCAGGACTCCATCCCCACCAAGTCCAAAGCAGCTGAGGGTGTGGAGAGCTATCGGTATGGGCTCCAACTGGGCAACAGCTATGCTGAGCACGATGGCCAGACCTTAAGGTTTGAGAGTGCTGAATATTGACTAGATGTTGCCTGAATGGCAAATACCTGCAGATGGGGAAAAAATACCTTATTGTGCTGGCCATGTGGATGCTAAGCCCAGTTGTGTGGGATTTGAGGAGAGGTCAGGAAACAGATCATCACAACAGGTTTTTTTCCCAAAAGCAACTTTCTGGAGCTGAGTAAAGGGTATTTTGCATGCAGTTTCAACTCAGCCCCACACAATCTCCAAAATGGCACAGGAGCTGAGGCCCAACCATGACTGGGAGAAGGAAACGTGGAGGTACAGCAACTCTGGAAGACAACAAGGGATTAATTAGGGTGAAAAAAATTATTTCTTGGGATCATTAAGTCATCAAGCGCCTTTAACTTTTTAAACAATCGTGTTTTTTTGGTTTTGCCTTTTTTTTAAATGTTTTATGTATATTTTGCTATGTTTTGAGTAACAGCAAGCTACTATACTCTTTCAATAAACGTGAAATAATGGTTAAAAAAAAGGCACCATATAAACTAATGTGAGAATTATAAGGTTCTATGTGTTGAAGCCATCATTAAACTGATAAACAAGTTTTACTTGCAAAGCACAGTGTACAAATACCTGAGTTTTAAAATAATTATTTCTGATGTGTATTTTCTTTCTTTTTGTGTTTTTTTATGAAAACAATGTGTGCAGCCTGAGATGTGAAATTGAGCCTCACAGGAATTTAGTTAATAAGCATCATGTTTCAGTAGTGGATTGTTTAGCATTTTAAAAATTCAAGCCACCTGAAGACGGAATTCACAAAAAGACTAAATTAATTCACCTGCAGAAAAATTACCTTGCCTTTTAGTGTACTTGCTGTTTATCTTACATGGCTTTTGTTAAACTGTTATGGCAATTCTTCTTCCAGGTTTTTTAAATTGCTGATTAGAACAGATTCAGGTGAACAACATCAGTTTGATAATTAGCCCATATATTAACCTTTAAAAAAAAAAAAAAGAAATGGTGGGGTAGTGCTACTACCCAGAAAGATTGACGGAAAAATTTAGAGAACAGGAATATAAAATACTATTACAGAACTGAGATTTCTCATCTGTACACCAAATCACATAGAGGCATTTGATATGTAGACTAAAAATCAAGACTTACTTTTTTTCCTTTAAACTTATAAGGCTGTATAAGAGCAGAATAATGTTAAACAAAGTTACTAAAAAAAAAAAAATCTGCTGTGGAAAGATTCACAGCAGATGTGAAAATCAAGGAAAATTTCAAAGCTGTAAATTGTTTTATTATATACTGATTTTAGAGGAGTTAGTCAACGACAAATGAAGCACAAGTTATTAAAATGGTACATCTTACTAAAATATTCAGACAAGCTGTGGGGGTTGTGTGCTGTTTATATTACTGGTATAAAACTTGTTATTGTAGCTCTATGCTTAAATCATTATGCTATGCAATTAAACACAGCCTTGTAAGCAGAACTTTGTGCACCAGTAAAGCAAATGCAGCCCACTGCATTAAGATGCTACTTTTAGAGTGTGGGTTTATTTCTAATAAACATGACAGCTGCTTAAGCACAGTGAAAAGCTATGGTAGCAATTATCTTGCTGCATCATCTATAGCACTACAACAAATAAAACCACTCTAAAGGTTATGACAGTCTTTCTTCATTTTGCTTCCTCTCATGGACAAGTGTCTGGGATGTTAGCTTTTTCAGATAAAAGATTAGATGGATACGGTCTAGTGCTGCAGACAGTTCTCTCCAAAATACATAAATGTAAAGGCAATGTGAGCTTCTACAACAAAAAAAAAAAAAAGCTGAAATTGAAAGCCTCCTTGTAGGTTTGCACAGCTGCAGGATTGACTTTAAAAGCATGTTACTTAGGTAAAGCAGCAACCTGAAGCAAGATGCACTCCCTTTGGTCCCTGAGGAAGCACCTCCTCTTCCATTAATTGTCCCTTTCAAGCACGGTTTCTGCTCCTGCCTTGAGCACATGAGAGGAGCCCCTCACCAGCCTGCATTCTGTGCTGTAGCTGATGTCTTCAGCTAAAATCCCTGTGCCTGAGAAGTAACGAGGCTGGTGTATGGTTATCCATGCCTGGATTACTGCCTTCAGTGTTCTAGTAGCATAAAGGAAGTATCTACCTCTCACTCACAAGCAAAGGGAGGATGGAACTGGTACTGTTTATGTATAGCTGAGATTGTGCAAAATGGAGAGTGCATTTCAACACGGCATCTCCACAGGTCCACAACACACAGCAACACAAATCAGTAGGATGATACAGACACAATTAAGTATCACAGGGAATCATCACTCATTTGGCTCAAATTCATTCAAACAAGCAGAAGAATGAAGTTTACACAATCCCTATCAGCTTCAACATACATGCTGGCACTTGTGGTGGTGTTTGGGAAAAGCCAGTTTCAGGTTCTTCGGCTGGCATTTGAGCAAAGCATCAACACCTTTAAGGACCACAACCAAAAAAATGTTCTTTCAACAGAAAATTAGCAGAGAGTCTGCTTCTGTTGTTTTGGAAAACAAGGAGGGAAGCAGGTGCATGAGGATATTCTCAGAGGTCCTTTAGCAGGGCTCACAAATATTGTCGTGGTTCCTAGGTCTCTTTGTTCCAGCCTGTTACCTTCAGTTTCCTGGTTCATAGCAAGAGCACAGAACAGCACCTCTCTCCTGTCTTTATGACAAAATGAAGTGTTAAGTGACTGGCTTGCAGTGCTTGTCCTGCAGGTGCACACCAGGTCGCAGTCTGGCTAAAACACTGGCAAGTTCTGTCCATACCCTTTCTGTCTTCATGTGTGTGAAATGCTAGAGAGCATTACAAGAGGCTCCTGGGAAGAGAATTTAGACTTAAGTGTTTCACCTGTGCAAAATTAATTAAGGAATTATTTAAACATCAGACCCCTTGCTTGTGCAAGATCTTATATAAGTGGCTGTAATTAGACTAGAAGTGCTCCACGAGCAACCAAAAGCATTGTCATCTTTGTCAGTGACATGGACAGTGGGATCAAGGCACTCTTGGCAAGTTTGCTGACAACACTGAACTGTGTGGTGTGTTCAACACACTGGAGGGAAGGGATGCCATCCAGAGGGACCTGGACAGGCTTGAGAGGTGGGTCTATGTGAACCTCATAAAGTTCTACAAGGCCAAGTCAGTTGGTCAGAGCATGGTGCTAATAATACTAAGGTTGTGGGTTTGATCCCTGTACAGACCATTCACCTAAGAGTTGGACTTGATGATCCTTGTGGGTCCCTTCCAACTCAGAATATTCTGTGATTCCGTGAAATGCAAGGTCCTTCAGCTGGGTTGGGGCAATCCCAAGGACAAATACAAGCTGGGCAGAGGATGGATTGAGGGCAGCCTTGAGGAGCAGGACTTGGGGCTGTTGGTTGATGAGAAGCTCAGCATGACCCACCAATGTGTGCCTGCAGCCCCGAAAGCCAACCATACCCTGGGCTGCATCGAAAGCAGGGTGACCAGCAGACAGAGGGAGGTGATTCTGCCCTCTGCTCTTGTGAGACCCCATCTGGAGTACTGCATCCAGCTCTGGGGAACTAAGAAAGTCATGGATCTGTTGGAGCAAGTCCAGAGCAAGGCCACAAAGATGATGAGAGGGCTGGAGCACCTCTTGTATGAAGACAGGCTGAGAGAGTTGAGTTGTTCTGCCTGGAAAAGAGAAGGCTCTGAGGGGACTTTAGAGCATCTTGCAGTACCTAAAGGGGGCCTGCAAGAAGGCTGGAGAGGGACTTTCTACAAGGGCATGTAGTGAGAGGACAAGGGGAGAATAGCTTTGAACTGAAAGAGGGTGGTTTTAGACTAAATATTAGGAAGAAATTCATTACTGTGAGGATGGTGGGGCACTGAATAGGTTTCCCAGAGAAGCTCCCCATCCCTGGAAGTGTTCAAGGCTGAGTTGGATGGGGCTCTGAGCAACCTGATCCAGTGGAATGTGTCCCTGCCCATGGCAGTGAGGGTTGTAGCCAGATGATCTTTAAGGTCCCTTCCAACTCAGACCATTCTATGATTCTATATTGGGTGGCAGCACCAGAGGAGGAAGAGGGATCCCATCACTGTGAAAGAACGACAATCATGGGACATGAATAAACTGCAGAGAGAAGAAAGGACACAAGGGCAGGGAGGGGACATCACTGTTGCATCATTTCCCCTGGCAGTGGAGAGATACTTCCACGCATGTAATGCATGCATGTAATAGTGTTCCAGCACATTCTTACTGATTACTGCATAGTTAAATGCTTTGGTACATACAATCAACTCCAGTTGAATTTGCCTGAGGTAACCTGTGAGTTATGGTACCTTCTTCCTTCTCATGTCCAAGTCTCAGCTTTGAACTTCATTTTACCTGGCAGTCACCTCTGATGTTTTATTTCAGTAAAGGAAACAGGCATATTTTGTTTCAGAAAATACAATGTTGTTTTCTTGTACTTTCATTTCAGCAAACTATGTGCAAGTTGTCGAATCGTCTGGATTCCAGAAAACTGATTCCCATAGCCCCACGTTCCACCCAGTTGACTTGAGGTATAATCAATTAATCTGTCAACAGTTCTTAAACCATCACAAAGTTACCACTTAATGAGGAATAGGGAGAGGGGAAAACAAAAATATAATGAAAACAAAAATATAATGAAGGCACATTCCCATTTTTGCTCAGCAAACCTGAGCTGCCAGCTTGGTGAAGCAGATAGGAATCTAAATTTCTAAAACAATTTTCTGCCTTTCCCTCCTTGGTGCTACTAGTATTACTGTGTTGAAGTAATCTCCTTTTCTTGCCCCTCACTCTCAAAAACATTAACAAATAGGAAGTTCAAGCTAATGTTGAGAATTGAAGTTTAAAATGAGATTTCCCTCAGATGCTAAATATACAATTTTTATAAACCATGTCTTCTGTAGACACTGGAGTGAGCAGGTTACACAAGACCAAGAAGAAAGTTCATTATTATTTTTGTAATAGAAATACATGTTTTAGAATACACACGGCATTCAGAGTTTCTCCCCTGCATCAGTATTAGCAATGTGCATTTTAATAAGTTGCTTGCTATAAATAATAGTAATAATAAAATAATTGCTAATGGGGAAAAAATAATCCCACAGGTTTCATTACAGCCATGAATACTACAGGTGGGAATTTCTGTTCCAATCCTAACTACTCAGCAGCTTTGCTGGCAGCTTTATTTCATAGAAAAACACAGAATGGTTTGGGTTGGAAGGGGACCTTAAAGATCACCAAGATCCAACTCCCTGCCGTGGACAGAGATGCCTTCCACTCACCAGGTTGCTCAAGAGCCACATTAAACCTGGCCCTGAACACCTCCAGGGATGGGGCATCCACAGCTTCCCTGGGCCTCCTCTTTCTGTGCCTCAACAACTTTTTTGTAGTATCTAATCTAAACCCAACTCTCTTTCAATTTGAACCCATTCTCCCTTGTCCTGACACTAGATGTTCTTGTACATAATCTTGCCCCATCTTTCCTGTAAGTTCCCTTCAAGTACTGGAAGGCTGCAATTAGGACATCCCAAAGCCTTCTCCTTTCCAGGCTCAACAATCCCAATTCTCTCAGCCTTTCCTTGGAGGAGAGGTGCTCCAATCACCTCAGTGTCCCTCCTCTGGACTCGCTCCAACAGGTCAGTGTCCTTCCTGTGCTGGAGACCCCAGAGCCGGATGCAAGTGGGGTATCACCAGAGTACCAACTATATATTTAATACATAAATATCACGATCTCCCATGTTACAGTGCCACCTCCAGGGAACCCACGACGTGTCTCTTGCCGTCACTCTCACCGCCAGCTTCCCAACATCGCTCCCCCCTTATCCCCACACTTTTTATCATAGCCGGGTTTTTTCCCACCGGCTCCCCCCGGGATGCCACCCCCAGGATGCTCTCCAGGAATGACACCCCCAGGGATGCTCCCTATGGGATGCCACCCCCAGGGATGCTCCCCATGGGATGCCGCCCCCGGGATGCCTCTCCCAGAGATGCTCCCCCCGGGATGCTCCCCCGGGATGCCGCCCCCGGGATGCCGCTCCCAGAGATGCTCCCCCCGAGATGCTCCCCCCAGGAATGCTCCTCCCAAAATGCCTCCCCGGGAATCCTCCCCCCGGGATGCTACCCAGGATGACCCCCACCCCAGGAATGCTGCCCCGGGATGCCGCCCCTAGGAATGCTCCCCCCAAGGAATGCTCCCACCGGGATGCCCCCTCGGGATGCCACTCCCAGGAATGCTGCCTCGAGATACTCCCCCGGGATGCCGCCCTTAGGAATATCCCCCCGGGATGCCCCCCGGAATGCTCTCCCCGGGATGCTTCCCCCTGGATACTTCCCCGGGATGCTCCCCCTGGCATTCTGCCCCCGGGATGCTCCCCCTGGATCCTACCCCAGGGATGCTCCCCCCAGGATGCTCTCCCTGGCATTCTGCCCCCGGGATGCCGACCCCGGGATGTTCCCCCCAGGAATGCTGCTGCCCCCCGAGATGCTCCCCCCGCGATGCCGCCCCCAGGAATGCTCGCCCGGGAACGCTCTCCCCGGGATGCTCCCCCGGGATGCCCCCCTGGACCCTC
>JAWWEE010000074.1:62434318-62508377 GCA_035221455.1 Xenops minutus
CCTGTATCCTCAGAGGGGTCAGTGGGGACCCTGTGTCCTCAGAGGGGTCAGTGGGGACCCTGTATCCTCAGAGGGGTCAGTGGGTGACCCTGTGTCCTCAGAGGGGTCAGTGGGGACCCTGTGTCCTCAGAGGGGTCAGTGGGTGACCCTGTATGCTCAGAGGGGTCAGTGGGTGACCCTGTATCCTCAGAGGGGTCAGTGGGTGACCCTGTATCCTCAGAGGGGTGGCTGGTGGTACCCCATCCTCAGAGAGGCTGGTGGGTCTCCTCGCCCCCGAGGATGAAGGATGCTCTGGGTCAGGCTGTAGTGGGAGCAGCCCGGGGGTCTGTCCTCCATCCCTGCAGCCCCCCAGGCTGGTTTGGGGTGGGGTGGGTTGTAAATGGGGCTGACTGGTGTGTGTAAGGAGCTGCCCTGGTGTAGTGCTGGGGTTGGGGGAGGCAGGACTCCTTGGGTGTGGAGCCTGCAGAGTCAGGGATCCTGCCTGCCTTGGCTTCAGTGGGTCAGGACCAGTTCTTGATGGCCTCAAATGTGCAGGGTTAATGAAAGGAGGTGAATTTTTATTTGGGAGAACCGGGGTGAAACTTGCAGGCTGGGTGGTGCTGAGTTGGATAGCCTGAGTGAGTGAAGAGCACCGTGTTCCCCTTTCTGCTGTGAGCCTGTGCTAAGGAAGGTGCCAGCACACCCTTGGGAGGGAATTGAATGGCATCAGGTGAAACTGAAGTGGGAACAGGTGTTTGTTTCCATTCTCAAGGCTGACAGGGGATCTCAAAGGTGGGTGCCAAGGGGATGGTGTCAGGCTCTTTTTTGGTGGTACTCAGCAACAGGATGAGGAGCAATGGCCATAAACTAAAACACAAGTTCTGCCTCAATATGAGGGAGAGCTTCTTTATGGTGAGGATGGCAGAGCACAGGAACAGCTGCCCATGGAGGGTGTGGAGTCTCCCTCCCTGGAGACATCCAAACCCACCTGGACACATTCCTGTCTCACCTGCTCTGGGTGACCCTGCCTTGGCAGGAGGGTTGGACTGGATGGTCTCCAGAGGTCCCATCCAACCCTAACAATTCTGGGATTCTGTGATTTATTGAAACTTACAGTGGAGATGCTGAAAGATGAGTAGCTCTTGTTCCTTCTGGACACTGTGCGAGGCTGGGGGCTTCAAGGTTCAGTAGCACCGAAACCATTGCTGTCCCAAAACCTTCTGTACTGCTCACTGCATCACAGGAAGAGATTTCATGGGAGTGGGAGGAGGTAGCCTTGCTGGCATGGATAAAACTTCCTGAGAAGGTCGGTGTGAATCATTTTGGTTTGAAACCAAAGAAAACAAGGGAAAATACTTACAGCAAGTGCAAGTTCTTCCTTTTTATATGCCCCATCCTAAAGGCCTGATGCAAACAAATGAAACAATATACTAGACTTTTAAAGAGATTTTTGTAAAAAAAATTATTTAAGGCAGTCTATTTAAAAGTACAAATATTTACTGTCAGTGCTATTGACTTATTTCTTGCAGCTGAGAGTCATGCTTTTAAATAACTGCTGGTCTTTTGATTAGAGTAATGGATTTGCAGTTAATCTCAAGAACTGGATCCCCCTGCCATGGGATCTGATTACTGTCAGCTTTAGTAATATAAAGTCACTACCAAGAAGGTCCTTGTAGCAACAAATTGTTTGTTGTTTTGTGGTTGGCTTCGGGAGGGTTTTTTTTACTTTTAAAATGTATATCAGTTTATGTTCTGTACTGTGCAGTACTGCCAGTTTTGATCACTGAGAATAGTACTGTGCCCTGCAAACAGTTTTGGTGATTTCAGGAGTTACTGTAAACAGGTTGGTGAAATTGGCTTGTGGGTGTTTTGCTTATCTCTGTGGGAGGGCTTTGTTGTGTAACTCTATTTATTTGAGGGTAGTCTGTTTAGCATGCAAATGTAAAACATTCGCTAATGTCATTATACAGAAGAAATGCAGGTGATTTGGTGTTATTCATTACATTTTGAAATGCAATTCAAACATCTAAATTGTTGCTAAATGCTTAAGCCACCGTTAATATAGTAAAAGTGAAATTTTGCTTAACTTATTTACTATTTGCTCAGATTCTCTAAATCTACACAAATTATAGATTCTGTCAAGCCATTGTGTTTTGTCCTCTATTTGTCCCTTGCTTTAATCCTTCCTTAATCCTGCATGAAGAGATTATGCACAGTATGTCACTAAGAGTAGAAAACAAGCTGTTGTTTAGAGTAGCATTTCTCTTTCCAGTTTAGTAGCTGACTATTATGACAATTTTACATTTTAGAGCCTCATATCACTGAGGAAATAACAGCATATAAGCATTAGGATGGGAAAGGCCACTTCAGAGGCTTCTATTAACCGGATAAGCTAGACTGAGCCCTTGCTTTTTTCCAGGTTGGTGCAAAAGAGAAAACTGACATGCAGATTTGAAAAAAGAAATACAGAGAGACCACTGAGAAAAAATTTCACACCTGAGCTGGGTACACGTGGTGTAAAGTCCAAAGTATGCACAAGTCTGTTGTAGTGAAATGTGAGTGTGTAGAGCATTTAGGTTCTAACTCATCGTGCTCTGCAACTCCAGTAAAAGTGAAAGAAGCCTCTCACTCTGATTTCAGATCAGGCTGATAAATGCAAGTACTTGGCAGCCTCATTTATTCTAATTTGGGTGGGCAGTGGCAGTAAGTTTTGCAGGAACCAGTGCTTTTTGGTCAGCAAACCTGTCACCCTCCAGCATTTCTTACAGACTACTATGTGCCATAACACTGCTGCCAAATTGACTGTTCAGTGTCCAAAGAAGCCTCTCAGTTTTTTCAGATACTTGTGTCTGAAGGATGAATTCTCTTAAATGCTGGAGAAAAGATCTTAGAGTTGTGTGATACCTGGAGTCCATTTTTTAATCTCTGCATTGGGCTAGTTTTCATTTGATGATGTCTCACTATAAGAGTTCCACTGTTTGCCTTTTTTTTTTTTTTTTGTAAACTGTAATTGCCAAGACAACTCATTAATGAGAGTCATTAGTGGAATCAGTATGCATCAGTGTGGTGGTAGGTATGACACTACATAGACATTGTTACCAGGGGACATGGTTTTCACACCTTGTTTCCTACTCCATGGAGTAGATTTGACACTTCCATTTGATTATTGAGGGAATTTGTTGACTTTTCTGTACTTGATTAAGTGTTTTTGTGCACTATAAATTACAGTATACAGCAGAAAAAGAATAAGGCAGTAAAATATATTATAGAACAGAAAATGCACAATTTTGTCTTTGATGTATTATATTATACATAACTTCTGGAGGGGAGAACGACTTTATGTGATGTTGTTTCAAGGGCACATGCCAAAATATTAGAATTGGACAAAAGGAATAATTTTAAAAGCATGTGATTAATATATACTCCAAAGAAAATTACTTGGAAAGCTGATAGCATTTAGGCACCAAAATTAGAGGACTTAAAGGTCAAAACATGAGATCTGTTTGTTGCAAATAGAGAGGTTTTCATCTTGGTTCTTTTTTGTTCACTTTGTTAGAGAGCAAAAGATTGAACATGAAATGCATGCAAATTCTTCATGTTTTTAATGTAACTTTAGGAGTTCAAGCTCAGGCCATCTTTGGTAGATATCACTAAATCCCCTCCAAAAACCATGCCTTAAACAATGTACAATGGTATTTATTGAAACAGAGAAATACAGGCACCCAAAACTTGTCACATTTAACTTTACTTCATGCTATATGCCTATGTATGCCTATACACAAAATGCATACACAGTTTATCATTGCTGATGCTTTAAATGCCATGCTGTGTTTCAAAATGGGTACAAGAACACCTTCAGAAAGTTTTTGTGTTGGTTTGGGTTTTTAATACATACATAAAACTAACAACAACTTACAAGATATACATAGAGAATGTATCTTAACTTGGAGTAAACACTTGATCATCTGCTTGTTACTGGAGTCAAAAAATAGCCTTGTTGAAGAAATGGCATTATTGAAGGTATTAAAGACTAGAGTGTGTACAGGCATTTTGGGGAATAAGATATAAAGCTGAACTCTGAGGGGGAAAACAATGGGCTTAAAATATATGAAAGTCCAATTTAAAATCCAGTCATAATTTGAGATGTCTATGACTGTTACTCTTTTTTAAATCTGCTTTTTAGCTTTGTTTCAGAATATGCTATTAACCTCAAACCATATTTTACTATAGCAATGTCTTTGGAGGGGAGGTGTAGAGGAGTGTGGATAGGAACATCTTTATATTTTTCATTGCCAAAGTGATGGTTGTCTGGTGCAAAAATTATAAATTGAGATGTCCACTAGGTCACTTGTTACTGACATCTTGGCAGGCAGATGTTTCCTTTACACAGCAGGCTAGTCCACTTGAGAATGCATTGTTCACACTCCTGAGAGGCCAGTTTACTGTTGCATTTTGCCAGACCTGTAAATCTCAAGCCTGAGGCTTGTTATCAGCTGATTCTGAGTTCCTTAATCTGTTTGGACAGGCTAGCCTGTAGCTAATTCTGGCATAAGGATAAGGAGTGCAGAGTTGCATGCTGAATTCTGCGTGTCCTGTAAAGGTAGGCTGACAGTGTGTTCCATTGATTTGAGCTTTATTTTGTATTTTCAGACAGCAGAGGCAAAAGGCAGAGATAATGTTGTTAGTTAGCATTCAATGGTTTATTTGTGTATTAGCATTTGGGTTACAGTGAGTAAATGGTACAGGGATGGGTGGTTGTTTTTTCCTAGAACTGCATAAATAAGTGGATGGCTATTTTGAGTTTGCCTAAGTGCCCTAACATCAGTTTTTTAAGATTGTGTCTAGAGTGCAGCCAGTGCTCAGGTTAGAATTAGGATTTGTGTGTAGGGTCTACAGCAACTGGCCTTCATCTGAAGCATTTGTAATGGACAGTATTGTGTAGAATGAAAGCTGGGGTTCAGATTCAAGTTTGGATTCCAATTAAGATTTCCATCTATTCAAAGATGATGATTCAGTGTTGTTCAGTGTAAATTCTGAATGGCAACTCAGATTTGCCTTTATTCTTCTTGCAAGAGAGAAGGAAACTTAACTCTTCAGCCACTCCTGTGCCTAAGAATTGTGTGAACTTCAGAGCAAGATATCCAAGTACACTTATAACAATTCAGTTTACCTTGGTGAAGAATGCAGCTTCACCTCCCTTCCTCACTGACTTTTTAAGTGTAGAAATCCTGCTTTCACTACCAAGCCAAACACAGTATTGAGACCCTAGGTTTACCATGGCATCCTGTGCAAATTTTGGGTTCTTATATTGTCCAAAACTTCAGCTGTGCCTTTGTTACAGGTCAGGAAGCCTGAATATACCAGAATATGCCAGCCTTAAATACACTTGTCTCGTGCTAGGGAATTATGACAGTAATCTTAAATCTCTGGTCTCTGCTTACTCTAACCCTAATCCTACAGTAAAGAACACATACAGATCTGGAGGGGTATTTTGAAATTGTTTGATACGAATAGTAGAGTGTCTTTTTTCTAAAATACTGGAAAATTACAGTTTCCTTATTTTCTTTTGTCTTTTTTTTTCTTTTTAAGGACCTATGCAAGAATGACCATGTCCTTTTGGCTCTTGTACTTCGTGTCTGCATCTCAAAGTAGCTGCATTTTGGGGGAGAACAATGAATATCCTGCTCTGTTATGAGAAGCACTCACCAACATAAAGCAGTCTGGAAGAAGAAAATCAAAGAGCACAGAATCCTTTAATAAAGCAGAAGACATTTAGAATTTTGTAAGCTTTTGGCTGTCTCTGAGTCTTAAAGGAAATGAATCGTTACACAATTATGAAACAACTAGGTGATGGCACCTATGGCAGCGTGTTGATGGGGAAGAGCAACGAGTCTGGAGAACTTGTGGCTATCAAAAGGTTTGTAGCATCTCAATGCAGTAAAGGGACTTGCAAAACCTTCAAAATTTTCACTTTTAACTCTGTTGTTTTCTTTCATTTGTGTAGGGCAGAAAAACCTGCCCTTTTTTAAGAGGAATTGAACAAATTTTTTTTTTAATTAATTAAGTTGTTTTATAAGATGTGGGCCAGACTTCAGCTAACAGATCAATAGAGACACACATCAGTTTAAGTTACTGATTTATCTTGGCTTAAGAATGATCAAGATTATAGAAAGGCTTCTTTTGTTCAGTTTGAACATGCTTCCTTCTGAGAATGTTGTTAGGCTAACCCTGAAGGAAAGTGTTCAGTTGATTATTTAGGGAGTTTATTATAGTATATAGTATATATACAGTACGTTATATTCATATATATGAATTGTAAGAATGCCAATCTTAATTGGTAGATTTAAAATACCTTCCCACCTTCCCTCAAGCTTTTTAAGTACTGCATTAAGTTTCATATGTTGCTACAGTGATAAATAGCAGTAACAGCCCTGTCAGGTAAGTAAAGGCTGTCTCCTTGGATGTAATGAGGTTGTGTTGTTTGTAATCATGGGCTTTGTCATGCTTACCTTAAAAGATGATTACAAAACAACAGGAATTGTACTGAAAGAGTGGGGAAGTTCCCCCTGAAATTCCTGGAGAGTTGGAAGCAGGATAGAAAGCATAAATTGAAATACCAAAAATTGTATCTTAATGAGACTCTTTTCTCTCATTTATGGATTTGTTGCACTAAGTTAATTGTAATATAATTGACTGATCTTTTCTTTCAGAACTTCTGAGAATTTCAGGCTTCTCCATATCTTGCTAGTACTATTACTGAAGTTAATAATATTAATCTAAGCTAAAGAAAAAAATCTCCAGTTGATTATTTTCATTATTTTTAGCAAAAGGAGCAACATTTTGTGGGAAGTATTTTTCATTTTCATGATTTCAGTATTTGGAATTCTTTTGTGTGATTTTTACGTTTGGGATTTGAGATGGGACAGTTTTGGTTAAAGATACTTTTATTTTAAATTAAAATCCTAGGTTTCAATCTCTTTGCTTTCAGTCCTAGAACTTTACAGAAACAGCAATGACATTGCCAACCCTGTCCTGAGATCTGAACAATACAAAATATCCATGTTTGGATCTATGCTAATAAATGTATTGCACTGATATGTATAACAATTAGTTTAGAGCAATATGTATGTATAATGTTGCTTGAAAAAATGAATTTATGTTTTTTTTGTGATTAATACCTTGGAACAGATTTGTGAAATGACTGATCAAATCAGATGCTTAATTATAATGGTAAGCAGTCCAGATACATTGCAGATTTCAAAAATTTAAATTCCTTGTGTGGCTTAGGCATAAGGACATGATTTTCCATGTTTAAATACAGTGTCATTGTTGCTTACCTTATTATAAAGAGCACAATTCAAATAATACAAAGGGGTTTTGTATCTCTTATACTTTGGATTAACATTGTCTCTGGCTGTACTGTTCTAAAAATATGTTTGTGTTTGGTGATTATGTAGCATTAATCATTGCAAATTTCTAGCAATTCTAAGCATTGAGTTTGTTTTTAATTATATTGCTGATGGATGTCCTAGAATGTTTTAAATTGAGTTCAGAATACAGGTAATGCTACATTTAGAAAATAACCTGTTTAGGTTTTTTTTATTGTAAAAGCATTCTGTACTGTTCACTGAAAATATTTTCTCTTGGACTTGTATTTCAGAATGAAAAGAAAGTTCTATTCATGGGATGAATGTATGAATTTGAGAGAAGTCAAGGTAAAGTGGTGAACATACCACATTTAAAAATAAGTGTGTGGTTAGGCTTGCATGAAGGGAAAGGGCAGCTACAATGTCCAAGCATAAAGCCAAACTGAGCTCTTTAAATGGTGACATTTCACAAAACCATGGGCTGCTGGCCCTTCTGGAGGTCCTGCTGCCTTGTGGAATGCCCTACAATTCTCAAGTGGTGTCTCATAGCAAAGCCTCTTGTCTTTGAGAGAAGATAAAGAAATTGATTTTGTATGTGTGTATTTCTGTGGTTTCCCATCCTGCTCTTTTGTTTTACTTGCAGGTTTCTAGGTGTGTATCCATTCTTTATATTTTGTGTTTGGGGCGTTTGTAGAAAGCACTGTGAGTTTTTGTGCAGCCAAGTAATAGAATAACACTTGAACTCCTGGGCTTAAATTCCAAGTGAGTCCATCTTTTGGGAATCTGATTTTCTGTATATACAAAACTCCCTAACAAAGGAGTTCAAATTTAACTTACTGGAGACTCCACATAATCAGTATATCAAAAAAAATACATCTATAAGAAAATCCTTGTTCATGAAAGTTTCATGCCAGAAAGAAAAAAAAAAAAGATCTGGGTTTTTTTATTCAGTTCAGTGAGCAAGAGCTGTTACAGCTTTAGATCTGTCTTTCATTGTAGGGAATTAGGTTTTTGTGCTAATCTTCACTCCAGCTGTGATGTAATCCCTAGAAATAGGTTTAAACTACTATTAATATAGTTGTTGCTTTTATTTTGAAATTAAGCTTCTGGGTTGTTGTTCTTTGAAAGAGACATTAACAAGGTAAATAAGGGAGTATGAGATGAACATGTTTTGTGGATTCTGTGATGGAAACTTACATGTTCTGGGAAGGAATCAAGGTCCCTGTGGAGTTACCTAAAGCCATGTTTTGCTCTGTTACAGTCTCTGAAGAAGCTGAACCATGCCAATGTAATCAAATTGAAAGAAGTCATACGAGAAAATGACCACCTTTACTTTGTCTTTGAATACATGAAGGAAAATCTCTACCAGTTAATGAAGGATAGGTATGTCTTTTTTCACAGAACAAGTGATGTGCCATCATTCTTTATTTAATGATTCTCATATTACCTTGGAGAGCACATTGCAATTTCTGCTTTTGGCTCCTCTTGCAGCCCTTTTGATGGGAACAGGAGTTGCTGCACCTGCTTATCTGAGGGTAGAATTCTGCATTGCTCTCTGGTACAATATTGCATATTGTAATGCTTTTGGAAAGAAGTTTGACCAGCTATTAGCATGATAGTTTGCATTTTATGTAGACCCATGAGAGAAATTCCAAATACTTTTTTTTGTTTTTTACTAGCCTTTAATGTATGAAGGACTGGATAAAAACACTGCTTGCTATATTTTTGCTCATGGGTTTGGCTTAAGGTGGGATGATCATGTTGCATATAAATGTGTGTTTGTAAAACCAGGCTATGTATAGGCTAACTCTGATGTTGCAATCTCAGACAAACAGTGCACAGCAAGACTTGCAAGGTGGACTTTGGAACAGGACCTGCCTTTGCAATAGCATTTTTCTTTGCTGAATTCTTTTGCCTTTAATGTGTGTTTTTCCTTTAGACTTTGTCATGCAGTTTTGCCTCCTAATGTGCCCAGCTCTTGAGTTGACACGTTATTTTTTCTTAATTATGTGAAGCTGTTGCTCTGTTTCTTCACAGAAACAAGTTGTTCCCTGAGTCAGTCATCAGAAACATGATGTATCAGATATTACAAGGGCTGGCTTTTATCCACAAACACGGTAGGTTTCGTACTAGAGTTCAACTGTGCTGCACTTCTTTAGAAAAGAAGATCATCCACAGAAATAAAATGAATAAAAATATCTGGCAAAGGCTATGAATTATCTCTAATAAAATATTCCTAACTGTTTCAAGTGTGGTGCAGTTTTAAACCATGCCTGAAGTTGTTTTCCTGTAATTAGATTTTCCTCTTTCTTTTGGAAAGCATTGCATGTTGTTCATACAATGTTCACTACTTATTTCTGCTTTAATTACCAGGTGAATAAACAAACTAAAGAAACTTGTATGCTGTGCTATACTAAACACTTCTGCTTCCCACAAAAGATCTAATCAAGGAGCACTGATACATTAATACTCTTGTGTTGTGATCCTATAACTAATGTGATACTCTACATATAAAAAACACTACAATAACTTCTTCATTAAGAAATTCAAGCACTCTCCTTATCAAGTACAGCCTGGATTTAAATATTTTAGTAGATGGGATATTTCTAGGAATTACAGGCACAGTCTAAATAAGAGATTCAGTGTGCTCACGACAATAGAAAGTTTCACTATGTTTGCAAAACTTTTGATTAGCTGAAAATGAAATGAAAAACAATGTTTCTAGTGGGGTCTGATTGGCTTTCATGTACCCTGATGAGGCTTGTTGATGAATTCAAATAAATAATTGGTTCTGAGTTCAAATAAATAATTGGTTCTGCTCAGTATTATCAAATACCCAGCAATTGCCATTTTCTTGTCTTTCCGATCAAGATCGTAGACTGTTCTCTGATTGTTAGCATCCCCCTTTCCTTCCCCATTTCTCCATGAAATAAAAGAGAAAATGAGATTTTAAGAAAAACTTCACATTTTAAGGTATAGTATTAATATTTTGATTTGACCATAAATGTCTGGGAGTGAGAGATATGATAAATTTGAACATTTACATTTCAGTGTGATAATTTCAGCCCATTTCTTCCAGTGGTTTTCAGTTCATGCGTGCAGAAATTGAATGTGTTATTCTAGCAAGTGAATTTCAAACAAATTAATATAATATATAATTAATAAATTAGTATGAGAAGATGTGTGTTCCAATTAATTAGCAGAATTGATTTGCTGAGTGACTTAACCACTGCCCAAATAGAGAGTTGCTCAAGCCAACAGCAAGTACTGAAGGAACTTTATGTGCCTGCATTACTGATATTACTATTCCTGAGCAGAATTTGGGTATCTTTTATATGTCTTTCTCCAAGTTGTTGTCACAATGATAAATAACTAGTTGAAAGTCATTCAAGGAATTTTATAAATCAAATAAGTGTGTCAGATGCCATTTTGCAAAACTGGCAAAGCAGTTACAGTTTTTGCAAAAGATTTCTTTCTGAAATTGGTTTGTTATCTGATATTGCTGCAATACCCAATTCATTTTCTTTAGTGTGCTCGTGACTGTTTACATTTGTTGCTTTAAGAATGCTTGGTGTAATAATCGCTGGAGGGAAAATGTGTGCACTTGTTGAGGGATACAATTCCTGCATGTTGAATTTATATGTAATAAATAAGACAGAAAAATACTATATTCTTCTAAAACATCCCAAAGTAAATATTGGATTATTCTATTAGAAGTTGCTGCTTAAGAAGTGATTACATGAAGTTTTGCCATTCTTTTCTGTCTGGTTCTCTATAGGATTTTTTCATAGAGATATGAAGCCTGAAAACCTTCTCTGTATTGGACCAGAACTTGTGAAAATAGCAGATTTTGGTTTGGCTAGAGAACTAAGATCTCAGCCACCGTACACAGATTATGTTTCTACCAGGTGGTGAGTATATTAAGAATTTAATGCATTAGCTTAACTAATTACCTTTCTATTACCATTTTAATTTATCTTTTGTTGCTTTCCATCCTCATAGGTACCGTGCTCCTGAAGTTTTGCTGAGATCATCTATCTACAGCTCACCTATTGATGTGTGGGCAGTTGGCAGCATAATGGCTGAATTATACACACTAAGACCTCTTTTCCCAGGCACAAGTGAAGTAGATGAAATCTTCAAAATTTGCCAAGTACTGGGGACTCCAAAGAAGGTAAGACTTAAAAAAACCTCATACAATTGTATTTCAAATTTAAAAAAAAAAAATCAGATTTTTACAAAACATTCAGTGTTGTCTGTACTTAGAAAATACATATTAAATTATTGTTTTAGTAAGTTTCCTGCAGGCTTAAGGTTTTCACAACTGTATTTTGTTTAAGCTTCCATTATGGCATGTAATGGTAGTCCTTTTTTGTATATTAGCTTCTGTTGTATATCATACCACTATATGTAGCTTTGTTCTCCTCTGATAAAAGCCAGATAAAATTATTTAATTATATAAAGCTATTCACATTGAAAAATAAATCAGAAGTCTTACAGGATTTAATTTGCCACAGCCACTTTGTTTTCCCTTCCTGAAAGTGTCATTTTTCTGTGCTGCCACCCAGAATTTGGAGCTTGTAGAAGATACCATAAATATGACAAATTATGCTTTTTCTTATTTTTAAAGCATAAAAGAAACATTTGATCTCACAAATATTATTAGCAATAAAAAATAACAGGCAAAATGCATAGTCTTTTAGAGAGGAAACAATTATTTTCAGTTATTTTCTGGATGAGATAAATACTATTTAAAACTACAAGGAAAGTTTGGGAAGTGCATATAAAAATGCATGCAATTCCATTTACTTCAGTTTAAAAGTCGTTTTAGCAAATGAATATGTGAAAGTGCAAGAAAATAATAATTTTGAATAAACTGAAAAAAAAAGACCATATACTACTAAATAATTTTGGAGACAGGTAAGAAATGGCAGATGTCTATCAGTACTTTATGAGTACAAAAAGAGCTTGGTGACATGAATTGACTGAACCACAGAGTCTCTAGATCTGGGGGAGAAAACCATCAGTTTCATTAATGTTCTACTGATGTAAAATACAATTCTTGTCCAGTAATGGTGCTGTTATCAACAGAGAAGTAAGGAAAAGAAAAAACAGATACAGATTAAGCTTGGCTAGGAACATGAAGGACTTGAAAGTGGTGGGAAGACATCCAAGAGAACACACTGAGAAATGGGTGCACCCTTGTGACAGAGCAGAGGGTGAAAGGTCAAGTGGAGAGTTATAGACAATATGTTGTGGGAGAGAAAATTGAGCCTAGATGAGTGAGAATTGGGGTGATGTGACACAGGTATGCATCAAAATAATGTGCAATATGAGCAGGATTTTAAGACTCGTGTTTTCAAGTGCAGATGTGAAGTTTCTTAAGCAGATCTAAGACACTAAGAAGAACATTTTGGTGTATATTGAGAATATCTGTGAAAGAGAGCAACATGCTACCTTCCAGAACATTTCCAATGTACAGCATAAACAAGTTGTGGAAGTGCAGGGAGAGGTTTTCACTTTGTGTAGTAGCAGAGCAGCACTGAGCTGACTTGTGTATTTTGTTTAACTTTACAAATAGTTAACAGAATTAAATAATGACTGTTTAGAGTCTGTCCTTCCCTGACAGGAGGTTTGTTGGTTGGGAAAGCAGGGAGCATTACCAGCTGAGTGTTTCAGAGCAAACTGTAGCCTCTGGTGAAAGACCCTCAGGGTTAGAGAAATATAAGTCAGCCCTCTAGGATGAGGAAGCTGTAATTAGTTCCTTTGTGCTCCTGTCATCTGCTGGGCAGACTTGGGAATTTTCTCTCCTTACCAATGCTAAGGTGCAAGAGGAATGCTTAAATATTATGGTAGGAATTACCACAACAAATAATGCAGTTGTGACAAGTGAAGTACTGTTCTGCATTCTGGAAAACAGAAGTAGCTATATGAATAGTCTGATAGTGCAGAGAGTTTTACAAATTGTATTTTTTCAGACAAGAATTTTCATTTATTCTATTATTCCACAATAAGGAGTTCCAGGAATTATGCACAGAACCTATCTTCATTCCAGTTTGCCTTCCTGTGTTTAAGTCCATAATACTGTACTAATAACTTCTGTGAATTTGAGTGTTTTAAATAGTGACAGGCAACTATTTTGTTTTATTTTATAAATGAAGTTGCTTTATTTATTTTATAAATAAATTGCACCATTCAAGTACTGGCAGTGATGGTGCACTTGTAATATGTGAATTTAATGAAAAAGCTGATGATGATCTGAATAGGAGAGATTAATGAAACTGAAGATTGGCAATATCACTTTAAATAATTTCAATTTTTTTTTTAATAAACAGAAATGTATTTTTCATTTTTGCTCCTGTATTTTTCACCCTATCCCTATATTTCACCAGTTTAACATGCAGCCCTTGGTACTTTATTGTAAACTGTTTCTTTATTACTACTTCTAGCAGACAGAATGTCACCAAATCCAATAAAGGAGAGCAGTGCAGTGGAGGAGGAAAGAGTCTTTCTGCATTAATTTAAATGAACAAACTATTCTCTGAGGTGAAATAGGAAGTCCCTTGAAGTCTTGAGACTTACTTTAACGAGATGTGGTTTATAATTATATTTGAGTTCTTTGCTTACCATGGACTGTGCTAACAGAGCTAAAACTGTTGTAGGTAAAAAGATGAGGAATAGCTAACATGGTATCTTAAGACCAAATTCTATCAAATCAATCCAGTTTTCCCTATAACAGTGTAATGTGCTTGGTAGGCAGGAAAGGCACTGATGCCATCCCTCCCAGCATTCTTATCAGCATATTTATATACAACCTGCACAAGTGCATACCTGTGTTGAAAGCCTTATTCAGAGAGTAAACTTCACTGGTTCTCATTCAAAATGAAAGGTGGATTGAATAGAACTCCTGAGTGGTTCTTTGTCTGATGAAATTTTTGAAATTGTATTGAAGGCCTTCTGATGAAATAGATTTTACTTCTTAAGCTGGTAGGTAGCAGGCTGAGAAGGATTGAGAATGTTAGAAAGCAAGATTAGAATTTAGAGGGATTTTTTAATAAAATTAGAGATGTAGCTTTAAAGAAATTTCTTCAGTAATGTGTAGAGTGCTGTACTGAGGCAGGAATAATCAGCTACATAAATATTTGTGGGTAACTATCCAGCTAGCACATCTGTAGAAGAGGCCATAGGAGATATATAGTGTATTGTACATCAACAGTATTTTGTTGCAATAAAGACAAATACTGTACTAGTGTGTACAGAAAGGAGTATTTCCCATTGACATATGAATGAATCTGTTTCACTTGCTATATTATATCATATCCAGTTTAAAGTTTCCCTTTTCAAGAGAGGAAAATCAGTTTAGAGAAGAAATAAAACTTTAAAAGCCTTGACCCAGGAATTGTTTGGGTTTCTTTAGCCTATACAAAGGAGGACTGAAAGAAAGGAGAAGAAATACATCTTCTAATGTATAAAAAGGCTGTTCTAGAGGGAAGAAAGAAGTGGTCCTTCTTGGTATCTACCATGCCCTCTCTTGTCCTTCAGATAGAATGTGTCCAAGTGTGGTATTCACAATGATGGTTTCACCATTACCTACAGGAGAGCTTGAGAAGGACTGCCAGAAACTGGAAGCTGCTGTTGCATTCACTAGTGTTGTGAGAATTGTAATGGCTAATAGGAATGCCTGTTTCCAGCTTTATAGGGAGGAGCCATGCAGACCAAGCATGACTCCAGCTGCATTAATTTTGATCTGAGATACATAGTCTTTGTTCTTTATTGGTTCTCATTTTCCTTTCCTTTGGAACAGAGTGAGTGGCCAGAAGGATACCACCTTGCTTCTGCCATGAATTTCCGCTTCCCACAATGTGTCCCTATAAGCCTGAAAACCCTCATCCCAAATGCAAGCAATGAAGCAATACAGCTTATGAGTGACATGCTGAACTGGAATCCAAAGAAGAGACCTACAGCAAGTCAGGTGATTAATTAAGTACAAGACTGAATTTTTTTTGCATTGTTAAAAAATGTAGATGCAGAAATCAATTGATTGTCATAATACTGATGGTCACAGAAGCATCTCCTCACATTGGTGGGAATGGGACTGAGTGGTGAGAGAAAGTTCTAAACCTGGCTCAGCAGACATGGTAAACTCTGCGTTTATTTCTGCAATGTTGCCTTCTGTATTAGCATATTTTAAAACTCTTTGCATAAGGGATAGAGAAGAAGCTGAGCTGCAGGTTTCCTCAGTTGTGTCTATAAGTCACTTCTGCTATCTTCATTTTCCTCCCCCATCTGTGCAAAGGAGGGTTTTGAAAACTAAGCTTTGCTTTTTGTGAAGCTGCAGATGGAATCAGTATGGAAGAGCTAAGGATTATTTTTACCTGGAGATGGAGTGTAATCTGTACTAAGTGATAAGGAAAGAACTTTGTGAAGAACATACCAATAGGTCACAAAGGTCACAGTTTTTCTCCAACTTAATTTTAAAAAAACTCCTTATTTCAAGTACTGTAGATGGTTACATTCTTTGTTATATTCATACCTAATGCAGTCCTATTTAGAAGGTATAAAAGATGAATAAAATTGGGAAAGAAAGGACATACTGCAAGTTATCCTGGGTGGATGTAATGTAAGTGGTTAAGCAGGTGGTACCAAATATATCAACCCTTTCTATCCACTTTATGAAGCATATCTATTGTACAGTCACTGAGATCTATCTGTAGTCCAATACTATGTATCTCTACACAAAATACTGTATGGTGCTTTATAAAAGCTTTTACACAAGTGACTTAGCAAGGATGCAGCTGCATCAGTTGTGTAACTCACAGTCAAAAGGAAGAGTTTAATGCATATACCTGGTAATGTGTACAAAGGCAGCAGTTCTTGAGTGCAGCTGAGGCAAAACATCTCTTTGAGAGCTAACAAAGAATAGGATCCTACCCAGAAGGAGTAGCAGAATGTGCTGTTTTGACATAGAAGGAGGTGTGTTACTAAACCACGTCCCTGTTGTGCATTTAGCAGTGGACATGAAAGGGTCAGAGGAAGAGGATGAAATAAACATCTGCCTTAAGACAGACACTGTAGTTTTCTAATAAGCCCCATGAAGGCACAGCAAGCACTGTGAATAATGCAAAACAAAAGCAGGGAAAGCTGGTGCTAAGAAAAATTAGGGAAAAACTTTGCTCATCAACATCCTGTAATTGTAAAACCCATACATGGCAATCATCTCACTTTGGTTTTGTTGGTTTTGTTTGTTTTGTTCTGTGGGTTTTGTTGTTTGGTTGGTTTGGTTTATGGGGTTTTGTTTGAGTTTTTGGGGGTGAGGGTTTTTTGTTTGTTTTGGGGTTTTTTGTTTGTTTTGGTTTTGGGTTTTTTTGTGTGTTTGTTTTTTGTTGCTGTTGTTTTAATTAAAATCCCCCAGGTTGTTCCTTGGGTTGCCAAAACTTAGTCAGCAGTGGAAAAGTGTATTAAAACTGGTGGCAAAGGCAGTGGAGACTGCTTGTTTTAAAACTGAAATTTGTTGCTGCATGAATATAGAATGGTGTTGAATATAAAACACACCTGAAAAGACAGACTCCACAAAACCTAACAGTAAAGGAGGGAAAGAAAGGATATGACTGCTGTAATGTGTACAAGTGGATCAGTCTTACTAAGTTATATGATGGGAGGAATTTGAAATACAGAGCTGCCAGTTATCAAATATGATCTCATTATGTATCCATCCTGGATCTGTGCTGTAAAGCTTGCCCAAATGTTTCAGAAACCTGTTTACATCCTTGCTGATGTTGCCAAAGTCAACTTTTTGAAGTAAAATTAATATGTTATATCTTCTTCTCCAGGCTTTGAAGTATCCTTACTTTCAAGTTGGCCAAATTTTAGGACCTCCTCCACAGTATCTGGAGAAGCAGAGTCCTGTCAAACCTGTTCAGCCAGCAGAGCCAAAGCCAGCTTTTCCTAAACTGGAAGCTATATCCAAGCCAGAACCTCTGTCTTCACCTGATTTACCTGACAAAACACAGCCACAGCCCCTGCCAAAGGTTAACCACCAGCCTCTCCAGCAGATTCAGTTGCCTCAGAACACAGCTAACCAGCAAGTACCAAAGCAGCAGCAGCAGCAGCAGGCACAGCCATTTTTTCCAATGATCAGTAAAAACTCATCACCTGTAAGTTGTTTTCAATAAATACTTAGATGTTTTTATTAAAAGTTCTTAGTATATTCAACCAGATGATCCCTTGTGAATGGCCATACGTTTTATCAGAGGAAATACAATTAGATAACTAGGGACTAACTGAGGATATAACAGGCCAGTTATTATAATTTTACAGCCAGTCAGAAGAAAAGATTGCTTGTAACAACAATGTGTGTTCCTTTATAATTGCCCTTACTGGCATGCTTATGCAGTAATGTAGTTATAACAGCTATGGCTTATTGACCTTTGAGAAACAATCACAAAAATACTGTCAGTATACAATACAGAAATGGGAAGGGAGAACGTCACTTGCCTCGTGCAGGAAAATACCCAAGAAAGTTCATCCAATTCCTAACCTTGGAAGAATTTAACAATTAGGATTTTTTGTAAGATGAATAGTAAAGTTTGGTTTGTAATCTTCCTTTCGCTTTTGGCTTGTACTCACTGAGCTGCAATATAAAGGATGTTAAAAATAAGAGGTATTCAGGAAATATTGGAAAGCAAATGATAGTCAGATGGTAGGATAGTTTTAAAATTTAGTAATTTCATTGGGACAGAATCTTAAAGAAAGGCCTGGCAAGCTTCTTTTATTTGCTGTTTTTACTTTGGGGCCACAGCAGTGTTCTGCACCACTGTCCTTTATTTCTTGATGGTTCATGCATCACTGTTCAGAGCATGAGTTCAGCACGATGCCAGTAGCAGAGGCTGAGCACTGAACTGGGTCTGCAAATAGAATCTTAACCTTACTACTTCAGGTAGACTTGTGCAATTTAAGGATGACAGTCCAAAAGAACTACAAACAGAACACATGCTGGCATTATTGCTATGTTTTGTACTTAAAATCATTCTGAGGCTATGACCAAAACAGGCACAACACAATGAGAAAAATTCCCTCAAAATCCTTAAGCAGTAGTCAGAAAGTAAACTAGATAAAAATATAAAGTTTTGGAATGGAATTAAAACTTTCTTTTATTATTATTTTATTCAAAATAGAAACAAGCAGCTAGTGGCCCTCTGAATGTTGCACTAGGTCCTAAAAGCTGCAGAAGACGATGGGGTCAGACTTTGGTAAAGGCTATGGATAGCTGGGATGACTTGGATGATCCTGAATTTGGAATGTCATGTTCAAAGAAGCCTAGCATTGCACTGTTAAAAGAAAAGAAAAACAAGGAATTTATTTTTAGGTAGGTCCTACAATTATAAAGTCATATTTTATTTTAGTAAACAGTGTCCAGTAGATGTTTAGATTGAGACAAACTCTGCCAAAATTTAAGTCACCAAAATTCTGCAAGAATGCCAAAAGCTGTATGAGCAGACCAGCTTTGGGTGTGGTATCGATGTGGCACCAGTAATATCCAAACAGCATCAAATTTGTTTTCAGGCACTATATGGTGTAGGTGTTTGTTATTAAGAAACTGTTTAATTCACTAAAATTGGACATACTGACATAATTTCCTTTGTCAATTAAGTAGTACTGTATTCTGCCAGTTATCCACATTTGCTTTTATTTTTAGTGTTGGATACAGTTCTTCAAATCCCACGTCAAATGCTCATGAGGTATTAGATTTGGCTGCTCCTTTTTGGAAATAGACTCTGCTGATGAAAGTAGGATAAGTGAAGAGCATTCTTCAGGCTGAGGTCAGCTTGTGGTATTCTGAGCTGGAGGTGTTGGTCACATTGTTTGAAAATTTTGATTTTTTTCAGTGTGCCAGAACCAAAAGCTTCATGCTGTATCCAGCCAGGAGGGGAAAATAAGGTTCTGAAGCGAAATGATTCTGGAAGATCAAATACATCAGCAAAACAATACTATCTAAGACAATCAAGATATCTTCCTGGTAAGGTTAAAAGTCAATACATATAGAAAATACAAGCTGGGCACCATCAATATACAGTACACTTAAACTTTAGATGTCTCACTGGATAATTTTTAACCAGGCTAATTTTTCAAGTTTTGGACTAAATGCCTTTCCCAGAATGTTTCTGATCATAATTGATGCAGAAGTTCAGGGCTATGTAAACATGGCAGGAGGTCAACACTGCTTGTACACCATAAAAGTTCACAGGACCTCTTTATGACATTAAAAATCCTCAGTAATATAAATCCAACATCTCTTGGATTACTAGGAATATATTCTGACTGACCTATAAGCAAGTGTTATTTGAGGACTACAGAAACTACATATATTCTCTTCTTCAGGAACCATAGTGATAGGACAAGGAGTAATGGAGGAAATTTAAGTTAGATGTATAGAAGAAATTCTTTACTGTGAGTGTGGTGAGGCACTGCCACTGATTGCCCAGGGAAGATGTGGGTGCCCCATCCCTGGAAGTGTTCCAGGCCAGGTTGGGTGGAGCTTTGAGCAACCTGGTCTAGTGGAAGGTGTCTCTGCCCATGGAAGAGATGTTGGAATTAGATGATCTTTAAGGTCCCTTCCAACCCAAACCATTCTATGATTTTATATATGTATTTATAGTGTATATTTAACAGTTTTGCATTGTCAGGAGGTTTGGTGGTTTTTTTTGAACATAAGTTCTGATAATTAGTTACCCTACTTTGTAGGAAGTATTTAGAAATCTCAACCACTGGCACTGGTAGGAATTTACACACTCACTTCCCAAGACAGTCATCTTTCTTTAAAAATAGATAACTTAGTTTAAATCCAGGTGCTCTTATCAGGAAAATAACATTAAATTTTGTAATTGCTAGAAACGAGAATGGAAAGGAGGAGAAAGCAAAGAGAATGTTTCCTTCAGATAGTATTCTAAATATATGCTATAATCAAATTATTTTCTTGGTGTCTCAGTATCATTTACTTGTTACCATGATAGTTTGTACAATTGCAATAAGCAGATCATGACTTCTACTGTAATCCACATGTGAGAATTTGGGTGGCTCATGGGGAATTCCTCATTGTCAGGCAAGTTGTTTTGTTACAGCATATCATTAATTGGTCAGGAATTCATTAGGGCAGTGATGACTTTTGAATATGAAATCATTTCTTGAATGTTAAATAGGATGTCCAGAGACTCAACAGTTTTAAGTCCAAAAGAAAAGAAAAACTAAAGGGTGAGGAACTTCCCTGTCTAAAAGTAACACAAATGGGAGGTCCATCTGTATTTCTTCTTTTAAGCATTGTTCTAATGTCTCTCTGGTTTTCAGTGAGAAAGGCACAGATGTAAAAAATAATTAATTCCAACATTTAAGGGAATAATAGCTCCAAGGAGCACATTTGTTAGTTATAAATATTACTTTAGTTCTGTAACCAGTAGATCTGGGAGCTGTTTTTCATGCAGTATAATCCCATTAACTCTTGTAATGCTCCTAACGTGCAAAGTAACAAGAACCCTTTTGTTCTACTTTTTAATTTAATCCTTAAAGAAATAGTTTCTTTTCAGTCTTGAGAATCCTAGTTTATGACAGGTATTTTTAATGTGTGAATTTTTTGAGAGACAAAAATATCAGTAATAAGAATATGGTTTTATAGAAATCAAGTAACTTTACTAAGCAGACTTTTAAAAGTTCTCTTGAAAGCACAAAGAAAATTTTTCTTAAGTCAGTGTCACTAGTTTTCGTGGCTTGGCTTAAAAATCTAATCAATGGACATTGTTGATTTACATAAATGGTGTTCACATTACAGCACAGATAATTCACTGTTGGTTCACTGTTTGTGAATGTCCATTTTTCATGGGTTGAATTATGTTTGAAAACCGATATTCATATTATTTTTCATCTTTTTTTTCCTAAGGTGTAAACCCAAAGAGTGTTTCTTTAGCAGCAGTCAATAAAGAAGGATCACAGGGAACCTGGACCAACCAGTTGTTTTCTAAATCACTGGCACACAGTGGAGGAGGATTGACTTTCAGCAGGAATACTACAGGTAAAAGTATAATTGAAAATGGTCACACAATACCTCATCATACTTTAATTAATTTAGTTAAGACCATCTGCTTGAACCTCTTTGGTCAAGCTTAGCTTCTAGGCTCTTTTTTCCCCCTTGTTATAACAAATGCATCATTAGTATATCATATTTTTGTTCCATTTTTAGAAAGGACCTTGTAAAGTAAATTGTTAGAGTAATATTTCCTCCTTAAGAAAACCAGAATGAGACATTATAGTTACAAACATGTCAGATGTTCATTCCTGCTTGCTTTTTTTCTCCCCTCAGTTCTTTGACATCCCCTAAACAGGTTCTTCTTACCCTATTTCTTTCCATTTTTTTCTTCCTTTCATTTTCTTTGCTTACAGATGAGAACTTAATTATACCTATTGAAAAACTATCATGCAAAGAAAGGTTGAATGAAAAATTAGAGGATCCAAAAGGTAATTTATAGCAATTATAGCCTGGTTCTTTGTACATTTCCTATGTTTTACAGTTTCCTGTAACAATATTGCACTTAGACTGCAGGTTCCTGATGATCATATACTTCCTTTTGCAGTTGTAATCTGTTTTGCCAAACCTTGCTCCCTGCATTGTGACTACTTCTGGATTCTTGGCACTTACTGTGCTTTAAAAGACACAGAGTATTCTATTACCTTAATTATAATCCACAGCAGGTCACTGCACTGTTGGTGGATAATGGTGAAGAAGGGATCCTAAAGCAGCACATGCATCTCTCTTAGGGACTGCTTGTTCATCACAGCACTTGGGACTTGCACCATTTCTGGCATTCAGATTCTCTGCCTGTTACACTGATTTTTACAGTGCTGTGGTTGAACAGATTTCAGTGGACTTACCTTAGTGTAACAGGATGGAAATCCAGGATTCCAGGCAGCCTACTTTGTGGCTAAATACACTGTTGGCTGTGAGCATTGTGAAGCTGCTGGAATGTTTCACCTCTCCCCCAGTTCCTTGTCCCTCTGGTGTGTACAGCCCATGTGATATGTCTCAATGCAACTACTCATAGGGTTTTTTTGAACTCACTCCCCACCTCAAACAATTCCATGACCTTATCCTTTATGAAGAATCAGGTCTGTGTTGTCTGGGATAGGGGGTATGGCCTGGGCCACCCTTCCACTTGTGGACATCATGGCAATGAGTGATTGCCTACAACACCTGCTGCCAGACCTCCTGGATGCCTGATGGATGATTCCTTCTACAGCAACAACCCCTTCTTTTGTTCAGCGTGGTCAGAGGTAAGGAACTGTGCTTTTAAAGAGGATGTATTTTAATCTGTAGCTATTCTATTATTGTATATTGAACTTCTTTTTCCTCCTTCCCTTGTTCCCATCCAACAAAAGACCCACCTCCAGACCTCTCTGTTTCACCCAGACTGTTCATCCTGGCTGCACTTTTTCATTTCCTGCAGAAGAATTCATGAAAGACATTGGACATTGAGAGGTAAGGGGAACCAAAAAAATGGCTGAGCAATTTTTGACAGCCAGGCAGCTTTGCTGAGCTATAGAAAAGAAGCAGACAGATGTAGTTGTCTCTTTGTATTAATTAGGCTTCTCATATACTTATTTTCAGACCTCAGAATTTTAAGAAATGCTATTGAGCTCTCAGAGCTATGAGCTACTCCTAACAGTCAAGAACTATAGGAATAAGAGAATGTGTGTGTATGTCCACAGGGAGGTGAATGAACCACTAAAACTGTGTTGTTTTGGTTTTCAGGCAAATTCTTCAAAAGGAAGAACAAGTTAAGACACTACAAGAAAGTTAAATTTTATTGGAATACTTCATTAAAGTTCTGTTTTTCACCAGCTGTTGTCTTATTCTTTATTGTGGAAATTGGCATGAAGCAGACAGAGGAAAGCTACCTTTTTGGGGTTGTAGATGAGCACTTTTGCAGCTTGAGCTCTGAAATAATCACAGAGGAATGGGAGGGTTTGTGTGAAGAGGAACATTATGGAATTGCACAAAGGCCAGAGATTTAGGAGACAAAAACTGTCAGAGCAGAATACTGTGTGCTTTACTAATGATAAATATGCTCACATTTGATAAAGATTAAAATAAACTACTGTGTATGGCCTTGTACTTCACAAATTTAATATTACTGAACACAGAACAATACCACTAGAGAAAAGCATTTCTCTCTGGACATTGTCTTAACAATGTCCCAAGTGATGACAGACATGAAGAAGCTAAGAAACTTTCTTGGAGCAGGGATTCTAAGTATTCTAACAGATCCCTCTGCCACTGGACACTATTTCAGTACTAATTTTATGTGTATATCCACAATACTTCTCAGCTTCCAAATAAGGCTGGTTCTGTCAACCCTTCCAGGGTAGCACTTCTTTAAAGAAAGATCTGGAACAAAACTAGGCATAATATTATAACCAGAGTTGGTTCCATTCTTTTATAAACATGTTGAGCACAAGAGTAGGGCTGAGTGGTAGTTTTCAAATACTTAAAGTGTTTAAATCAGCTTCCAGTAAAGTAGCTGTAAGCAAAAGGTAAGATCCTACCTTTTCTCTAAAACTCAGTGTAAACTTTTCTGCCTGATCTTAAGTTTAATGAAAGTACTAATAAAATGCTCATCCTGTTCTGTTTTCTTTATTCCTGCTGCTTGCAAATCTGCTAAGTGCTGTAAAGGATACAACTAATATACAAAGCAAAGAATGAATATATACTGTTTTTCAAGAGAGGTGCACTAGGGAGTTTTTGAAGAACACTCAGTACCCTTGGGGTACTGTAAATATATTTTGAAGTGACTATAAAAAAGTAGGCAAGGTTTTCTGAATGAAGCTGAAAATTTTAAAACTCTGTTATGTCAACAGGAAATCCTGGCTTTGTAAGTAGTGCTGCTTACAACCCCTCAGGAATATACACCCCTTCCTTCCATAAAAAAGAAGTTGGATCAGCTGGACAAAGGATACAGCTAGCACCTCTTGGTGCACCTGTATCAGGTAAGAAAGACCCTTTTACAATACATAACCAAAACAAAGAGAAGTGTTAATTTTCCATGCTTCCTAAGAGATTTATTAGTCCTTAGTAAGGTTTTCCTGAAGTTTTAGAAGTAAAATTGTAGGGCATAAATTGTTCTTAAGTAAAGTGAATTGAATGTAGGTGCCTACAGGTGAGGCAGTCCTGATAGCTAGAGAAACTATTCCTACTAATATTTGTTAGGTAAAAGAGAAAATAATTACAAAAGGAGCAAACCTTTTATAATTAATTCTAGGAAGTTTGGACCATTTGGTAAACTGTTCATTAGTGGTGATGGGCTAAGCAGAATTGTAGAAATACATAACTCCACAACTCTATAGTAAATGGTCATATAGATTGGACTCCATCCAGTAAAACCAATGTGAAATCTGTTCTGAAGGTAACTTAGCTTGGATGGATGGCATTGTGAGCACTTTCTTTGTTGGTATGCTTCCAATTCAGAGAGGATAAACAGCAGTGCTCAGGATGCAGGGGAAACTGGTTTGTGAGTCAAGATTTAGAGCTGCTGTCCAGACCCAGCTCTAGTGACTTCAGAGGAAACAGCAAGGCCCTCAACTAACAGTGAATTGTTTAATCAAAGGGCCCATGGCACAGCAATCTGATACAGTCCTGCTTAATAATGTCTTTTTACTGACATGCTCTTTGGAGTTACCTGTTCTCCTTAGGAACTTGCAAGAGACTTCTGAGAAGCAGAGAGGGAGGGAAGGAAGGAGATGGGACACATATATAAAATATGCTTAGATGTGTGTGTATTCTGTGTCTGAGCTCATCCGAAGCCCACCAGGGAAGGCTGGGGCTGCATTTCATTACCTTATTAACTCACTGCTGGAACACAACTGTGAGAGTCTTGATTTGTCACAGTGTGTGGATCAAGAAGTTCACAAGAGGACAAAATCTGCAACTGTCTCTAGACTGCTGTGAATAGTGTGAAAGAAAAGGAATTACATACGGTGTTCCAAAGGGAAATAAATTCACTGTTAATCTGTAATTAGAAATGGAAAATGTGTAGTAAAAGTCAGAAAAGCTGGCACATGGAGGTCAATTAAAAGACCCTTACAGGTCCTGGAGAAGAGCAAGAATCCTATTGCTTAAACCCCTCATATTTAGCCTAAACTCTGCAGACTAGCATGGGAGGAGAGATAAGGATGAAGCAAATGGCAGGTTTTATCTCTTAGCTGTCAACGTTTGAACAGAACATTAACATTTTTGGTGACCCTTTGCTTTGTATTATCCAACTGAAAGAAGTTTATGATCTCAATTGTATTTTTCTCTTAATTTGTTGTGTTAAGTTTTTTAATGCCATAATTTAAATAATTTAATGTAGTATAAAAGGTTAGTTTTTCTGAGGAAAATGCCAAGACCCAGGAAATACCAAGCTAGTGTAGGCTGGAATCATACTTGCTGATCAAAGATAGCCTACAATAAAAAGGAACAGTATTAGGTTTCATAGAGGTGGAGACCTGACCCCCATTTCAGTTCCTTCATTTTTAAATGCCTTGATCCTTACCTTTTCCTTAATAGGTTCAATACACTGTTGAAAAATACTGCCAAAAATAGGTGGTTTTCTCTAAGAAACAGAATGATATGTAGGCAGCAAAAACCCATTAAATTTAAATATTAATTTTTTTTTAAGAATATCACTAGTATATAATAAAAGACTAAACTACAAATGTAGGAATAGAAGGGGCAAGATCTGCTTTGGGAATGCTAAGGAAACAACGGGGTCTGGATAAGAGAGGTCTGAAATTACTGACTTTAAAGGATTGGGAAAGTGGCAGAATTGGTCATGAACATGAAGAAATGTCAACAGTGCAATTACTTTAATCACATGAAGCTTGAGGAAGTAGCAATACCTGAAATGCAAAAAGGGGAAATCTGAGTAGGATTAATTCTCTAGCAGTTTTGTAATAGGAGATACAGAGTTGTAGGTATATGCATCAGTTTTTCTACTTAATTTCAGTCTCAATGTTTTCTTGAGGGATTGCTGCAAAACAAGTATGCAGTAGGTAAGGATTAATAAGACACAAACTATAGGAAACATGAAACTTAACTGAAAACAAGCATAGACAGCATGCTCTCAGGCACATAGTGTGATTATTGCAGTTGTCCTGTGCAGGGGCAGGAGTTGGATTTGATGATCCTTTTGGGTCTCTTCCAGCTCAGGTTGTTTTATGACACAAGGAAGACCAGAGCGCCCTGCTCCACTGGCATCCCTGAGTACCATAAGTCATCTTTAAGCTCTCATTCTTTCTTTGTGAGGAAGTAAAATACTTTTTTAGTCATTATTAATTCTGAGTTCTTGTTCCTTTCAGATTATTCCTGGAAAACCAAAGCTGCTCGTGCTCCATTACCAGGTTCTACTTTCAGTTCACCAGCAAAGAACATGAGTGTGTTAACTCACCCAGCAGCAATTCAGCGAGTCCATGGAAGAACAGACTGGGTGGCCAAATATGGAGGAAACAGATAGGAAATGCCATCCTGGACAGATGTTTTGTGCACTGGGTTAGGTTCTCCTGCACTTGGAAACCTGAAATGCCTGTCTGCTCTAACTTTTCTTAAGACTATGCAATAGTAAAGAAGAAAAAAAAAGACCTTGTGTTCTATTATCTGTATAATACACATATAATACCATGTAAAATACTAGCTATAAAGTAGGATGTAATGAAGTATTGTATAACACATATTGCCAAAACTAGTGAGAAGTAAATTTCACTCAACGTTTTTTCTATAGATGGATCTCCTATCCCCAAGCTCTTAAAAACCAACTGTTAGGATTGTTCATCCAGTGCAACACCTGCACACAAGCAGCTAGAAGCAGGGCTGAAGCAGAGCAGCACCAGGCTTCCAGGTGTTAGGCTGGTTCCTTAGAAGGAAGGTGAGGGTGAAAGCAGAGCTCCAGCTTTGTGAAGAATACCACACTCTCCTACAAGGATTTCAGAACTCACTTGTAACTAAGAATTACTCAGGGTCTGTAAGGTGCACATATTCATGTAGCAGTGAGAACTTCAATCCCCGTAGTGGGGCATAAGCAATCCACTTATAGATACTAAAGGAAAGCCTTGGTTGATATAGGGCTATAAAAAGATACCAAAGATATTCCAAAAGAATATTGAAAAATAGCTAAACAAGTACTGAATGCTAGACTTACCTTGCCAAGCTGTGAAGTGAAGCCTAAAAATTAGATTCTGCTGTTATAGTTAACTTCATGCCATTTTTGGTCAAAGGTGTGTATAGATTTTTTTCTCTGCCCTGTCAAGGGAGTGTCACAGTAACCTTTTGAGGAGGCTGAATCACTGCAGTCTGTCAGTCATTTTAAGGGTGAATTAGCCAAAAGTGCATAAATTGTCAATAAACTCCTTTTTCTATATATCTTTACAGGGTGATCAAACAAACTACAGAAGTTGAATAAGCTACAAGAGGGAGGATATGGGGCTGTTCTGCAAAAATATTGCTTTCTGGTTTAGATCTTAAAGGCCGACTTAGGTACCTGAAATCACATACAAACTTTAATAATTCAGCATGTCACTATTTATATGGTCATTCAGTCCTTTCTTCAGCTTTTATGGTAAGTTTTATAATAATATCATGCAAAGGGCTTTGCAATGTACAATAAACTGGTTTTTAGGATGTTGAACTAGGCTACTTCTGTTAACAATTGCATTTAAAATACATGCTTTAGACTTAATAGTTATATTAAACTTACCATTTTAAAGTATAAATAGAGTATATTCTTTAAAGATGTAAAGCTGTTCATGATTGCTTTAAGCATTGTAAAAAAAAAGAAATGTATTTGTAGGCTTTTATAATGGATATTAAAATTTAAATTCCCATTGTTGACCTAATGTGTCATAATATATTGGTTACCTTAATTTTCTGGAAAGCACTTTAATCTAAAACAGTTGTAACAAAAAGTAAAATATTTTGTTATGAAAATTGCACCCAGAGAAAATGCCACTTTAATACTATAAGACCTATACAGGAATAGGGATATCGAGTTAGTAAATGCACTAGAGAGTTTAATAAAATTGCCATTGGTCTAGGATTAAGTATCTGTCATTCCCTTAATACTAACAGATGTTCCTATACTATTTAAGTGTGTCTCATCTGTATAATATATCTGTAAGTTCCTATGACAATGAAGGACAACCTCAGACTGTCTGTAACAGGCATTAAGGCAATGGTTTTATAACTAAAGAAAAAGATACATTAACCACTCATCTCTAGTTCAAGATGCCAATGACTTAGTTAAAATCACAGCCTGGTGAAGGAATTAACTAGTAATGTGTCCATAACTCACGTGTCCATATCTCACATGTCCTTAAGTCACCTAGAGCAGAAAAATAAACAGGTACTATTTCTGGCACTTAATATGGCTAGAAAAAACATGGTGTCCTTACCATATGCTAATGAACCTTGAAAAGGCTGTGACATAACCAAAACAGCCTTTATTTGTTCATAATCAAAGCATGACAAATGTTAAGAAATTCTTGCAAACAGCAAAAAAAGGCTAATAACCTTTGTACAGTCATTTTAACTCTGATTCATTAATACACATTGGTCTAAGAGTTTAAAAGCTTGAGTCCAGCTCGCTGCTTTCTATTTTCTTCATTCCATCAAAGGCAACTGCAGCTCAAATTTGCAAGTTACCTGATTTGAGACCATCTTTATACACTTAGAAAACTGTTGGATCATGGATGTTCTCAGTTTATAGCAGGAGATGCATTTATGTTTGTGTCTTATTTCTACAGAGGAAAACTGATTCAACAGCAATATGAAGGGGCAAAAAAAAATATATATAAAGTAGTTTAAAAGAGAAGTGTCTTAAATGCCAATGCCTGGTTTACTAACTTTTTAAATCAGAGCAAAGACACTGAGACACCTGTCCACCAATGGTGAGTCTATGGGCTGGGATTAGGCACTTAAAAGGATGACATAAACAATCCATCCTGCACACCCTTTGTTTCTATGCAGGGAGGCAAGAGGGAAGTGTAAATACAGGTGAACACCTGAAGTTGAACTCTGCAGGATGATGAATAAGGGCTCTAAGAAGATGCTCTGAGTACAGTTCCCCCTCAAGATCTCACTGCCTGTGCTCAAGCCAGCTCTGACCCAAGTTGTTTGGCCTGGGACCAGGCTGCTGAGCCCCTTGCTGGAGCTGTGCCCACTCCTGGCCGTGTCTCTGAGGAGCTGGCACCCAATCTGACTGACCTGGCAGAGCCTGGCTCAGCTCTGCACCTCCTGCTCAGACAGCACAAGGTCACTGACCTGCCAGCTTTGCTGCAACAAGGAAGAAGGGAAGGAAAACCACAGGATGTGACCCTCCTGCAAAGGGATTAGCCCAATACTTAGAGAATTCTGAGCAACTCCAGAGTCTCACCACCTAATGGATGAACCCTGCTGCTTCCATCTCAGGCACCAAAGAAGAAAGGCTGAGGAAAGCAGAGCTCAGGATCTGTGCAGAAAGGGACATAAGTTGAATGAGACCAGAAAAGGCATACATTACCAACCACGTGTAGCTTCCAGGACTATTTCTCTATGGCAGGTTTATATTTAGAACGATTTCAGGCATCAAGGGAATCAGCTGAGGACAAAGACTAATCAAATGAGCACTTCAGTCTTTAAATAAACTTCCATACAGCATTTCCTAAATCTAAAAGAGATGCTTCCCTCACAATCAAAAAACCCCAAACTTTAATACAATACTTGTCTGAGTATTTGGTCTGTATGCTTTTGTTCTCTACACCTACCCCCAGTTCAGATTTTTATATTTACAAGTTATTAGATTCATGAAATATAGAATAGAGATTATGTATGTAATTCAAGTTCACAAATATATCCAGACACTCTGCAGGAAAGGCACAAAGCTGTATCAATCCAGATGAATGACTGAAGACAGAAAAAGTTATGTAGAACACAGAAGTTTGTAATAATAATTTGTTAGTTTATTTAAAATAACATTTTAATAAAGCTATGCCTACAACTCAGCATTGCCTAATAAAGCATATTTTTGATTTATGAATAACAATCTGTAAAAGTGAAATGAATGACATATAGCTGGGCACTTTTGCTTACAAGTAATTGCAAGGGATGGGTTTGCATTCCTTTTGCATTACAGCAGAACCTCAACAGGCTGTTCCATGATTATGTTTTGTGGGACCAGCTGCTGACAAGAGTGCTGGGAAAACAAAGTCCCTGACTGACAAACATTGTGACCACATAAACTGACAAGGAAAGGGAGATGTAATGTAATGAGCAAGTTTATTACATGAATTACTAGTGACAGACTGGCAACTCCTCTCCCCTTGTTTTAGAGCTACACGTGATTTTAGAAGGACAAGCCAAGATGTACATTTAAGCTTCAATCCTGCAACTGGCTGCGTACAAGGGTCAAGAGGTCTTTGCCCTACAGTAAGTTGCAGGACCAGAAGCTAAACTAATGCTATAGCCATATTTTCTTGCTTCACAGTGCAGAAAACGTTAAGACAAATACCATTTTGGAAGACATAACAAGGGCTCTCTATGTCAGTCCTGTAAATAGACAACACATGTGCATTAGGATATGAAAAATACCATGCACAGGTAGCAGTGCCTTTTCCACTTCTGTGCAGCACATTTAGGCTGTTGCATCTTCAAGCTTTTCAATCACATATCTTCAAGTGACTTGATGCAGATTTATGGCTTAAGAGGCTTTTCCATCATCTGCATTCCAAGCCGTCCAACCATCAGTAAACTGTTGAACAGAATAGTATAAAAAAAAGGAGGGTGGAGGCAAAAATCCCATTAACAACAAGAAGAAAACATTGACACGATTTCATTTAGCTGAACTCCATAAGATTCCCTTTTTTTTCCACAGAACTTACCACATAACATTTTTAAAATAATACAATCCACAAAGAGAATAAATGAAATGCTCATTCGATAATACAGACAAGAGCAAAAGAGAGGTGATTACCTGGCACCGGCAATTATCCCAGGCATTGCTTTTTTGGAGTTGTAAAATCTCATTCCCATCACAGCAGACAAGGTGCCAGATGCCACTGTTGAAAAGAAGCCCAGTCAGGACCATTTGGCACAGAAACACCAGGGCAGCACTGCCCTGCTTGGACAGTGAGCAGCACCAGCCAAAGAGACCGAAGTGTACAGACAGGAATGCCTCCCTCCACATGCCAACAATTCACTGGATTTTCTTAAACAGGAAAGCTGTTGTTCCAGGCTTCTCAGCAGCTTTGGCAAGGGTGCTCCACTGCTCAGGGTTGAGACCACTGTCTGATCACTCACAGCCTCCAATCCTCTGAGCAGATCACTAACCCTCCCTCAATTACTCCTTATTTGTAAAATTATTATTTCTTTGAATACAGGCAAGCTCGAAACTGCCAGAAAGCTGGAATGGTGACAGAGTTCACTGTGTGGGAGGCAAATATTATTACAGTCCCCATTTCCCTATGATATTCCGGACTGGAATACAAAATACTACAATGGGAAAAAACCAAACCCACTTGAAAATATGAATTAGAAAACAGAAAGAAGTCTAAAAGATCAAACCAAAAAAGCAATTAACATGTTAAACATTACTCTAAAATATTTAATCTCTAAATCTGCAAAAGGAATCCCATCAATATGCACATAAAATTTACAGGGCCATAATTTCTTTGAAGAACAAAGGCAGATGGAAGTGCTTTCTCCAAAGCTTCACATTTGTTTGCATCAGACAGGACAAAAGGGATTCTAGATATTCTAGAAGGTCTGTTTCTGGATTTCTACCCATGATATACTGCGACCAAGCTAAAGCTCTGCAGGTACTGCACATTGCAAGGAGGGCTGAGGAGGAGTGGATGAAGGAAGAGTTGTACTAGATTGTGACACACCACCCCTTTCAAGAGGTTCATTTGAAAGCATAACATGCAGCACAAAAGGACATACAGAAGCTGCTCATCCCTCTTCCATGGCACTGCCTAAAAACTTGTGCTGGAGATGCACAGCCACTCCCATGGCATGACAGAGCAGAAGAGACAGTTCACAAATGGAAATCCTGCTTCACATTGAGCTGCATCTTACATTTCATTCCTCACTGATGAGGCAGCTCGGTCCTCTGCAGTATCTACCAGTGGATTCATAGAGCCTTTCAGTCCTATTGGTTTAAAATAGTCTTAAATCACTGTGAAGCTATAGTATCCTAAACAAATAACATTGTGGAGTGGTTACAGACCTAGAAGGAACCTCAAGAGGTCGCCCTAGTGCCCAAAGGTAAGATCAATTCCTGACAGACAGTGGTTTAACCAGATATTACAGTCCTGCAGCAATGAAGTCCCTGAGGTTCAGCTGTTCTCTTTCAGTGCTTCACATAATACTTTCCCCAGTCATTTCATCCTTCTCCTTCACCTGAAGAGTTCACTGCAACCTACACCCACAGCTTCTTGTACATTCTGCTGTCAGCAAGCAGAATAGATCATTGCCTCCTTTCCTTTACATGTTTCAGACCGTTTCTTCCACGGTGTGTGATGCATTGAAATACATCCTGCTCTTTTGAGATGATTGTGCAAACCAAGATTCCATAAGGCCACATACCACCTGTCACAGCGCTGTCACTGCTGCAAAAATAGCGCTTATTCCATGACCACAGGCTAATTAAAAGCGCTGCTTCACAACCAAACATTTTCCATGCATGTTTCCTGTGCCTACATTAGTTGACACAGTATCTATCTAATCTGGCAGAGGAAAGAGGTACTTTTCTCACCAACTCTGGCTTCAAACAGGGCAACCCAGGTTATAACTTGCGTACACAGGAGGTCCTGCCCTGCCAGCACTGACACTTGTACAGAAAAATGGGCACAGGCCAGCTGAAACGTGCCAGAAAAAAAGGTTACTGTCCCCAGCGCTACCAGCAACACTCAGCAAAATCACCGAGGGAAAGCCGAGCACACTCACCGAGGGAAAGCCACACATTCTTCGGATCTTTGGACTGCTGGTAAGCTCCTAGTCCCGCTAAGCCGCCAAAGAGAAGACCCGCAGCCAGCGAAGGGACGCTGCCTTGAATAAAAAACAAATACAACGCGGTCAGCGAAGGAACGCACCCAAAGTTGGCAGGCACACCAAACAAAAGCCCTGGCGGGTTTCCCTTACTCGGAAATCCGCAGAGACAGCATAAACCAAGGGCACTGGGCTGGGCTGGGGTTGTTTTTAAGGAGCGAGGGGGCTACGAGGGCTGAGCGGGGTTTGCGGGGTCACTCGAGGGCGGCGCGGCGGGACCGGGACAGGACGGCACCGACAGTGACACCGACAGACATCGGGAAAAGACACAGACAAAGACACAGGCACCGGGAAAGACACAGATAAAGACACAGACACCAGGAAAGACACAGACAAAGACACAGACACCGGGAAAGACACAGACAAAGACACAGACACCGGGAAAGACACAGATAAAGACACAGACACCGGGAAAGACACAGATAAAGAGGCTCACCTGCCTTCGCGTATCCGACGACGCCGCCCGCCGCCACCAGCGCCGCGTACCCAAAGCCCAGCCAGTCGTACTCCATCAGCGGAGCCACGGGCAGGGCTGCGACCTTGGGCCGCCGTCCCTCCCTCTGTCCAGTCCCTTGTCCCTTTTCCCTGCCTCCCGCACCGCCTCCCCCGCAGGTCCCGCCCGCCCGGGGAGGCGCTGCGGGCACCGGCTCGGCTTTGGGAGGTTGTACTTAAGTGACTGCCAATTGATAACACAGTGGGATAATCAAAAATAAAGCGAAAAATTTTTTATAAACCCTTCTCTCCTGTTCTTCCCGAGCGCAGCATCACTCCGGACTGCCAGGGGATGAGGTCAGACTGTAGCGCCTCTTCTGCCCTGCATCTTCCTCGTGGCACTCCTACCGTGCCCCAGCGTGGGATCCCTCCCACGGCACACGGTCCTGCACAAAGTGCCCCGGCGTGGGTCTTTTCCACGGGGTGCAGTCCTTCAGGAGCAGGCTGCTCCAGTGCGGGTCCTCCAAATGGTCAGAAGTCCTGCCAGCAAACCTGCTGCAGTGTGGGCTCCTCTCTTTATGGGCTGCTGGTGGGTATCTGCTCCACCCTGGACCTCCATGGGCTGCAGGTGGGTATCTGCTCCACCCTGGACCTCCATGGGCTGCAGGGAATTAGCCCTCCTCACCGTGGTCATCACCAAGGGCTTTAAGAAAATGAATCTCTGCTCTTCCTCCTCCTTCTTCACCGACCGTGGTGAAATTCTGTTCCTCTTCTTCCTTCTTCTGCAGGGCTGTTCCTCTCAAATGCTCTCAGTCCCCTCTCCAGCTGCAGTTGCTGTTGTGCAGTGTTCTCCCCTTCTCAAATTAGTTATCACAGAGGTGCCACCGGTGTCATGATGAGCTCAGCCTTGGAAAGCAGCACGTCCGTCTTGGAGGCAGCTGACTCTGACCAGCATGAGGGTGTCATCTCACAGAAGCCACACCTGTAGCCCTCCTGTTCCCCCAACCTTGTCCCTAAACCCAATGCAGACCTTAAATGAAGGCATGTGGATGCCCTGGAGACATGTGGAGTGATGGTGGTGATGTGCTGCAGGGCACAAACCCCAGCACCATGAGGAACAGCCTCCCCAGCACTGCGCTGGATGCAGACCTGTTGTCCCAATTCACACACCGAGGCAAGGTATTTCTAGCTTTTATTCTAGTTTGTGCAAACTAGGGAGCTAGGTGGTAACCCCACAAAAGGCTGGTTCACCAACCATCAAAGCTTTATACTATTTACACATTTTAACAAACTAATGACACTATTTATACATTTTAACAAACTAAGGCAAAAACATTCATTGGTTATAAGTTACATAACTTTTTTATTTATTATGGCTTAAGCCCTTATTTGCTAATTATATCTCTCACTTCTCATGCTAATTAGTCCACAGGTGCTGTTCTTCTCTCCTTTTGAGTCTGAAATACTCTGAATTTACCTTTCCCCCAGTTAAGGCTCAATTCTGCTGACTTCACTTGGGGTGGCTCTCGTCCAGACAGCCCGTTCATTTTAGAATTCATTTAGCAGCTTTGCAAGAAAGGCCTTGGGCATCCCAGAGGGTCACAAAAAGTTGCTCATGAGGCAGCAACATGCTTGTGCAGCAAAGGTGGTAGACAGCACCCTGAACAGCATTAGGTAGTCAAGAAAGGTGGTCCTTCCCCTCTGCTCTGTGGTGAGACACAGCTGGAATCTTGGGTCCAGTTCTCAGCTCACTGGCGTAAGCCAGACTCGGACATACTGAAGGACATCCAGCAAAGGGCTATAAAGATGATTAAGGACTTGGAGCATCTTTCATACACAAAGTGCCCAAGAGAGATGGAACTGTTCAGTCTGCAAGAGAGGAAGCTCAGAGGCATCTTGTTGTTCTGTATAAGTATCTCACAAGGAAGGGAAAAGTGGTACCCACTGACAGGGCAAGGAATAATGGGCCCAAGCTGAAATACAGGAAATTTCATTCAAACATAAGTGGAATCATTTTCATTGTGGCGGTGGCCAAACACCAGAAGAGGCACTAGGCAGGCTGTGAAATCTCCATCCATGGAGATGTTCCACTCCAAATAGGACACAGCTCTCACAATGCTTTGAGAAAGAGGGGGTTGAACTTGGTGGGCTCCAGAGATCCATTCAAACCTCAGCTGGTCTGTGATTCTGTGTCACATAAGCATTGTGGAATTGGTGCAAATTTCTCAGATGATCTCTGCCTCCTTTCTTCCCGATGTGCTTTGAGAACTGACTACTGAGGTTTGTGCTTGTGACAAGACCTTTTATGTATTTTACAGAAGGGAAAACACTTGACACAAGAGGCAAATCACCTTCTGACCTCTGGCAGGGCTTATTCATTAATATGTGCCCAGAGATTTACTGAACTTGGCAAGTTTCTAGTCCTGCCTTGTGTAGAACAACACAAACTGTTGATCATGCTTTCTGCTTGATGTTTCTTTTTGCCCCAACTGCATTACTGATGGTATGGACTGGGATAGATTTGCAAGGAAGGGAAAAAAAGAGAAGATTTGAAGCTTTCACACAGTAAAATATGGTGACACCAATTCCTTCACGAGGCAAGGAACTTTTCCTTCCAGTAACAGACTCTGAAGAAGAGGCATGCAGGCTAGAAATTTGTTCTGTTCTATATGAATGGTTAAGAGACTTGTACAGAGGTATTTCAACCAAAAGAAAGTTAGTATGATTGTCAGACTTCCACTAAACAACAACAACAAACCCAAACAAAAAACCCAAACCCAAACCAAAAGGGATCACCTATTACAGCTCAATGGCTCAGTGGCAAACCAGCAGTTTGCTCCAGGTTATCTGGAAAAACAGACTTACACTGAACAAGTGACACCAACACAGTATTTTTACCCTCTTTAGCTTATCGCTCCATCACATTCTCAGTTCATTCTCTCATGTGCTGTGTTTTCCCTTTCCCACCTGTTTTTCCATCTCCTGCCTCCTCCCCCTTTTTATCCTAAGGCTTTCTCTATTTTTTTCAGTTGTCTTCCTCTTCCCCGTGTTCTCTGGTCCCCTTCACTCAGAGCTTCATGGCTGAAAAATACTTAAGACTATGGATCACATTTGCTGAAGTTTGCAGTCTTTTGTGGAGTCGATTAGATTTGCATTTTTGTGCCATTAGCTGGCCTGAAGCATCTAGCCAACATAGCACAATGACTTGCTGATCAAAACCAGTCTGGCTCCTTTGTTTGAAGCATCTAATTAAATCAGATGGAAAGGTTTATGTGTTCCCTACCTGATGCCATTGTTTTCCTTTGGGTGCCAATTTCCACACCTATTTCTAATGCCTATTTCCAGCCTCTTCAGGTGCCTCTCCCAAAAATGACATTCACACAGGCAGCCAGTTTATCATTCCTGTGAGTGAACCTCCATGCTTACATAGCAAATTACCACTGTACCACCTTAAAATTCCTGCTGACCGTCACCAGCCTTGAGCCAGCATGATTTTCTAGGCAAAGACCTTTTCTTGGATGACCCTCTGTTAGCCAAGGTCTGAATGTTCCCTGGCTTTTCTACTGTGGGGAGAGGAAGGAGAAGGAAAGCAATGCCATAGCTATAGAATAGCACTGTGAATCTGCAGCAATGACAAATCCATCTTCATTCAAATCCATTAAGAATGTTTTCCAAGAGGGTCAGCAAAAGTGCCCCTCTGCTGTGGAATTATGCCAGTAGTAATTTTTTAAGCCTTTTGACAAGTTATTATTTTCCTTAGATATTTGGATGATCATAGGCTGGTTCCTGGAAGCTGAGGGTGTTAATGTATTCCTGCATTTCACTTAACAGTGTCTTGACCTCTGAATGAGGCAGATTTTGGCACCATCATCCCTTATGTTTGCAAGCACCTCAGATCATTGTTTGGTGTTGCTGATGTCACTACTGACTTCACAGCTCGCAAAAGTCAGAATCTTTGATGTTTTAACTGAATTAGAAGCTAGCAACTGACTCAGAAACCAGTGAGAAGACAATCCTACTGGCTACTTCAGTTTTATGCCTCTTGTGGCTTCAAGATGATTTATTCGTGGGCGTCAAAGCTTCAGTCTTGCAGTTGTGGGTTACAAAGTGATGGGCTTGTGGTTGCTGTGGTGCCCACAAATTAAGTGAGATGAGGTTTGAAGGACAAGGCAGTGTATTCTAACAGAGGAATGGGGTATTGAAAGAGAGAAAACCAAACCAGAGCATGAGCCCATTAAAGTGTACTTGGATTTTGCTCTGTTCTGCAATTTCTTTTATACCATTTCTGTCATTCATTTGCAGAAGGGGGGTCCAATATTGGATGCATATTAATTGGTAGCTATATGAATTCTAGGATGACACCTAATAGTAGTGGTAAAACTGAGAACAAGAACACATGTTTGGCGGGCTGAGACAGCTGGAGTTGTTCAGCCTGGAGAAGAGAAGGCTCAGGGGAGACCTTACAGCAGCCTCCCAGTACTTCAAGGGGGATTATAAAAAAGAGAGAGAGGGACTTTTTATATGGGCAGATAGCGACAGGATGAGGGGTAATGTATTTACACTGAAAGAGGGTAGGTTGTGATTAGATACTGAGAAGAGATTCTTTGCTCAGAGGGTGGTGAAGTGCTAGAACAGGTTGCCCAGAGAAGTTGTGGATGCCTCATCCTTGGAAGTGTTTAAGGTCAAGTTGGATGGGGCCCTGAGCAACCTGATCTAGTGAATGGCAACCCTGCCCACAACAGCAGGGTTGGAACTAAAAGATCTTTGAGGTCTTCTCCAACTCTAACCATTCTATAATTCTGTGATTTTATAATTCTATGATTCCACATCCACATTACTTTCAATCCCTAAGTGAAGTTAAAAGGATACCTCAGTAAGTCTCTATACCTCAGTAAGCCTCTCTTCTTTTCTCTCTTTTTTTTTGTTTTTTGTCACTAGACTCAACTTGAGCAGCTGCCTGGCTCCTAGTCCTGGGGTTATCGCTGCCATTCCTTCCTTTGAACTGGCACAAGTACTGCTTGGCCTTTTGGCAGGGGAATTGATACAGCTTGGATGGGGACAGGATTCTACAGAAGTGGGAACAGGAGGGCTGTGAGCCTGTTGGCTTTTACTGCTGCCAGACATCAAGCCAAAAGCTTGGCCTAGGACTTGTCCTCCCTTCTCTTTAAAAAAATCCTGCTTTTGAACCCCCTGCCAGGGAATTTAGTTCAGGGCCTCCAGACCAGAGCAGTGTGTGCACAGATGCCCAGTTTGAAATAGCAGGTCCAAGCCCTCCAGGGAATGTGAGGAGTCACAGTGTGCATCTTGCTTTCCATGGACCTGCTCTCACTGCTGTGCTCCCTGGGACTCTTTCACAACCTGACACGTGCTGCCAGACATTTTTGGCTGCTGTGCACGCCTCCAGTGCTGCAGGCACACACAGAACATACATCTTCCTAGGGGTGGAGGATTTTTGGAAGCTTTATGGTGTGTTCATCTGAAAGGGAAATTGCGTGAAACCTGCAAATTATTCACAATGGGGAAGAGCACACCTGCAGCTACATATGTTGTGTAAGGCTGAAACTGCAGGTCCTGCTGATCCCAGCAGCTCTGCAGAGTGCTTGGCCACAGGGTCTCTGTCTGCTGCAGCCCTGCTTATTACCCCATGCTGAACACTGACTGATCTGCCACTCTTTCACCCGGTCTGGATCAAGTCCTGGGAGCCAGATAATGTCTCAGCTCTCCTATTAACTTCACAATGCTGTGCTGTGGGGTGGAAAACAAGCCACTGACAGTGCTTACTGCACCTGAAGAGATTGTGTATCTCAGGAAGAGGTGTGAAGAAACTCTCAGCTCCCACATCTTACAGAAGTGAGACCCTGTAGGAGAAAATTCTACACAGTTTGAGACTCAGCAAGCACTAACCTTGTCATCTCATACATCCCATTGCAAGTATTGTGCTGTAGAGCTGCACAGCAGAGTATTTCATGTCTTGTGTGACTACTTGCATTAATAGACCAATTAAACAAACCCTGATGATGAGTCCAAGGTTTGTCCTAGGCTAAGATGATAGCAAGCAAGGGGTGAAGCAATGGTGATGCCTCTTCCCTACCACTGACAGAAGGTGCTAGCTCCTCCAAATGTCTCCTCCCTACGTCACATGTGAAGTGTCAAAAGAGGAATGCATGGTGCTTCTGTCTTTCATTTTTGGTGTATTGATTATCTGAGATGCTAGGCAAAGAAGGAAAAGCAGTTCAGTATCTACAACAGGCACAGAAGTTTACATAGTCATGGAGCTACTGCAGTATACACTGTGTAAAAACATCCTTGATGCTTGGAGGGCACAAAGGTTGAGGAAAGGAAACTGAAGATTTTCATTCATAATTCTAATCCCCTGTGATGACAGCCTGTGCAGATGTACTTGTCATAACTTCAGAGCTTTGTCTAGTGGGGTCCTAAGCCCCTCCAAGGATGGAGACAGCCCAGCTTTTCCATCACACCTTCCTAAAACTCCCTCTTTAAAATAATTACTTTCTGTGAAATATTTCTCTCTTCAGCTGCCACCATGACAGCAAGATAGCAAAGCTCTCTTCTTCTTCCCTCTTCAAAATACTGCACAGAATTTTCACCAAAGTCCTTCTCTGGAGGTAAACTTGTGGTGCCTTTCTGCAGGGATCTGCATTATTTGGTGTTGGCAGCTATAAATACAGAATAAGCTGACTGAGGCAGATCCTGCCTGTTCAGAACCTTCCCTGTGGGTTACCAGCCATGCTTCAGGACATCTAAATGTGATGTGTTATTGTTTCTGAACTGCTGCAGTTTGCAATCCAGTTTGTTAAAAGACCCTGAAATTAGCAATGTTTTAATAAAGTTGATGTTAAATCGCTGTTATTCAAGAGATATTCTTTGAGCCATCACTGCTTGCTCAGAAGAAAGGCAGGAGAGCAGCACATGGTCTCCTTAGAGTCAGGCATCCCAATTTCTGCTGCTTTCATGACTGGGTGACTCAACAGTGCTGCTAACATGCCGTGTAAATACAACCACAACAGCTACAGGAAACAGCATTCACAGGTTTGCTTCCTGGCTTTGTTTTTCAGGTCTTCATGATCTGTATAGGTAACTATTACCTTCAGTTTGCCATACTAAAATATTCTCAAGCACTGATTTGTGTTGTTTAGTTTTTTTTCTTTGCACCATTGTTAATCTGTCGAGATTTTGTGTACTTCGTATAGAGCTGGAAGGGAAAATCTGCTCAGACATTTGATGACCTCCCTCTAGTGGCTGTTAATGTGGAATAAAGGTAGGGCTGTGATGAAGTGAACTCCAGGGTTAAGTGTTTGTATTAACCACTGTAAGAAATAAAAGGAAGTAAACTTGGGAAGAAGGCTTATGCCACATCAAAATATGCCACAGAATTGCTACGTCATTGCCAAAGCTTAGTTACTGCTCTTTCAATGCTGAAAATACTTCCACACTTTCCATGTGCTCCCTCTGTATCCTTGCACATAATTGTATTGGGTTTGCTTGGCCAGGTTTTGATAATGGGGGGGTTACAGGGGTGGCTTCTGTGAGAAGCTGCCAGAATTTTCCCCCATGTCCAGCAGAGCTAATGCCAGCCAGCTCCAGGATGGACCAAGAGAGCCAAGCTGGGACAATCAGGAATGATGGTAATGGCTCTGGGATAATGTATTTAAGAAGGAAAAAAAAATAATTATTGGGCAGATGAAAATTGCAGCTACAGAAGAGCGGGGTGAGAACATGTGAACAACTCTCTAGACAACAAGGTCAGTGAAGAAGGAGAGGGAGGAGATGCTCCAGGCACTGGAGCTGAGGTTCCCCTGCATCCCACGGTGCAACCCATGGGGAGGCAGCTGTGCCCCTGCAGCCCATGGAGGACCACAAGAGTGCTGACACCCCCCTGCAGCCCAGGGAGGAGCCCCCATGGAGCAGTGTGAGACAAGGCAACCCAAACTGTATGTACAGAACACCCCCAAAAAACCCCTGTCTCATGAGTTTATGCTTCTGGCGCAGCAGAAATTAAGATTGCTGCTGCTATTCTCTTGACCACTTTTAGCAATGTTGTGGTCTGGGATATTGTTACCTAAAAATACTTCTTGGGTTCCACCTGAACCTCATGCTGGGACAAAGTTTTCTGCTGCTGTATAAGCTCCAGCACTCCACACTTAGGGCATATATTTTAAGCTCAAATTTATTTACAAACATGCAGGTGGAGTTAAAAAGCCACTTGAGGTCACCTGTTCCATATGCCTCTGACATAATGGCCTGCCAAAAGAGAAAGAAAGTAATGTCAGAATCAAGGATCCAAATCTCTATTTTTGAGGAGTTTTTTTCTTCAAAGCCACTGTAAAGAATCTCCCATACAATAAAACCTGTTCATAACAGATGGCAGTAAATGTGGTGTGTGGAAAGTCTTGAAAAGTGCTGACACAATGGCAAAGCAGAGAGATATCTGACAAAACAGGAACGACCCCAGGACATCCACAAAAATACTGGAAGGCACTACCTTCCAGGAATATGAAACTACTGACTTCACATTATTCACCATCTTCCAAATTGAGCATACTAGGCATTTTTGTAAGTTAGTTACAAAAAGGTGTGTGGGGGGGGGGAACTGTTGCACAATACAGGTGAAAAAAAATGAATTTACAATGTTTTCCTTCAAATATTTGCTTGAATGACTGAATTCAGATTCAGAAGCTTTTCTGGGTTCCTATTCTTATAAATACAGTTGCCTGAGAAGTGGTTCTTCTGCCACTAATTGATCTGACCTTTTCTCTTGCACTCCACAAGCTGCTACACAGGATTTTGGTCTTCAGAAATCTGCCTGAAATGTTCCTGTTGTTGGGAATATTCATCTGCAAGTAACTTTTTCTGGGCATTGGGGCCATTTATGTTTGGGAAACATACAGGGCTTGAGGTGGGCCACATATAGATAGGTAAGTGCATACCCTCACTGTGAGTGAAGGCATCGAGCCCACCAGTGTGTGAGGGGGACTGGACAATCACAAAACCCTTTAGTGCCTTTTGGAGATGTTACAAGGAAGTACATGTGGTACTACTGAGACAGTATGGCCACAGAGGGTGGAAGCCAAGTGGATGCCAAGCTGCATCCCTGGGTCTTCGTGGGGTAGGACAGCTGCTGCTAAGCAGGAAGGCATGCAATGTCCTTGAACCCATCACAATGCAAAGTCCACCACCCCTGGGACCTCTCTACCCAGTCATGGGTGCTGTACCCCCAAGAAGACAGCTCAGACGAGTGGATAAAAGTCCAGGACATCAAACTCATGCCTTCCTTGCTTGCCAATAGAGTTGCAAAAAAGGGCTGTCACCAGCCTGGGTGTTTCTCCATGTGAAACAACAGGAGTGACAACCATGTGCTGGTGGGCACTGCCAAGAGCCACAGCTGGAAACACCTCCATGGAGATGTGAGCTGTGGTGGTGCATCCAAGTGGCAGCAGGTGCTGGGGTGGTTGATGTACAATTTGCTACCTCAGATGATATCTGTGCCCAAGTCAGACTCGATTTCCTATCTGGGATCCTGCTGAGCATCACCCAGAAATGCTCCTCAGGGCTGTAGCTGTCCCCAGACCACACTAGCAGATTGAGGGCATGCTGGTCCTGCAACACAAACTCCACAAAGGGCCAGGTGAGAGCCACGTATGTGGATCCAAAGTAGATGGTCAGGATGTGTGGCAGGGGTGCCTTGCACACATCTGGAGGATGACCAGCCCCAAGGCATTGTGCCTGGCCCCATCCCTGTGCAGTGTCCCCACTGCCCACAGCTGGTTCAGCCATCAGTGTTAGGAGGATGGAGAGAAGCTGATGAGCAATTGTGATTAGGATGAAATTGGTCACCTCTTGGCCCTGTACAGCAACAAGAATTTGTCTGACTTAGCTTATAAGACAGAATGCAAGAACAATTTGCTCTGAAATTCTGGCTTGTCTGTTTTCTCGTTTGTCCTGTAAGACAAGTTATCCCATCTCTTCTTGAAAGGGAGGTGGCTGGTAAAGACAGTGGGGAGTCCTCAGAAGAAAAGATTTTCTTTCAAAGTTGTAACAATGAAGGGGGAAAAACCCAACACCCCTCCTTAAAAATGTACAAAGGCTCAATTTAGTATTTTGCCACCATAAATTTTCATTTCAGTGGGTATGCAAATGCAAAAAATATATGTGTATAAGGGTGAATTACTTGAATAGAAAAATAAACTCGAGAATGTCAAGCTTTACAGCAGATCTCAGAACCTGAAGAGAAGAAACTAAAACTCAGGGAAAAGAAAGCAGCTTATTTAAAACACAGTGCTTTGAATGAAGGGGATGCATGTCACCTTCTTGTGGTGTTAGGCTGTTGACAGTAATAGGAGAGCTAAACCTCATCTTGTGTCTTGAGTCATCTGATGGATAATAAGGACAGGGTCTTAGTTCTAGTAGCTTCATTTGGCATGTTTTGGAGGTAGTTTTTCTGAGCTGTTATTGACCCATAAACTGACTCTAGCATCTTTGGGAGAGTTGCAGTCCTGCATCAGAGGAGCTGAATTCTGGAGGGAGGTTTGGGAAACACCTGCTTCCCACAGTGGGAGTGAGCTGGACGTGTGGGGACATGCTGGGTGCCAAGGAGAGCCAACGGGAGAGCTGCTCTGCAGGACCTCCCAGTGCCCACCCCAGAACCCATTCAGGCACAGTTCTGCCAAATCCCACCCTGGCTGCCCAGGCAGTGTGCTGGCAGCAGGGTTTGTCTCTCAGCATGTGTAACACAGCTTTAGGTGTGCTCAGATCAATTTGCTCCTAGGTGAAAGGAGGAGGCAGGTTCAAGTGGCCCTAAAAAATATGAGAGCTGTTGGCAACTCAGCATCTGGGAACGTCAAGAAAAGTCTGTTACTGCAACTGGACTGAAGTTTAATTGTTTACATGTATGAGTTATCACAGACACTACCTGATGTCTGCATTTAGAAAGAAAAAAAAAAATCTTCCTTAAATTACTCTCATCTAATTCTGTTCTGAATGGAGGTGTGGTCTTTGAAGTCTCTTGCACCAACGTCTGGTAGTTGAAAAGATAAAGGAGAACCAAGTAAGGGACCACAAGCCCATTTAGTAACTTTTGGCTTTTCAAAAAGACTTCTTGGAGACATACCCTTCCTTATCCGATCATCTCTAAGTGCTGTTTTAGTGAGAAGCAAACAATTGGTTGTGAAGAGAGGTATTGGTCCTTTTCAGTACTTAATTCCAATGACTGTGGATTGCAGAGAGACCAAACCCTGTTTTAAATTATATCTTTGCAAATGGACTATAATATCTGAGTGGTGGATAAAGGACAAGAGTACTTTTTCAAAAAACCCTGCCATGAAGAAGGTGTTTTTGTGATTGCTGTGATGGTATTGCAAAACCTTCACTTTGAGCAGGTTTTTCAAAAGAGGAACATTGTGATGACGAAGTCACAACAGCTTTGTGGGCATGAGACTCAATAACAGTCACAGGAAAATCCCTATTTTTTTTAATGCTTTATTCTTATGAGGAGTTCTTGCTCAATCAGGAAGTCTCATTAAAATAATGGAGAATATGAACAAAAGAATGAGGATTAGTTCTATGAGTAATGATGCAGACATAGGTACAAAACACTTTTTTTTCTAGAGCATGGCTTATTCAACTAGCATCACTGTCTGGAATCATATTCAAAAACTTCTGTGTCTCTGTCTGTCTGACTTTTGAAGGGTGGGGTCTAAGCTAAAGAAAATTAACAATTATACCAGGCAGAACAGAACCATGTCAGTGTATGATGTATGCATTTCAGAGAAGGTTGTTCCAAGAGCCTGTCTGCAAACAAAGGTGGGATGGAGAGGTACCAAAATGGTTTTGAATGATTAAGTTGCTGCGGTGAGAAGTTTGGTGCAAGCTGAAGTGTCTGAAAAAAACCCACAGGTCTGTCTCTCCAAGCAAATGGCCAACTAAAAACTTAAAAATAAGGAAATAGCTAATATAATTGATTAATATCCTAGCAGTGCTACTCTGAACTTTCTGGTATTTCTTTTATCTCCCACCCACATCCAAGGGATGTGAACAGGATGTTCTTTGAGAGCTAGGTCTAGTTTGGAAGTAAAGCTACTGCATCAGATAAACTACAGCAAAGGACAACTCCCAGTTCTCTTGAGATCATATAGGTTTGACTCTTAGAATTACCTGCCACATGCCTGCCATTACCCAAAACATATATAGGCCACTTTTCTTAGTTTTCTGTCTACTGTTCAGCTCCCACCTGAGGAGCTGCCATCAGGATGATGCAGACAGTCTAGGAGTGGTTCAACACTCCACTTACAAACAAAACTGTCAATCGTTTTCATTCCTTTGTGATAATTGACAAAACTAATGAATCCAATAGCGACCCTCATCCTGCTTGGAGAGTGCTGAGGTGAGTCCGATTCTTTGCATTTAGACAGGCACAATAAGCAACTGTGTCAAAACTGCTTAAAATCCACTACCATTGATTCCCAATCTCTGTCTCAGATTAGCAGCAACAGGATTAAAAACCTTCACCAAAAGATCCTGTGTTGGGGTTACTTATGTCCCCAGTTGTCTGATGGAAAGCTGCCATATGGCTGTGTGACCTACCCATTGAGATCAGAGAGCTGTCTGGATTTGAGGGCTGGCACAGGACACTGTGGGCTGCCCACTCTGGTAATCATGTACCTCATATTCACACTGATGCAAGAGTTTGTCTGGTTTTGCACCAGGCATGCTGTGTACCCAATGTCCCCCTTGGGCTGGCACAAGAGCATCAGTGCCCTAGTGATCCATTCCCACTCCCTTTCCCCCTGGTACAGATGACCCATGGCTGGTCCTCATTCTGTAGGCTTCTTGCAGATACCAGGAATAAAAGAGGTTTCTGCTCTGGCACTTTCCCTGCAAATCCCCAGCTTCCCTTACACCAAATGACTCCCAGGCTTCACTCATGATCTCTATGGAGAGATGTTCATGACCCAGGTACCTCCCAGAGATGGAACCACGCTGCCCGCGGGTGTGTAGGTGAATTTTGTGCCAGCCAGAATGAGAGCAGGGAAGAGAGGTGCATTTATGTGGCTAATGGCTGGCGCTGCTGCTAACCACCTTGCACTCCTTGTGGGAGCAATTATTGTCTTTTCATGGAAGCTCAGAAGGGCTGCTCTGGCACGGGAGGATGTGTCTGCAGCCTTGTTCAATAGCCAGAACATACCTGGGCACTCATTTAGGGCAGGGAGCGAGTGGGTGATTTCTGTGGCAGCCAGTTGCTACATGCAAACTTTCTCTTGCAGCTCATAGCCTGAGGGGATTGCTAAGCATTTAACAACTCCTATATTTGGATTGGTAATACTCATTGCATCACTGCAAAACCGAGATCAATGCCTCAGAGAAGTGATCCATCAGTAGCCTGGTGTGTTCCCACACTTCCCTGCCATATATGCATCTGAGTCAAAGATTTGAGTACTGGGATGAGGTTATTGATGCTGGTCTTGTGGTGAGAGGGAAAAATCAGTGTGTCTGGGTGTAAATGTTCTCATGCAGGGTATTTTTTGTGGTATACAGGAACAAGAATTCTGGAGAGTGTCAGAACCTGCTAACTCTTATACTTACAATGAGGGAAGGAACGGAGTAGTAAAGGAGAATGCTGGAAAAAAGGTGAAATTCAGCATGGGGGAAACGGCAAGAGATGGAGAACAAAGAAAGAATCTTGTGGCAGAAGAAACTTGGAGCTAAAGAAGAACTAACCCCAATGGCATGCTGGTAGGAGACAGCAACCGTGGAAGAGCAGGCATCACCTAGCTACTTGCACAACATGAACCCAGCATTGTACTTGGTGGTGGTGCAGGCTATTCCCTGATTAGGACCCCTGTGTCCCCCTTTAGCTGCTGCAATGCACTAGATGTGCTGCTACTGTCAATCTTCTGGTTTGGTTCCACCAGAGAATGAATCTAGCCCGTGCACACTAAGATCATTATCTGAACAACCCTAGCCTGCCATAGGAGGGAAGCAGCTGGATGGAAGCACTTCAGCACACTTCTACTCCCAGCTAAAACATTAATGGTGTAACCACAATCAGCAAAGCAAATGTGTCTGTGCAAATCCTGTGTCCAGAGTGCTGTGCTCTGTCTGTGCAGCAGGGCAGTGCCTCTCGAAGGCACACGGGCTAGTTGCATGGTGGTGATTCCTCAATCATTTCCCTCAGTGACAATGGCACCTGAAGCATATTCCTGAAGTTCTTGCTCCTCTTGTTCATGGCTCTGCACAGCTGTGCTGATGTAGTTTCTGTGGAGCCACACAGTAAACCCCGGGGGAATTGCAACACTCTGATGAAAAGCGTCAGAATACAGCTGCAAAACCCAATTTCTCCTACTGATAGCTGGGTTTATTTTGATGCCCAGATGGCTTATAGTATTTGGAGACCTTTGGTATCACAGCACAGCACTCCACTCTGCCCATTCACTGTGCTCCCAGAAGAGTAGTTTACAAACATTTTTGCTTCTTCACACAATTTCTTCAATCTTGTCACTCTTGAATCTCTGCGTCACTGATTTGGCTGACAAAGACCTGGATCAGCCACTTCCAGCTGCAGGATCAGCTTAGCAGGGCCTGAGCAAGCCACCAGATCCTTGTGGGATCCATTTCATGGAATTCCCTGATGCTCACACTGCAACACTGTGGTCCCACTGATCCCAAATCCAGCCCTGCCCTTGGAGGGCACTTCTAAAGTTAGATGTTCACTTCTAAACCCAGCTGTATCCATAGCCCTGGATGTAGCAACTCCTGCCCTTAGGAACAGAGAGGTCCTTTACATACACAATAATGAACAGAGGGAAGATCATCACCATGAGGGGAAAACATGTCCCAGCTCAGTTATGGGTGAAAGTTATGGGTCAGTTATGGGTCTGTGCCCTAGGGAGCACAGACCTGTCCAGAGTGCTTCAAACTACTGTTCCTTCCTAATTTGATCATTACAATGAATTATATCCAGGAACAAACACCACTCCCCTGCCTGACACCTCAGAAAGGCACATTGCCATGAAAACTGGTGACTATAAGGCCAGCAGCCTCTCCCTGTCCTCTGTGCACTCCATACACCAGGGAGTTCGTCGCCTTCCCACCTTCTCACTGGGTCAGCTGGCTGCAAGACCATTTCTCCCCCTCTCCCATAGTCTTAGCATGAGACCTCCATGCAGCTGGAGTTAGGAAGATGTAGGAGAACAGCAGGGGGAAGATGCTAACATTCCTGCAGGAGTTAGGGTTTCATTGGGGAAGACCCAGCTGGGGGAAGAGAGCACAGATTGCTTTTCTGAAGTACCAAAGGCTGAGATCTTTCAAGGCATTTAGATGCCTTTGAAACAGTCTGCTCAGGTGCTTTTAAAACTACTTTAGGCATTGTGCAACCTGTTACACAGCTAGGAAAACCAAATCTTAAAATACATACATTATATATATAAATACATACATTATATATATATATATGCATGTAAGGACACTGTCCTCCCCTAGATGTTGAAGTCTGCATTACTAGCATGGTCCACAGCAAAAAAAGTAAAGCTACATGCAGAAAACAGGGTGGGTCAGTTCTTCATAGGAGTGAAATGCAAGATTTAACCTTTCTTTGGTCTGTTTTTTTTAAAGGTAGTTTTTCTTTCCTTGCACAGACATTGCTGCAACACCTTTGCAAAAATCCAGACTAATCATGATCCTTTGGTTCTAATAGCCTTGGGGGAAAGCAAGCTGCATGCTTGGTGCTACTTCTTAGTCCTGGTGCCTTGATTCTCTGGCACAGTTAGTATTTAGAAACCTGAAAACGTAATGTAAATGATGGCTGTGGAAAATCAAGCTGTCGAACCCTTTGGAGTTTTGGGGGGTAATTTTGGTTTTGTTATTTTAGTGCTATTCTACCTTGTGCTGCTCTGTGTGAAATAAGATCCATGCCTTGAATTATAGGCAAAAATTAACAAAAAACCCCAGCCAAACAAAACAGACATTAAAACAAACAAACCCAACCACAAACACCAACCCCTCAAAAACCCAAACGAAACCAAACAAAAAAACAAAACAAAACCCCCAAAGTGCAAAAAACCAAACCAACCAAACAAAAACAAACCAAAAAAAAACAAACAAAAAACCAAAATCAAACCAAAAAAAGCCAAAATCAGTCAAAGAAAGATTTAGTGTATAAGTCACATGAACTACCTCAATGGAAAAAAAATCATTCTCAGATACTGGTGAGTTGTTGGTTTTACAGACTCATCCAAATTTCAGATGCAAGGAGCAGCCAAATCTAGATGTACAACTGAATTATATTACAGCACCAGCCACCAACAAGGTACAGGAGACCTCATGATACTCTGGCTTCTCCTGTTCTGGATTGTATTGGACCTCTTGCTATTCTGGGTGCAAAAACAGAGTTACTGGGCAAAAAGATAGGAGAAGATGGAATTTACCATGCAATTTAACAAACTGAGTGTGTAAAAGGGGTCTGTGCTGGCAGAACTAAAACTGCTGCTGACTGAGATTTGCAGTGCTGCTCCTTTCTACTGTTCCCTGGACCTGCATTGTAGCAATTCCCATTTTAGCATCAGAGGAGTTTTTGCTGTGGTGCCTGTAGGGAAAACATTCTCCCCAGTAGGACTGGGGATTGAAATGTCTTCCCTGTGGATGAATGGAACAGATCTTTCCAGACAATGAGGATATTACCTTTGGAATAGAGTCAGTACTCAGTAAACTGCTCCTGGCCTTAATAAATATAGGTAATTGGCTTCTGCTAATTTGTTAGCTAATTAAAAAGCAAGATGCACAGGCTTTGCACATTGGTTTTGAGTTCCTGTTTGGCCTCAGTCAGTCGTGATGAATGTTATGCATTTCGTGTCTGCTTGGAGTCACTCAACATTTCCTATTCTGTTGTTAGGACAAAACCAACTGTATCATGACATTCCATTTCATGACCCTCTAATTCAAAGCACTGGGTTTGAATGGGCACCATTCTTAAAATCACAGTGAACTTATAGTGAGCAAACAATTTTGCCTCAGTGTGGTTTTTCTGGTTAGGAAGTGCAGGTAGCCACAGCCTGCTGTTTTGTGCCCAAGCAAAGGATCTCCTCCTCCCACACGCCTCGCACCAAGATGAAACCTTTTTGGTTGTGTGCCAGTTTGGGATGTCATACAATGTGAACAGTCTCCCTAAAACTCTCCCCTTGGAGCAGCCCTGTCTGGCAGTGATCTTCTCTAACACATGCCCTGCCTGAGCTGGAAGGTATATGTATGCACCGTGTAACACAGGAGAAGTGAAACCAGACTGAGCACAAAAGCAGTCAGAATTTCTTCTTCTCTCTCCTCTGTCCTCCCTTTTTTCTTCTGTTCAGAGCAGTGCCTGCCTTTCCTGCACATCCCAGCCAGCCATAATCTGACTACTCAAAGAGAAGAAAATTCAAACCTACCTGAAACAGGAGTTCCCAGGCAGACACACTGACACCGGACAGTCACAATGCAGCAGTGCTGGCAGCAAACGGGAGGAGAGGTGAAACGACACACCAAGGCAAATGCTACCTCAGCTCACATGGTCCAGTAAAACCATCGAGTAATCTAATTGTACACAGTCAGTGAGCACATCTGTCTGCACAAACACCAGGGGCCAGACAGTGTACCATCTCATCCACCTTTGCCTTCCCATGCTCTCAAGCTCCAGACACAGAGCCTCTTAACACTGCAGGAGCTCCCCTGCTTGTCTGCATTTGCAGTAGACTTTTAGGTATAAAGGTTTTGGGAATAGGTAAGCTGCCTAGTCTCTTAGCAGAGAGCATTTTGCAAGCCAGACTTGCTACTGGTCCAAAGCAGAGCACTCTACTGCTCCCTTCTCCAATTAATTTCCAACAGGGACACGTACTCACCTCTGTGCAAACTACTCCTCATCAGCTGCTCAGGAGCAACAGCACGGCATTCTCTTCCCTGCTCATTTATCCTCCTGCGCAGAGAAAGCAAGACATAATTAAACACGTCCTAATCGAGGACAGGCAGGCTGTGGTGGTGAAGCTGGCTTTCTTCTGTTAAATATGACTAGATTTTATAGCTGGCACTGGTGTAGCTGAAGCATGGAGAGATCTGTTTTCTTATTGCAGATTAATGTGCACACTAGTGTACAGTAAAGTACAAATTTACACGTGCCATTACTATTTGCCCTGGAGAAGTGTCCAGAGGTAGCTTACACTGGATTTTGCAAACATTTGAGCTCTTGCTAACTTTACAAACGTGAAGCCAAGGTGTTCCCCTCAGTGGGAGAACTGGAGCAGCTGGTGTCACACCCCCAGAGAGGTGTCAGGTCAGGGCAGTGTCCCTGCAGCCTGGTCTCTGCCTGGCCAAGGGTCTGCTCCCAGCTGCAGGTGTGTTATCAGCTAGAGAAGTAAAGCAACTGGATTTCCAGGCTGGGAGTGACCTGCTCTGCCAAGCAAGTCTGACCACAGCCCTGCCTGTTGGTGCAGGTAACCTGTTATGCCAGAGAGAGCAGGGATATGGATCAGTTACTATTTTCAATGCCTACACTAAGCATGGAGCATTATCATGCCCTTTATTCTGACACTATAACTTGTTGCCAGCTATGAAATGAGCAGAGAACCCATGGGGATCTAGGAAACATCCACTGTCAGGACTGACTAAAAAATATATGTTTATTAAGGCATTGTAAAAAAAAAAAAAAAAGGCAGAAAGTCTTCAAATATGTAAAAAAGGTAAACCAGAAGGAAATTCTGGTGCAAAAAGGAAGGGAGTAACTGATTCTCCCTGCTCTCTCTGGTAGGACAAGACCTAATCATCTAGATAGCATCAGGAGACGTGAAGATCAGACATTAGGGAAGCTTTGTAGTGATAAACAGTTAAATGTGGATTAGATTTTCTGGAGAGGCTGGAATTTTCCTGCTGATGGCTTTTAGGAGCAGGTTAGGCTTAGCTTTTTCAGCATTTTTGCAGGTCATACTGGCTCAGACCTGGTAATTTTCTAGGTATTTTCCAGCTCTTTTTCCTATGATGGGCTATATAAAAGTACCTTAACTTGGCTGTAGCTGGGCTGGTGATCCTCAGCAACTGATTACACTCAGCAACTGTAACAAGAGGACTTTGTCATCATTTAGAAATATGCTCATAATCTCTGCTGATTACCATTAACATTGGAGTTTGGTTAAACTTAGGATAGTCCTCGATCACTCAGGAAGGAAAAACATTTGTACAATACTTTTGTGATTCATCTTAAGCATAATAAAAAAACATTTAATAAATTACAAATCTGTAGAAGTTTATTACTTGACAGGTGTTTCACCTCTCATGTCTTTCCTCATCATAAGACAAATGAGCTTGATGCCTGCTCCATCACTTTGTTTTCCTGCAATTAATTATCAGGATCCTCTTTCAGAGGGTTGTGGTACATATCTATTGTCCTTAATGTCTTCCTACTTGGGACAGAATTTTCATTAGATTTAGGTAGAACCAAGCCAGGACTTGCCTTGAAAAAGCCTTTTTCTCCTCTCCACCAGGCTGGAAGCACCTGTGAAGTGCCCCAAGGTTTGTGGGGCTCTGGATTCCCCCAGAGGACTTTAGGATGGAAAGTGTCCCCATCACGCTGCACTCAAATCTGCTCAGGAGATAATGTTAGACATTCTTGACTATTAGAGCCTGCCAGATTCTTTGTGAGTAATGACAAGCCACTGACAGAAGTAGTTTGTGACAAGTGACAAACACTGTCAGGGAAAGAAGCTGCCAGTGCTGCACAGCTGCAGTTTTCTTCCCAATAGTGGAAAAGGCACCTTTTGCAGCCCAAAGGTTTTCTAAAGATTTGGCCTAAGATTTTCAAATTCTGTTGCCTTGTACTTTCTTTGTATGTCAAGGTCTCCTCTTTGCATAACTAACAGTCTGGGCAAAGTAATCTGTACTGATGACCCCTCTTTCTCATACTGTGCTTAAAATTAAAACAGTTCTAAAGTGAAACAATCTCTTCTTTTTCTTTTAAAATCTCCTGTCCTGGCCATACACAGGCATATGGATGCCTGTATCACCCTCTTCAGGAGCCCTGTTCCCTGTTTCAGGCTCTATCAAGTTTTTACACAATCCCTGTGTCTTTTTTCTGGTTATCTTCTAGAGGTGTTGATATATGCACACTCAAAACTGCTCAGCAAAAGCCTAAAACTCCACTCTTGAGCATTTCAAATTGCCAAGCACCTTCTTATTTGCTTTTGCTTTGGGTGGAGGCTCATGCTTATGTTTTGGTCCCTTGTTCTACTGCTTACACAGAAAAGTTTTATGGCTCTCTAACGGGAAGGGGAGTGGCTGCAATCACCAGTCCCCATGGGGTTGAAGACAGACCCTGATGGCATTACAGGAGCTGGGACAATCTAGTCTCCCCATACTGGGTCACAGGAAAGTTGTAAAGAGGCTAGAAAACTACTGGAAGTCTCCTGCCTTGCACAACATCACATTCCTCAGCTCCTGCAGACAGCCTTGTCTTGTCTGGTCCCCTTTCCTGCTAAACAGCTTCTTCCAGGCCAAGAACAACTGTATTCCCCAGTTACCATACACACCTGGCAGCTGGTGCCCTGGCATCTGCCTTCTGTCCTGGGATGGATTATTTCACGGTACTTTCTGGAGCCTTCCTTTTGCAGCATTCCTGGATCCTGCTTTGAACAGCAATTGTACTCTGCAGTCTCAACATTCTGCAAGGGTTTGTTTCTTTTCTCCCAGTTTAGCTCAATTTCTCCATTTGAGAAATACTTACAGCCAAGAAATACTTACTTCTTGGCCATTGCTCACACCAATAATGTTCCATGACCTTGTGGGAAATATGAAGCCCAAAGCCTATATTTAGGTTAGTTTTTGCAATACTACTTTTTGTTTGCAAACAGTGTATACAAGGGCTTCTTTTCCTGTATCTACAGCAATCAGAAGAAAAATGGTAGCTTTATCCCTAGGCCCCTTCTTACTCCATATTTGCATGAGCTCTGTTCAAGTTCATGACAGACCTTTTTTGGATACACAGCAATTATGTCCATCTCACAAGATCCTGGTCTGCAAATGGTTGGAGGCTGGAAGGGTGCCAGGAGAAGCACCACATTTGCTTGCCCATCTCCCTTGCTCTTCCAAAGGCCTCAGCACCTGCTGGGGACACAATACTGGTCAGGAGTGTTATGACCCTCCCAAGTCCCTGCTCCCTCTCAGGGGTGCATAGAAAATTGCTTTTCTCACTCTCACATTCCTTTTCCCACACACATACATAATTCAGGACAGCTGCAAACACTGCCCTTCTCCAGGCTAGTGGTTGTCAGTAGATTTCAAAGTTTCTCCAAGCCAGGTCTTGCTCAGGACATTACATGAAGTCAGTGCCTTGGACAGTGGCTTCTGTTTTTTGGGTGGTAACTCAGCAGTATGGGAGCCCAAGTTGCTCCTTGTGGTTAGCCTGAACATACCACAGAGAGGAGCATTGCATCCCTCAGCACACTCTGAGGTTTCTTACATACCCAGCTAGCTATGTCTCACTTCTTGAGTAACTTGGCTTCTCTGTCATAAAATAATGGTGAATTTCTCTGCCTGTATTCATACAATACCATTACTAAAAATTTCAGCCAGGCCATTTCATAGTGGAAGTAAGACTTTTTCCAGGGGCATTAGCTGTGGTATCTCCAGAGTTATAGCCACATTAATCATGAATTCCCCAAGAAACTGCCCTACCCCATTAAATACACTGGCATATTTTTTAATAAGGTCACCTGCCTTGTGTCAGTTGAGATGGAACAATTCCCACTTTCATTACCAGTTTGATCAATTTAATATCCAGCCTGCTCAGGGACTAAGCTCTAGTGATGCTGCCATGTGTACAGCATAAAATTTGTGGTGTTTTACATCCTATTTCATTTGGTCTAAAAGCACATCATGCCTGTGGATCCCACCCTGCTCTACCTTTTGAAACGTGGGTTCTAACTCTCTTTTCCTTCATCCAGTCCTGCTGTTGCTGTTTCCAAACCAATGTGGAAAACCATATAGCCAGCTGGGGAGCTAGCTGAAGCTTCTGCATTCTCAGTTTCTGCTGGGACCTGACTGCTTCCATGAGAACACCAGGATTGTGGTCCTCTTTCTGTTGGCTGCCTGGTCTTAAGTATCACATATTCCACCCTGGTTTCAGTTGCATAGAAACCAGGGTTGGCTCCACCAGTGCCAAGTGCAGAAGGACAATCACTTCCCTAATCTTACTGGCCACACTATTTCTGATACAGACCAGGATGCCATTGGCCTTCCTGGCTACCTGGGCACACTGCTGGCTCATGTTCAACCAGCTGTTGACCAGCACCCCCAGGTCATTTTCCAATGGGCAGCTTGCCAGCCACTCCACCCTCAGCCTGTAGCATTGCATGGGGTTGTTGTGACCAAAGATCCTGACCCGGCACTTGGTCTTGTTGAACCTCATACTGTTGGCCTTGATCCATTCATCCAGCCTATCCAAATCTTTTGCAAAGCCTTCCTGCCTTTCAACAGATCAACACTCCTGTCCAGTTTAGTGTTGTCCACACACTTATTGAAGGTGCACTCGATCCCCTCATCCACATCACCCATAAAGATATTAAGCAGAACTAGCCCCAATATTGAGCTTTAGGAAATCCCCTTCGTGACTGATCACCAAGTGGATGTGGCACCATTTATTATCACTCTCTGGGCCCAATCATACAGCCAGTTTTTAACCCAGCAAAGAGTACCCCTAAGCAAACCATGGTCTACCAGCTTTTCCAGAAGAGTGCAGGTTGGCCAAGCAGGATCTGCCTTTCTTAAACCCATGCTGGCTAAGCCTGATCCCCTGATTGTCCAGTATGTGTCATGTGATTGCAATCAAGATGATCTGTTCCATAATCTTCCCTAGCAACAAAGTCAGGCTGACAGGCCTATAGTTCCCTGGATCCTCTTTCCAACACTTCTTGCAGATGGGCATTGCATTGACTAACCTCCAATCACCTGGGCCCTCCACAGCTAACCAGGACTGATGATAAATTATATCATTTGATCCCAAGCAGTTTGTTTGTTTTCATGGATTTTTTATCCAACTAGTAGAGAAAAATGGCTGTCAATGGCACCTTTGTGTTGCCTTTGGTGCTTTGCAACCCTACCAATTCAGAGAACTTCCCTCTCAGCAACAAGAAATGGCATCATGGCTAAGCCCTGAAGAGTGGGTGGGTGAAGGATATGTTCCAAAACTCAGACTAAATCAATGTAAATATTGCAATTCTTCTTGGGGAAAAAAAAGATGATATATTTTTTCAGATTATTTTACCAATAGTCTTTTGCACTTGTTACTTAATGCTTGAGGTTTTGGGGAGCATCCTTGCTAGCAATATCTGAGAAAAAAAAAAAAATATGACCAGATGAGTGTGTTAGAGTGACTATTTATAATTTACTCTGTTCTGCAATCTGTATGCAATCTGTAGAGGAATAATAAAGCAAATTTCTGACTATTAAAACACTGAGAACTTACTCTGGATAAAAAAACCCCAAACAACAACAACAACAACAAAACCCAAACAAACAAAAAACCAAACCAAAACAAAAGCAAAACAAACACCCACAACACAAACCTTCAAGTATAAGTGGAATTCACGGGCAGACATTCCCTGAAACGGCATGGGTGCCTTTCCCTGCTAATGGTAGGTGTTCATCACCTTTTCTGCAACACCCCGGTCAACACCAAGCTGATAGTAAACAGCGATGTTCCAAGCTGTCAATAAATGATATATTACCTCCAGCCATCGGGTTGCTGCCCAAGCCTGAGCCAGCCTGCCAAGCCACATCACCGCCGGCTATAGCGGTTCCATCCACAGCTCTCCGCTGTCATTTGTCCCCTGTGCCACTGGATGGCAATGCTGGCTAAAGTATCACGGCCGACAGTGGAGATAAGGCAGAGGAGGAGGAAGAGGAGGACGGCACACGGGCAGGGTACGGACAAGGCAAGGCAGGAGTGGGCACTGTCGTGGAGAGCCCGTGGGAAACGCGTCCCGCTGGCGCATCGCACCCTTTGCTGTGATTTTCAACCTGAAAGGAGATGTCCGACTCACGGGGCGTGATTTCTCAGGACCCCCGCATTTGGAGGACTCGAGTCACGGGAAATTAATATTTGGTGTCGAGGTTTTAAGCGTCGGAAGGAATTGTCGGCAGGAGTCACGCACTGGCGCGGCTTGCTAGAAATTGCCCAATTTTTATACTTAAAAACTCTACTTACACTTTGCAAAAAATGACTTTGTAAGCACGGCACGGCTGGGCTCAATGACTATTCAGTGAACTCATTTGAATGTGCATAGACAGGGCTTGCTTGAACTGCTGCATCAAAGAGAAATGCTGAAATGAGTCATTTGTGAATCACGGCTTATTTTCTGTTGTTAGCTCATCTGGAATCCCATGGTGATCAAACAGCCTTTTACAATGTGTTAATACTTCGCTACTCCATGTGTTTAGCAACAGCTCTGTTCCAATAAATTGCAGGTAGTCACCCATTATAAAGAGGTAGTGTTTTCTGCCGCGTGTAAACCGGCTGGGACGAACTTGGAGAAGAAAACATAAGCAAAATCTCATGCTGTTCCAAACACTCTTTTCCACGCTGCTTCCACTGCAATATCATACATGCTTTCTGTCTCCTTGCTTGCAGGGCAGAAGAGATTGCCTGTAAGGGTAGGTGCTCTCGTCGTCCAAGAGGCTGCAAACAGGCTCTCCAGCAGCAGCTAAGCCATTTTCCAGGCACAGGAATGGAAGGGAGGCAGAAAAATAACACCCTCGAGCCGCAGTTTAAGGTAAGGCCCTGTTTTTCAAACTGGTGGCTGTTCCCATCCTATATCTTCAGATGGCCAGAGAGCTTGGGTCAGACTATAAGCAGTTTCAGGCATGGATCTGCTCAAATTTGTAGGGGACCAGTGATCCTCCCCTCTCTCTCCTTTTTACTGTAACAAATTGCATCAGTCCAGCAGGTCTACAAAAGGTTGACAGGAGGCTGAAGAAGAGGGTGTGAATCCCTTAAGGCTGCTATTGTCATTGAACTCTCCGTGGTGTGAAACCACAGCCCGAGGTGCTGAGCTTCTGCCCAGAGCAACTGAGGCTCAGGAACCAATTCCCTTCTGCCAGCTCTTTTATTGGAGTGCCTGGAAATGGAAACATCTTCAACCAGTACAGCAAGTGTCACCATAACCTGTCTGTCAGAGCCCTAAGCCCTGTCTGCTTGTATGTAAGTTACATGGCCATAAAGGCCAAATACTCTCTGCCATCAGCCACTTAGGCTTCTTCTGTCACACATAATTGTAGCTCAAAGGTCCTGAATAATTGCGTTCCTATTGGGACTGATCCAGCCCCCCATAATAATCTTAATAACGTTGCTCTTAACCAGCCACATGAATCTCTTTCAATCCCCAACGCAGGCTCAGTCATGCTGTAATTCAGTAGAGGAGGCCATTCACTGTGGGACTAATTTAGTTTAAAATGCAGACAGCCTATTTATGGGACAATTTTTTGTTCATACTCTAAATTCTTATGTGCAATCAACAGCCTGTAAACCGGGTCAAGCCAACACATGATCCATTAGCATAGGTAGTTGGGGCTTATAGCCCTTAGGAGCAGTATTTGTGCTGTGCTCCCTCAGAAGTGGGATATATCCCCTATTTAGTTAATGGGCCCTGTTGTAGGGGAAAAACACAGAAATCCTTTTTCTGTACTGGAAATTGATTTCATACAATCCCAGGGTTGAGTTTGACCCCACACTCACCCACTAGCTTTTGCAACCACTGCTGCCCTTCCAAAATGAAGGAGCACCACATTTCCTCTGTGAGGGAAGAAGAGAAAATTGAGGAAAGTAACAGAGCATCACCCCATTGAGATAAAAACCACGACTGGACTGGTTGTGCTGCCAAGAGCAGGATTCCCAGGGACACGGAGAAAGGCTTTCGTCTTGGGAAGGTTCCACAAAAGCATTAGAATGGCAAAGCTTAGGTTCCCTAATTGATCTAAAAGCAGATTCAGAGACAGAATGTTTTGAAATGCAACCCATAAGGGATTGAAATGCAAGACCAGACAGGGTTAACACATACCAATATCCAGCAGGAAAGCAGGCAGCAAGGTAGATGTCCTGGGTGATTTCACAGGACAAGTCCCCTGATTTAAACAACTCCTTAATTTTTCCTTCAGGGTTGTTTTTAGCTGGCTGCTTGAGTTCAGCAGAGTGCTTTACCAAAAGCTTTGGTGGGATGCCTTAATACTGCATAAGGGGAGTAAAAGAGTGGAAACAGAAAAAAAAAAAAACAAACGAGGGGAAAACAGATGAGAGATGTCTTTTGGGATATCTTCCCCTAGTGTGGGGAGCTGGTGCCTTAGGGGCCAGATTTACCTTTGACGAGGAAGACCATCGTGGAATTGCTGGCAAAAAGAGAAATAAGCACTCCAAGTGGGAAACAAAGGCAGGGTAACCACCCACCCATAAATATAGGCAGGGCAGGTCTACATCTACAATGCCTACAGCTGGGGCTATCTGTCTAAAGGCAGGCAAGGGTGTCAAGAGAGGAGGGCCTGTTCCAGGTGAATGAGGTTGAGTGTAAAGCAGGTGATGCTGATTCTGGGGCAAGTAATAGCCTGTCTGTGTTTGCATGCCATATTTTTCCAGTGACACTTTGCAGAGCGTGTGTGTGTGTTTTCTAAATTGCCCCAAATAAACACCGCACCCCTCAGACACGCACATCTCTTACATGTTTTGAAATAAAGACAGCTGGAAGACAGGAAAGGTGCCAAGGGCTTAGGAGACTCATTTCTGCAGAGCCCATTTGTAACAGGACCTCCAACAGAGTAAATCTTGCCAGAACTCAGCCTAACTGGGTTTCCTTCCTCTATGTCCAGCTGTCTTGCCACATCCCTGTATCCTGAGGCAATTCACTTCATTCATCTGTGTCCCAGTTATTTTGAAGATATGGGATAAATAATGCTAACTACCTCACAGAAAACACATTTACAGTTCCTCTTAGGATTTTGCTAAATTTTTGTGTCAAATTTCCTTCACTTCTATCTTCACCTTTGAAGAAAAATTGCTTGTATTGGAATCGTGGTGCAGAGATCTAGACATTCATTTCCCATGTATTGCCTCACCCATTTGTAAGTCTGACCCTCTGAGAACCCAAGATATTTCAAATTCTTCTTTTCCTTTTTTGGCTTCTTCTCTTTGAGGTTCGTTCCAGTCTGGACTTCGTGCACACTGGGAGGTAGAGGGATGTAGAAAAGCTGATGATAAATGTCATGACTTCAGGAAGTGGTTCCTTAAAGACATTAGTCACTTTGGAGGAAGATGCCAAAGAAGGCAATTCCAGCACCTAAAGGAGGAGAGGTAAGGAGTGGAAATGGCACAGCTCAAATTAGAGTCAGACTGCTGGGTAGCATCGTCCAGGCTATCCTCACAGAGCTCTCCCATTTCTGAGCACGGTGTTTCTGGTGCTAGGTTAGAGGGAGAAAAGCCTGGAGTTGTTCTTCCACGGAATTTCCCAAAAAGGAGACACACAGGGGCGCCAAAGTCTTAGAAAAAGAAACCTAAGCCTTTTTTCTGGATCGCTCCTCGGCCGGCGCAGTCGGAGCGCTTCGCTCCTGCTCCGGAGCGGGCAGCTTTCAGGGAGCAGCTCATCGGCTCAAGACTGATTTAATTTGCACATACACTGGGGCTTCGCAATCGCTTCAACTTGCCTGGTGTAAACAAGCTGGGTGGCTGCTGGCTGCTAATACCTGTGCCTCTCCCAAGGGGAGTCCTGAAGAGAGACGGGGTGTGCCCAGGTGTGGGGGGCTGATTCCTGTGGGACACTGATGCATCTCTTTGTCCTTGCATGGCACTTGCAAGCACGGCCTCGAACTTGTTCCAGGAAAAATTTCCCAGATGAATTTGGGAGAGTGGCATTGTATAAGTAGGGTAATACCACCCTTCGGAAAATAAAGAGTTTGATTGTCCAGTGTCCATCTAACTGTGTTCCTGGGTGTGAAGATGATGTTGTGAACGTCTGTCCCATCAGGTTGTCCTTGTGAGCTGGATCTGGCGTGGCAGTGTCAGCAGCTGCTGGATTGAAAATCCCCAGGACAGCTGTAATGTGGGTGCATGTCAGCCACAACCTCCAACCGCACCCTCATTTCCCTTTGACACAGGGAGGAGGCCGGTGCAAGGGCGATTACATCAGCTCTTGACTGCGATTAGATTATACACATAGCGGGTTGGTATTCCTTCAGTGGCTCTGTGGAACAATTATACCAGATTATCCAGTGCACAGCCTGCTCTTTCACTCACCTCCAGAGATTTTACTCCATAGTTGTCAGGGAGCCAGGCAGGACATTTTGGTATAAAATACCACATAAACACAACTGAGCCAAGCAAACTGGACCCATAGTATAAACTGCCATGGAAAAAAAAAAAGCCATGTTGTTCACTGTTTTGTTTTGTTTTGCTCTCCACTGAGTGATATATATCTTAGTGACAAGTTGCTCTAGCCATACAGTATTGCTTTTGATACCATAAAGTGTTGTGGGGTGTAGACATGTGGTAGGACAATGGCTAGAGCTAATGTTGAAGGCTAAATGTATTGCAGCTGCATACAAGCTGGGCTAGATTAAAGACTACAGCTTTGGAAGTTCCTTGTTAAAGAAAAAAAAATCACTTAATAGATTTTTTTTTTTTTGGTGCAGATTAATTTTGGTTTGGATGTCAGAGCCTCCAACAGTCATTTTCCAGTAATATGTCTTTATGTAATTATTTGACACTTTAAAATATATGCCTTGCAGACAGCAGTTCCAATGTTAACATAGAAATATCAAAGCAGATTTTATTTAAACTCTGCTGTGGGTAATACCAGGCTTTGTTTTTTAAACATGTCTTATTGGGATGTTTTATTCAATGCACTAAAGAATGAAATTCCACTTCCATTGTATCATATTGTGTCAGGATTGATGCAACACCAAAGTATCGGAGCAGCTGAGGGTTTCAAATAGGAGTGCCCAAGTTTAGCTATCAAAGAGCACAGACTGGAAATGGCCTGTTTCATGGGCATCCTGACTACCTGCTCCTCCTCTTAATTCTACTTTCCTGGCTATGGGACATGTTGCCACTAGCAGCTGGAGAAGTGGGTACTGTTCTGGTGGTTAGTTCAGTCTCAGTTCTTGGTTTCCTTTCCTTTCCTTGATCTCCAGCAAACCAGCTGCAAGACCTTGGGGAAATTCCTTATCTTCCCCTTGCATCAGTTTACTTATCTGTTAAGCAGATAAACTAATAACACTGCACTTCTTAAGGGTTTGTTGAAGCTTATTATGCAGTAGTGAGTGCTTTGAGAGGGAAGTCCTTATAAAAACGACAGTGTTAACATGACATGGAAGTAACACGAAGAAGCCCATTCTGCTCCATGCAAGTCAGCAGAGCTCTGTTATTTGCTTTAGCAGAAGCAGGGATTTGGCCTATGCTTAAATGGCTTGCATTTGTTTTTCTTCTTGAATGCTAATATAGAGTTAAGAGATAGCATTACAAGGAAAGCTCATTCCTGCCTATGTGTAAATATTTAGCAGCTGAATAGGCGTTATTTAGCAGGGCACAGTTTCTGCTTCTCCACAGTTTTTAAGGATGTCATTCTAAGCTGCTACAGATCAGAAGATACACTGAAATTATCAGATCAAAATCTTTCCCATATAAGTGTACACATACAGAATTTATTTTACTGGGCAATTAAATGTGTAAGATAAATATCCCTGGGGGAGGAGGGTTGTTTGAGGTTTTATGGCATATCTTATTATGGGCTCAGTTTCGAAATCTTAATCCAAGCAAAACTCCCGATGTAGAGGCTTAACGTTGGAGTGTAACTTGTGTTTTGTACTCAGGATATGTGCAGTTGGGTGGATGTGTGCAGTTGCATCAGTGGATTTTAGGGCAGGGGGGTAGTGAAGGCAATGAAACTTCACTTAGAGAAAACCCGCCCTTCCTAGAACTTTTATAATTAGCAATAATGCTTTGATCAAGCAGGGCACATTGAACATTTAGGCAGCATACTGTTTTCTGGATTTCATCTGACAATAGTATTGATGAAAATTGAAAATAAATGTAAAATAAAACTTATTTGTGATTATTTTGGAGTAGCATGATCAGTAAAACTGCAATGTACTGCAGCTATGAGATTGTTGGCAAAATAGCTGCCTGTGTTTCAAATGCAAAAGCTTTTTGGAGGACACGTGAGCAATCAGAATTGCCCAGAAAATACTCCAATTTAATGTTGCAAATGCAACTATTTTCTTAAAACTGGGTGGGTTTTGTCTGCTTAGAAAATGAAATGTACAACAGAAAACAAGCAAGCGGGATGGAGTGAACAAATAACCACATCTTGACATGCTTACAGTGGATAGATTTATTTTTCTAAAGACAAAAGTGCTTGGTGGCTTTATCCTGAATTTATTGTGCTTTGCAAGAAAAAAAAAATTCCTCACAAGCGTTTGTATTTGAGACCATGCAACTACTCCCTGAGTTATGAAAAAAAAGAACTAATCATGGAATTTTACCCCACCGATGCTTTATTCATAGGGATAGTCTTTTTAGAAGCTCGTTTTCTGGAGATGGCAATGAGAGTACCTAGCCCTAAAGGGCCTAGGTTGAGAAAGAGGTGTCTAGTGAAGCAGAATGTACCTGTTACTTTTCTCTACGAGTTCTACAGCATGGGAATTCGTACCATGTGGCTGCTCATGCAAACACCGGCCAGTCCTCGGTAGCTGGATTGCATTGGCACCGCAGCGTGTGCTCAGTTTTAACTCTTGATTACTTGCCGGTTTTGCTTGTTCAGTTGCTTTAGTGTAGTTAGTTTAGCAAATAAGTATTAAAGGACCAGGGGAGAGCCACGTGCACCTTGGAAAAACTTTGGGTTTTCCTTCCGCCTCCCCCACAAAAAGTTTTCCTCTCGCTTCCAAAAAAATGCACTCATACACCTCTCCTGCCCCGCCATTTGACATTGAAAAAAAATTAGCTATTTATATGCATTTATTGCTTTTTATATGCTGATTTTCAGCCTGATCAGAACTCTGACAACACCCTGGGGATTCAAAAGCCGGGCCAGGGGTCAATGGGGAGAGGATGTGGGGTGCGAAGGGAGGCGGCAGAGGACGCGTCAGAGGTACCGCAGTGTCGTAACTCAGGGGCACAGCATCCTCCTCCTCCTCCTCCTCCCCACCGCTCCTGCGCAGGGGCGCCGGCTCCGAGTCTTCTCCACACAGGACATCCCGCATACCCCTCCAAAGCATAGCCCGGAGCAAAATCCCGACGGGGGGAGCCTGAAGGGAAAGGACAGGGAAAGGGGCGTTTGGTTTTCTGAGGTCCCGGGAGCGACTGAATCGACCTGTTGCGCTCGGTGAGCTTCTCTCCCGTGGGAAACGGGCTTGAAAGAAAACAAGCTCTGCGAAAATGAGTAGCCGAGAGACAGCACAGTGGATAAGGCGATCACAGGCGGACGCGTACAGATTTGTTCTCTTTTCTTTTCTGTTCTCTCCTTCTCAACATCCCAAGTCGCTCATGGAATAGGCTTTCCCGGATCCACTGGCCGCAGCGTTGAGATCCCAGTGGGGGAGCTGTCTGTCCCACAGCAGGGCATAAAAACAAAACACAAACCTCCAAACCAACCGAGGCAAAACCTCTCTGCTAACAGCCGAGACGCAGCACCTCCCCTTCTCCGGCACCGGCCTCCCAAGACTAATTGAATCATGTTGGACCGCAAAGTGCGAGTGAGGAAGGGCGGGGAGTGTCTATATTTTTCCTTCCTTATTTTTTTTTTTCTTTTCTTTTCTTTCTCTCTCTCTTTTTTTTTTGGTCTTTGTTTTGTAGGGTGCGAAGTGTTGGGGTTGTTCTTATGTCCTGCCAGTTTTTGCCTCTTTCCTTCTGCTCCCCTCTCTCTAAGCTGAGCCCAGGAAAACAACCCTCAGTCCCAGGGGCAGCCGCCGTCCCGCCCCCCTGCCCGTAAAGCCAAGGTACACCCACACTAACCTGAACCCCTCCTTTCCCCCTCCGAAAATACCGACGCTGGGAGTTCATCCTGGGCAGAGGAGGGAGCAAGCCCACCCTGCTGCTGGACGAAGATGCGCTTCCACCCTGCAGTATGTGTTCTGGACGGCGCGGAGCGGCTCCTCTGCCGGCCCTGGGGCTGGCTGGGCTTCAAGTGGCCCCACGGGCACAGAAGGGCCATGCCAAAAATTACTTTAGTGGAAAAAAACCTCAAGCTATTTATGTGTCAGTGAGCCGGCGGAAATCAGCCGCGCTGAGCTTGTGCCCAGCCGGGCGGCGCTGGGGCAGGGAGAAGGGAAAAGCAACCAGTGAGAAGAATAAATAAGCCTAAACTCCGCGCAGGGAATCGACAGCAGGGTTTACCCCGGTTTTCTTGCAACTCGCTCCGGGGGCAGGCAAAGCATGCAGGAGGGAGTGGGAATGTCCTGTCCGGCAGCTGACGGCTCGCCTGGTCGGGATACTCAGGGGTGAGAGGACCTGTTGGTAACACAGACCGGCTGGGGAACCTCGACGCCGGGAAGAGGAATGTCCCCCAAGAGCATCTCTTCCCCAGTTTCTCGCTGGGAAGAGGTGTGAGACGAGGTTTGGCCATAAGGATGCTGCCCGTGAGGGGAAAGAGGAGCGGGCAGGGCTTTGCCCCGTCTGCTGCCCGCACTGTGACACACGGCGCGTCCATCGGAAATAACTCAGAGAACTCCGCGGTGACTGTCCCGGATCCACGTGCCAAAATCACTGCCAAGCTGTGAGCCAGACGGTGTGACATAAGAAGGGCGAGGAAAAGAAAAAAAAAAATAAAAAAAGCTGCATCTGTCTTTGCGCTAAAAGGCTGGGGAGATAAGTTGACTCAGCTTCACCTTCCTCTTGCACAGGGAGGAGCCAGGCGGCAGGGCAGGCAGGACGAGGCAGACCTGACACTTCAGGGATCACAGTAGCCCAGGGTGCGGCGATTTCAGTCCCCTACACGGGCCAGATTTGCCCTCAAGGCTGCGAGGGAAAGGTGTCCTCTAAACGCCAGGGCCAGGGAAGTCGAATTCACCCCCGAAATGCGGTCACCCAATGCCCCAGGGAGGGGAAAGGGAGCGTCCCACAACCCCGGGCTCTGCAGCGCGTCCAGCCCATGCTCTCTCCCCCTAGGCTAAAAAAAAGATCACGCATGAGCCCGATGCGAGCCAGGGCTGCCCCGAAAGCTCGACTCCCGCCCCGCGGGCTGGCTGTGTTGGGGCCACCTCTCTGCCAAGTACCGCGGGACAGAGCCGGGCTGCGAAAGCTGGATCCTGGCCCGGGACATTTAACCCTCTGTGAGGAGCGCTGGAGTCAGGGAGAAGGGAAAGATCCTGCCGGCAGAAACGTGGCACCCAAATTTACTGGGAACGTTTCACTGAAGGCCAATTTAAAATCAGATTAATTCCCCACTCCCGTCCGCAAAATAGTAATGAAAGGTAGCATTTTAAATAGTCGTCACGGTGCCAAAATTGCCTCCTCCTGGAGAGGACTTGAAGGGACAGGGCGACCTGCAAGCGGGGAAACGAGAGGTGCCAGTGCTCCAGAGCCACGAAATCTCCGCACAGCGTCCCCATCCCTCTCCCGTTTTGCACGGGGCTGTCTTTGCTCCGCGCTGTCCTCCCCGAGCAGGAGTCTCCCCAGGATGGGAGAGGGGTGGGGAAGGGGCAGGGCCGGGTAATTAAATTCCGGTGCCCGGTTAATTGCTGTAATTTGACGCTAACTGTACATCGCGGGCCGGCGCTGGGAGCGGCGGTGCGAAGCGCGCCTCGCACGGCCCATTGACCGCGCCCCGCCCCGCAGGACCCTCCGGTCCCCCCGACCCCGTCTCTCTGGGGCGGTGGATGAGAAGCGGAGCCCCGTGGCTCTGCCATTCCCCCGGGCCCGAGTGCCTGCGGGTGCCACTCTTTCGCTTTTCTCTTCCCACCTGCCTGGAGACAGGGTTCGAACTCTCTTCTGTAAGGTCCTTGTCCCCAAGTTCTTAGGGGCAAAGGGGTGCGTTCCCCTTCCTAATACTGGAGGCTGGGACCAGCCCAGGACCCAACGCAACTCAATGCGCCCCGACATTCAGGAAGCCTCAAAATGTCCCATACTTGGGACGTGATGCCCCGTTCACCTGTCTCTGGAATGCAAAGGGCTTGCTATGCAACCGCGAAGTGGATTGTTTGCATCCCTCCCCAAAATCCTGTATCTGGAATCATGCTTTGTCCAAATCTCCCAGTGCCCAGCCCCTGGAGATGAGGCAGGGGCTCCCTGTCTTTTTCGGGGTGTGAAATCAGAGCTGGGCTTACACTCTGGCGACCTTCCAGGGCACTTCGGCACTTGAATCCCCGAGGGGGAAAAAAACCCAAAACATGGGCGGGGACAAGGGGTGCGGACACGGAGAGGTCCAAGGGCCACAGGCTATCCCACGGCACCTTCCCCTGGGGGACCGCAGCATCCCTCACCCCGCACCGCTCCCTCGCAGCCCATCGGGCCACAGCCCGGCCAGCTGGGTGCGGCATCACCGCGGCCCGCGGGCTGGGAAGTCTGGTCTGGTCGGGGGTGTCTTTGTTTCTCTCTGGACTCCCCCGACCTTTTGCAGTGCCTCCGTCACCGAGTTGGGCTACTTCAGCCCCCACTGTGTTTTGTCTTTTGGGGCTACTGCTATTATTATTGTTATTATTGCAGTTAATATTATTGCTATTATTATAATATTTTTATTTATTTATTTATTTATTTATGCACGCACTCCCTGGCATCTTACCCCCAAGGTATCCCCCCGGGGCAAGGTAAAGATGGGGCGCTCACCCGCCCCCGTCCCGGCCACGACCGGGCACCCGGCCTCCCTGCCCGGAGCTGGGCGAGCACCGGGGCTGCGAAAGCGATGGCGAAGCGGGCAGGGGTCCGGCGGCTGCAGGACACCCGGGACATGCTCTGGAGCATCCCAAGGGTCCGGGAGCGCCGGGGTCGGGAGGGCGCGGTGGGAGCGCAGTGTCGGGGGGCAGCGTGCAGGCAGAGAACAGGCAGAGAACAGGCAGAGCGCAGGCAGCGCGCAGGCGCGGGCAGGGAGCACCCAGCTCTTTATGGCCAGGTAAGAGAGTCCCGGCGCAGGTAAGGGGAGGATTTACCCACAGGCGTCCCGGGCGAGTGGCTTGCCCTCGCAGTCCATGACCAGCAGGGACCTGGGGACTCGGAGCCCGCAGCCAGGATGTCTATCCTTGCCAAAATGGGGGACTGGCAGGTAAGGCGGACCCCTTGCCCTGCGGGGGTTTATTGTTATTTTGGGACGGGAGCGAGAAAGGTGACGGGTCCGGAGGGAGCTGGGGCAAACCTGATGGCGGGGTTGGGTGTTTTGCGGCTCCCGGTGCTTGGCGCTTGCCGGGGCCACTGGTGAGGTCCGACTGCAACAGGTAGGGAGCGGTGGCCGGGGGTCGGGAGGGGCGAGGGCTGCTCCGCCACCGCCGCGGGTGTCACGACCCGAGCGTGGGCTGCCCGACAGCGTGGGCCGGCCAAGGGTGGCGTGTGCCCGCCCGCCGTCCCTCTGCCCCGGGCTGGAGGCGGCCACGGAGCCCTGGGGCTGCCCACGGGACGTGGCGGGTCCCCACGAGGGGCAGGACCGTGTCCCGGGTTCGCGCGGCGTGGGCCCCACCACGCATCGGGGACGCGCCCCAGGGGCTGAAATGTCGGGGAGAGCTCCGACCTGAGCCCGTCCCGTGGAAAAATGACGCTGCCGGATCCCACCCGACGGTAGAGTCTCCCGGAGCGCCCCGTGGAAAGCAATCCCACAGGGATGAGCTGAAGGGAAAAGAAGGACCCACCAGCAAAAGAGGCCAGGCGGGGAACACGCGGCCTTCCGGGGCCTCGCCCGGCCCCACGGACCCGAGGGGACCCACCCGCACCACGGGAGAGACACGTGTGAAGTTACGGAGGCTCCCGAACCGGGAGAGGCTTGGAAAACCCTGCAGCGCCCTGATGCCCGTCCGCTCGGGCCGGATGGCCGCGGGTTGGTGGCTAATAAAAGGGAAGATGAACCGTCGTGTTCAAGCACTCGAGATTTCCTTAGCGAAAAGAATTTATTTTTTTTTCTTTATGTTTTATTTATTTATTCCCCAGGACAGTCCAGTCCAGTTCCAGACGGGAACCTAGTTTCTTTTTCTGCTCCGAACTTTTTGAATCTCTCAGCTAAGTCTTTCTCCAGACTGCCTTATTTTTTTTTTTTTCTTCAGGGTAGCAGCAAGTCGTCTTAAAAAAAAAAAAAAAAAAAAAAAAAGGGGAGACACACGGCAAAATGCAGTGCACAAAATTATCTTTTAAATTATTTAAATTATTTTTACGGTTAGACCTGACATCTTTTTATCAAACCGGTGCGAAAAAGCAATCAAAAGAGGATTTTCTTTTCTTTCACTGAAGCCAACTCTTGAGCAACCGTATTTACGGGTTATCTGCCTTGAAATCTATTCCCGACTCTTCCTTACACCCCGGCCCTCCTCGCTCCCTCTCCCCTGCACTGCGGGGCCCCCTTTGCCGGAGGGTCCGGGCCGCGCCTCCCGCTGCCCCGTGTGGGTCTCTTGGGGAAAGCTGCCCCCTCCCCTTGTAACCTTGCACCCCACTGGCTCGGGCCTGGGGATAAGGAAGCACAAGGATCGGGCCTTTGGCCCACGGGAGCCCCGGGCTGCCGCGGGTGGGAGGTTGTCCCGGGTGGGAGGCTTTCCCGACCGACCCGGTTCCGACGGGACGGCGCTGAGGGGCGATGGGCCCCTTCGTCACACCCCTCCCCTCCTCTTTTTCTCATCTCTCCCCTTCACTCCCCCCCGGGCATTAACTAGGCTTAATCTGCCAGCTCTATTTGAACCTCAATGGGAGTAAAAACAACAATTTACTCTCCTGCCAGTGTCAGACAAAAGCTCTGGTGAAAAAGAGCATCGGGGGGTGGGGGTGCGGTGGAGGAGGGGGGAAGAGGAAAGAAAAAAAAAAAATCCATTTTGGGGGCATAAATATGTGTGTGTGCGTGAAGAAGTAGTGCCGGGGGCTTTGCCACCCTTCCCGGTGTGGGGATGAGTGTGCAGGGTCCTCGGAGGGTCCACTGCGGCTCCCCCGCGGAGCGCAGGGGCCATTTGCTCCTGGAGGCAGTAAATTTTGCTCCGACGTCCCGGGGGTGGCCCTGGGAGGGTCTTCCAGGCCAACAGGGCAGGTTTTGCCGTCGGCAAAAGAAGTTTCGGGGAGCAGCAGGGCAGCCAGGTGCACGGGCAGCCGTGGGGATGCCCGTCTGCTGGGGATGCCTGGGGGCACGGCTAGCGTGGGTAGCAGCGCCAGGCCCGACACGCCAGCCCCACGGAGAAGGGAATGCCTCGCCTTCGGAGCAGCGCGGAATCACCCAGAGGGGAAAGGAAAAAAAAAAAGAAAAAAAGAAAAAAAAAAAAAAAGGAAGAAAACCGAAACCTTTCGGTGTATGGATTAAGGCTGGGCACCCGGAGAAATAAAAGAGAAGGGTGGGAAGCAGCCCCCCAAGAGGGTGGACTGAGTGCTCGCTTAGCGGCACATTGTTAAGCACATGAGGCACTCCACCTAAGAAAGAACCAAAGTTGTATTGTGGTCATTGTTTTGTCCCTTTGCTCAAGTGCTTGTAGAAGACTTTTTGGCTCCTGCTGCATTCACTTTACCGCTCGCCCATTTCTGTGTGGGAGGTTGTGTTGGATTGTTTGTGGTGGTGTTTTTTTGAAGACCAATAGCCAACAGAATCGAGAAGAAAAAAAAAATTAGTTTGCGAAGGAAAGCAGCTTTTCAAATATCTACCAAAAAAAGATCAAATCAAATCCAGAGGGCAACAGAAGCCTCCGCAGACAATAACCTCTTTCGAGCAAGACTCGAGTCTCGTTTCTCCTTTCTTTGGCTTCTTTAACCCCTGTGGGGAAGGGAAAAAAAAAAAAAGGAGGGGGGAAGAGGTAAATCCCATGGGGTGTCTTCATGGCTAGTCCCAAACCCTCTGCAGATGAAGGGACGGTCGCCTCTTTGATTTCGCTGACCACTTTCCTCCCTGCTGGCAGGTAGAGGCACGGGGGGAGCGCCGGCCCGCAGGCAGGCAGGCAAGGCCCGCTGTGCCTCCCCCCCGCACCGGGGTTCGACAGACCGGAGAAAGCTTTTTTTTCCCCTCTAATTTTTTTTTTTCTTGCTCGTCGGTCCTTTCTACCTGTGTCCATCGCTGCAGGTTGTTGTGCTGGCGAGCAATTGGGCTGTTGATATGCTAATGAGGCGATTAGACTGTGGGTAAAGAGCTGGAAAAGGGAAAACTTTCCACCATTAGAGGGAGATCTCCGAGCGCGGACGGGAGCGCTGCCGAGCCTCCTCCAGCCGCGCTCCCCACGCCGCCCGGCACCGCCACCGTAGGGAGAGGCAAGGCAGGGAGAACCAAATCCTCTCTCACGCCAATCCATGAAAATGCTTTGGAAACTGACGGATAATATCAAGTATGAGGAATGTGAGGTAAGCGCTTCCCCCGGGCCCGGGCAGAGCCCCGGCCCCGCAGCTGCGAGCGGGAGCCTTCAGCATCCTTCCGTCTCTCAATTTCGTTTAGGAAAACTTCTGCTCCGTCGTCAGGCTTCCTTGCGGTCCTGCAGCCGGAGAGGGGCTGGGGTCCTTCCCCAGGAACTTCGGGGCTTGTGGAAACCCGGCTTTGTCGGAAGTGTATGAGGAAAGGCAAACAGGATCCATCAGCAGCCTGGTCTATAGGTAGATCCTCCGTAGATAAGGCTCTTGTAGGATGCTACACTCATCCATATGGATGGATGGATAGGTGGCTGGCTGAATGAATGGACGGATGAATGAATGAAAGGGCAAAGAGACAAAGGGAAGAGAATTATTCTTACACTCTAGATACCCGAGGCATCCCAATAAATTGGCTCAGGACCGAAGCTTAAATTCAGCCTTTTCGATGTAGCTGCGGGTTGATTATACCGAGATGCACGAATTTGCAGGGGTCAGCTGCCGAACTGAAATTATGGGTTTGGGAGCAGTGTTCCCCTAGCCTTCTAATTTTCAGGGCCACATTCCCAGGGGTTTGGAAAATAATATTTTAACCTCTTGGGGAAAAAAATTCATTCACCTCATTTGCTTTTGGAGCCGTTCAGCACAGACTGTGTGCGCGCATCTCTATATGTGTCTGTGTGTGCATCCATATTTCTAGAAAGAGAAAAATGTCTTTTAATTTGGAGAAAAGAAGAAGAAGAGGAAAAAGAAGAGTGATGTCCAGGACCCATGCCTAGTCTTAAGTCAACGAATACTATTGTCACCCGTTTCGAAAAAGTTGCCTGTGCAGTGCGTTCACACCGCGCAATAAAGGACTCTACTTTGCAAAAGAACGCTGTTATTTGGTCGTGACCCACGCGGGAAGATCCCCCAAGCCTCGGCGGAGCTTTGCCGACATGCATCTCTGGGTCGAAGGGGGCACTCTCCCGTCCGACCCTTGCCGCTGTTTTGGGCGATGCTGTAGCTTAGGAAAGGAACCGAGGACTCGCCAGGCTCAGCGCCGACTAAGTGTTTTGGTGATCTAGTCCCGGATCGAGGAGTTTGGGATGAAGCTGTCTCCCGATGCGGGAGCTGAGCTTTTAGATTCGCTCGCTGGCGGGTGCTTGATTTCTAGGGATGAGGTGTCAAGGGGTTTTGGGCTTTGAGGGTTTTTTTTTTCTGGTTTCCTTTTTTTTTTTTTTTTCCCCTTCTTTCAACCCGGAAAACAAACATGTTCCTCAGCTGCATTTGGAGTGGAAAGCGTGTCTCTTCCCCCACCCTTCCCTCAGGATCGGTGTTCCAGTGTGCACACGTGCGAGCGTGAGGATTTCATCGCAAATGGCTTTTGTTGCCTTGCGTTAATGGGACCTCGCACCGAGGTGTTGCCAAACACGGAGGGAGCAGCGGCCGCTCCGCCGAGCCCCCTCCCTGGGCTTTTGTGAATATGTGTGGGGTTTGCATTCTGTCTTTTCCTCGGGAGCGGGTGCGAGGTGCCTTGTGGAGAGGATGAAAAAGAGGGTGGCTGTACCCTGCCGGGGGTAGGACCAGCCTTAATATTATTTAAAAAAAAAAAAAAAAAAGTAAAAAAAAAATACTATACGGGCCTTTGAGCCTCACCATATTGTGGCAATCACAAGCATATGCAATGTATCTAAGCCATGAGGTAAAAATTTTCTT
>JAWWEE010000074.1:62511761-62765824 GCA_035221455.1 Xenops minutus
GCGCCCCGCCGCTCTCCCACACCCCCAACGCCGACTTCCAGCCGCCCTACTTCCCCCCACCTTACCAGCCCATCTACCCCCAGTCTCAGGACCCCTACTCCCACGTGAACGACCCGTACAGCCTCAACCCCCTCCATGCCCAGCCGCAACCCCAGCACCCAGGATGGCCGGGACAGAGGCAAAGCCAGGAAACGGGGCTGCTCCACACGCACCGGGGTTTGCCCCACCAGCTCTCGGGGCTCGACCCACGCAGGGACTACCGGCGGCACGACGACCTGCTGCACGCCCCGCACGGGCTGGGCTCGGGGCTGGCCGACTTGCCCCTCCACTCCATCCCCCACGCCATCGAGGACGTGCCGGTAAGCCAAGGGGCCGCCCCGGGGCCCGCTCGTCCCTCTTCCCCGTCCCCCTCCCCTCGGGAGCGCAGCGTCGGGGGTGGGGAGGGACGAAGGGGGACCCCCGCCCCACCCCAAAAAAAGAAAAACGGGGAGGGAAGAAGAGAACTCTTCCCCCCCCCAGCCCCCGGGAAAAGTGAAGCCCCCACCTAGAACAATAGGTTCTCGCAGCTCGTCCCCGTGCGACGCCTCCCCGGTAACGCGCCCGCTAAAATATAAATAAATCAAATTACTGTCATCGTTAACAATATCTTTCCTTCTCAATGACAATAAGCTGTTACGATTGGAAGAATATATAATATCACCATAGGGCCGTGCATTTGGGGATTTCTTGCTGCCTTGGGAAAAACACAAGTCTGAAACGCGAGATCTCATTAAATGCCCTCACAGGCAAATGTAAAGGGGGGGGGGGGGGGATGGATGAAAGTGGCCTAAGACATTCCACGATTACAGGATTGGCATATGGGATAACTACATCCAAAGTTATAAAGGGTATATAAGTGAGGCAGATCCTCTTCTCTAAAGGAATTAATTGACAAATCAGGGAAGAGGTATACTAAAACGCTGCCTCCTTCCTTTAGTAGCGGTGCAAAGGGATGACCTCATAAATCATTACCTATAGGTTATCGAATTCGAGCCAGACCTGCTACACCCTATATTAAATTAAATGCTGGGAGCCTATTGGAGGATGCTTTATTTGGGGGACCTAATTCTGTTATCGATAAATACAGATTTTAGAAATGATTTCTAATTAAGCATGACATTAGTGCACAGGCTACTTACAAAGCAAGCCAGGGCTATTGTTCAGTTAGGAAAGTGGCCTTATGCAACATGATCGCTCATGATCAAAGTTCATCTTTCTGGGTTTCTCCCTGAAAATGGAATTAGAACATGGCAATAAATTTATTAAAGCCCACAGAGCTTGTACTGAGGGACTGAAGCTGCTCGACTTGCAGGAGGAAAGAGGAGGAGGGATTTGTGGTATCTGGATGTGATTTTTGCTGAAATGCCATCCCAAATTACAGGATCAAATATTACAACAATATATTTGCTGACAGTTTAATGAGTACAGTTTCGTGTTGCAAGGATAATGTTCAGATGAACTTACCTATTTTTGGGGGTCATTTTGAAATATTTTGTAAATTATACTTGGGGAAAATAGTGAATTTATTACAGCCCTCATCTGGCTAAATTAGCCACAGAAAATTGCTGGTTGTGTTTAGCAGTTTTGCAATAAACGCATACATTTCCCAAAGTGGAGGATTTAGTAAGCAATTTGGATCCGTTAAAAGCAGGTCGATTCTTTAAACTTGATATAAAATAACATGGAGGCAATCGTAAGAATAAACTAATTTGTTGACTGCAAGCCCCTGATTGCTGTAGGAAGAACATGACCTAAAATGTTCTCTTGAATTCTCCCTCTCCTCAATTGTGATCCATGGCAGTGGGCTGATTCGGGAAGCCTCCTGTGCAGATCTATGAATTAATCGCATTGCTATACTTCGTGAAAACCAAATGCCATCTGGTTTAAATCCTTGAACCAGCCTAGCCATTTTTTTTTCCTCTGTAAAACTGAATCAGTAAGCTTCATGAAGGAAAGTATAAAATAAGAGGATGTATCTTCTAAGAGCATTTTATCTAGTTTAAGGGAAAAAAAATCCTTTACAGAAATCTAGGTCGGGAGGGTCGTTTTTGAATTTTTTCCATTGCTGCAACAGTTAACCTTTAATAAAAATGACTGCTAAATATTTAAGAAAGTCAAGTAGATGGTGAAAATTATTTAATCATAAATATCTCTGTGGGATTTTAAACTTAACAGTCCTCCCTGTACGGAATATGCGTAGAAATAACACAAATAAAAGTATTATGCCACACTACATTTACTTTATGGGTTTAGGGTGCATGCATAAAGGGATCATATTTCCCCATATAGTTAAAACACAAGAACTGCAGCAGTAGTCATTTCTGAACATTTCTCAATTTAATTATACTTAAATCCAGAAGCACTTTAGGCAAGTTACAAATGAGAGCATTGAGTATAATAAAACCTGTAATAAAGCAACTTAGTACCATCCACCCGGAATCATTGAGATCAGGCACAATTAACAGGAGCATAAATCCAAGACAGAATGGAAAATGTTAGAATCAGTATTATTGTTGGACAAAGACTAGAGAAGGAAGTAATAGTTTTTTAAATGGTAATGCCTGGGTTTTGTAACGATTGCGAAATCTTCTATCTCAGCAGCACTGGTGTTAATTTGTAAACACAGCCAGACATTATATTGCCTGTCAGTTTTTGGAATTAGAAAACATGATTTCATTTGACTTTCTAATCACGTCGTGGCTCCGCCGCGCGAACCCCAGCTGTAGCCGCGGCCGCGGAACCTGCGAGGGGACAATAGTGGGGGAGCCCGGGGCCACTCGGGGTGCGTGGGGTGCCCCCGGGCACCGCACCGGCCCCCGCTCCTTTGTGCTGTCCCTCCCGCGGGTGCGGGAGCGGGAGCGGGGAAGGGCCGGGCCGCGCCGGGGCTGCTTCCCGGGGAGGAGGGAAGGGACGGAAAGGGAGCCCGCAAAAGCTGGAGGCCACTTGGGCCCCGGGGGGGGTGTTGTGAGTGATTTATTATATTTTTCCTGGGGATCGGGGGGGGAAGAGCTGGGAGGGATGCAGGATTCCTCCCGATAAAGGAAATCCCTGCAAATCCCTTCTTCTCCCCACCCTCCCCGTGCAGGATCTGTTGTTTCCCTCCCCACACCGTGCCCGGGAAGGAGTGGGGGGGCCACACAACTTCTCCTGAACCCCATCCCACCTCGGCCCTCCCTGCCTTTTGTTGTGGTTGTACATTGACATCCCTGCCTGTTCCTTTTGTTGCAGCACGTAGAAGACCCCGGTATTAACATCCCAGATCAAACTGTAATTAAGAAAGGTAAGCCGTTTCCTTGCGCATACCAAACATGTCGTCACAGGCTGGGGACTGCTCGCAGGGAGGACTTACCCGGCCTCCTCTCCTCTCCCCTCCAGCCCCCTGGCCCCGGGCTCCTTCCTCTGGCATGTACTGTTGGCCAAAAGGTTGGAGGCAGAGAAAGAAAAGCGGGCGATGTGGGTTCAGATCCGCCCTTCTAAATGGCCACGTTTGCCGGGTATTTTAATTATTGTTGTCGTTAACGAGGAAAATGTTAGCAGATGATCTAGAAAATCCGACCGGGTCTTTTAGTGCATTAGCGAACAATTGGGTTTCATGGTTTGCCCCATGCATCTGGCTGAGCGGCGGGCTTGAATCATTGTTGCTAAACGGGGCTGAGAAAGTGAAATCGTTGTTCCCCCTCCTTCGTGTTTTCTTACTGAAATCACGGCGGTGATGAGGTGGGCTGGTGGTGAAAAAGGGGCCAGTTTCTGAAACTGATGTATGTCAGTCAGGGTGGTTTGGTTTTCGTTGGCTTTGTGTGCTTGCTTCACTTGGAATTGAATTGTTTGGAAGCTGGTCCCCAAATCGTGCAAAATATTTACTGCGTGTTTTCACTCTGTTTTCGTTCCCCGTCTTTCTTCGGACAACCGCAGGATTAGGAAAGGTGCCACAGGGCATTTTGCAGAGGAGGTTCTCGGTGGAAAGTGATGGGTTTGCGTTTGGATGCTGTGTAGTGGAGCTGCTCTTGGAGTAGGACTGGCGGGGCTGAAGGCATAGCTAGCTCCTGCCTGCTCTGAGGGGTGCCACGGCTGCCGGGAATTTGGGTACCCCGGCCACCAGCGGAGAGAGATGCTGAGTGGAGGCACTCTCCTCTCTAACCCTAATTGCTGTACAGCCAGCGAACCTGAAGTTTCATGCCGCCCCCCCACCCCCTCCCCGTAAAGCCTTTGTCACGTCAAATTAGATGTGCAAGGGATAAATCTTAAGAGATGCTCTTTCCAAGTCGACATGATAATTGGCTCTTTTATTAGTAATCTCAAGAGTTCGTTTAACTCCTGTTGTATCTATTAGCCTTCCCAGAGCTATTAATGTCACAAGTGATCTATCCAAAACGCAGCGAGCCCCCCGCTTGGTTGGACTGCGCCCGCCAAGCGGTGCGGGGTAAGGAGGAGGAGAAAGGGAAGGCGTGCGGGACCCGGGGCCGGCGGCACGGCCCGGCATCCCTCCCTGGACCGGGGCTATATTTTGGGGTGCCGCTTCCTCGCCGCGTTACGGGTTTCCCACGCCCGAAGCGGTGCGCTGCTGGCGGGGCCCCGGGGGAGATGCTCCTCCGTCCGGACACGACGGGGCGGCCGTCGGGGATGCGGGGGGACCGCGGCGGGGGGTTCTGCCGAGTTTCTCCGCTGCGGGTCGAGGGTTGTCCCGCTCTCCCCCTGCGCCTCCCGAGGGCAGAGCGGAGGATGTCCCGCTCGCTGCCCCGCGGGCGGTGCGGGGCCGGGGCTGCCCGCAGCGAGCGGCTCTCGGGTGCTTCCCTCTCCCTCCCCGGCTCCCCGCCCGCTCCTCACCCTCACCTCCCTGCTCCTCCCTCCCTGCAGGCCCCGTGTCCCTCTCCAAGTCTAACAACAACGCCGTCTCCTCCATCCCCATCAACAAGGACGCGCTCTTCGGCGGGGTGGTGAACCCCAACGAGGTCTTCTGCTCGGTGCCGGGCCGCCTCTCGCTGCTCAGCTCCACCTCCAAGTACAAGGTCACGGTGGCGGAAGTGCAGAGACGCCTGTCGCCGCCCGAGTGCCTGAACGCCTCCCTGCTGGGCGGAGTGCTGCGGAGGTGAGGGGCGGGAGGGGGCGGGATGCCGCGCCGGGAAGGAGGGATGGAGGCAGGGATGGAGGGAAGGAGGGAGAGCAGCGCCCACGCCGCTAGAGGGCGGGGCACGCGCGGCCGGCGGGGCAGTGGTACCCAGGGGAGGGGGGGGACCGAGCGCTGTCGCCATGGCAACGGGCATCCTCGTCCTGTCCCCAGTGCCCCAGCTTTTGGGGGGGTGCTGTGTGTCCCTTGCCCTGGCACCCCACAGGCATGCCCAAGCACCTCCGCATGCTGCTGGCGGGCGCCCTGCCATGGGCTCCCAACCCTGCTCCTCACCCAGGCAGGGAGTAACATCCAGGGTTAATTAAGGCAGCTCAAATCTCCACAGCCCCGCTTAGGATGGCTCTGGTGAAAAGCCACAGATGGGCCAGTAGGGTTTGGTGTGAGGACACCGATGCTCTGGGGGCTGCTGGCCTCACAAATCAGCTTCCTTTTGGGGAGAAGCTGCCCCTGGGTCCCTGGAGCCCTGGGAGCTCAGGCAGCCGCCTCACACCTTCCCACCAGCCCTGGCCTGATCCAGACTTTAGTGAAGGCCCCTGTTCCCTAGACATGGAAACATTCAAACCACCATCTCTATGTCTGAGACTCAGCTTTCAGCAACAGTTGGTCTTTAGCCACTCACAACCACATATCCCCTCCCATGTACCCAAATCCTTTATGCCCCACCATGGGAAGGTGATGTGTTGGGGGCATCCATGGGTGGGAGCGCTTGTCCCCCTCCGAGCCCCATCTCTGAACGCCTTTCTGTGCGGAGCAGGGCGAAGTCTAAAAACGGAGGGAGATCTCTGAGGGAGAAACTGGACAAAATAGGACTAAACCTGCCAGCCGGGAGGCGTAAAGCTGCTAATGTTACCTTGCTCACATCGCTCGTGGAGGGTAAGTGACTCAAAGAGTTGGGAGGGCTTGTTTGGAAAATGTGTCTGTTGCTTTTGCCAAACCGGAGAAGACTTGGTGTTGGGTCATTTGGGGGTTTTTTTGGTCTGTTTTTGGTTTTTCCAAATTCAGTGTTGCTCGTTGTCATTTGGAAGGGCGTTATTTTCTGTGTCTTAGAAAAAGAACGTGTTAATTGCGTGCCTTTGCTTTTTGTTTTTAATCTGAAATGGGCTTGAGTGAGTCCTGCAGACTCAGCAATGCATTCTACCATTTATTTGCTTTTAAGTTTCTGAGAGATGTTTCCAAGGCCCCATCGTGCTTTCAAGTGAGCAATCCCTCCACCCAGTAAGCAGATCTCATTGGGATCAGCATGTGAAGAATCCCTGTGAAGGGGGACTGCAGGCTTAGCTCCATAAGAGACCCCTGAGTGACGAGTTGAAAGTTACAGGCAGCAGAGCCTCTAATACTTCACTGCTGTCCTTCTGCCACAGGTGGACAACCAAGCAATTTTAAATGTCAGAAACTGCAGCTACTTTAAGTTTGTTCTCCCTCCCAGCCTGCAGCCACATAACAGTAAATCATTTAACTTTTCTGACATCTGCATTTGAGAAATGCGTGACCATTGCTTCCTGAATTAATTTGGGAATCCTTGACCTCAGCCATGAATTAATGGTGTCCTGAAAGCCTCAAAGTTGCACCACCACCAGCCCCCACTCCCTTTTGGTTCTCATTTTCAGAACACATGTTCCCTGGGCTATATTGTTCCCCTCTACTTTGCTCTGGCCAGAAAAGGTGCAACTTACTTTTAATTCCTTGGGATATTCCATGCCGCCTGTACCAGGAGGTGGGAAGCTCAAGAGTTTGCAGTCATTTAGTTTTGAAGCAGTGGCTATGGCACACTAATTGACACACGTATGCCCAAGGCCTGCAAATAGAACCTTCTCCTTTCCCTTTATTTACGGGTTCAGCTGCATTTTAGACCGGTTCATTTTTAGTCCTTTTAAGCTGAGCCTGAGCTATGCAGGTTTAGCTTAAGTTTGGTTGTGTAGGTGAGAATCTGTTTTGTTGTCGCTTCACATTCTATGAGAAATGTTTCATGTGCAGAGGGACTGGAAGAGAAGTGCTGGACAATGCCAGGCTTTAACCATCAGGATTAGTGAACGAACTATATTTATACTGCGTGAAAATTGTCGCTTCTTCGTGTTTTTGAAAAGGCTTTGCAATTGCATTGACATGCTGTGGTAAAAAATCACAAGGGGAAAACTTGTAAAAAGTCTAGATTTGGTAGATGCTTAATGTTACTTGTGATGTTAATGAATATGGAGAAGGTTTTATGGTAATCTATTGTTCTGTTTGGCTTTCATATACAAGGGCTTTAAAATAATGATTTAAAAAAAAAACAAACCAAAACAAAAAAGAGGCATGATCTTCAGATAACTTAGTGATGGTGGCTAATTTTGGGGGGATGATAGTATAAACATTGCTGGGGCTTTGAGTCCTGTAGCGATGAGGCAGTTTCTAGAGTACTGTTATTGTTTATGATCCGCTCCATTTTATGGAAACAAGCTCACTGGACTGAGGCTTTGAAGCTCTAATTGGCGCATGCGTTCTTCCGGAGCTAGAGCTAATGGCAGGAAGCCCTGCAGTAAAAACCAACTGGTTCAGGAAATTAAAACCAAAGATTTGAAAATCAACAAAACAGACAGACTCGGTGGAATGACCCTAAAATTCTCATGGTTAATCGTTTGGGGGTGAACATATAATTATATGCGATCAAGTTAAATTTTAAACACTTAGCTGTTTAATGCATTTTATTTAGAAGAGCTCTAGGAGTAATTATGATCAATATTAATCATTGATGCATTGCAAAATAATATAGAGATGTGGCTGAGGCAAACACATTTTCAGAGTAAATAGCTGTGAATAAAATGTACATAAATGGCTCCCTATAGGTATGGATATGTAAATCAAAGCACACATTCTAGGTGGATGGAGCCTGTCTGTCTAAAAGTATGTTAGTCAATGTAAACTTTTAAAAATTCTTATGCGAGATTTCACTTGTAACATTGTCATGAAAATACACATTTGCATTGCCTTCTGACTGAAGCAAAGAGAACTCCTTCAAGATAAGATGTGATTAGCATTTCTTGCCCTTTTTCAAAGAGAAAAAGTCCATGCCTTTTAGAAGAAAAGCCCAAGTAGAATGTAGTGCTTATTTTTGTGTGTGTGTGTGTGTGTCTAATGTATTTTTGCCTCAGTGGGATGTGTACTGATGAGCTGTGTGTTTCTTTCCATTCCCACCCCTGCCTCCCTATTCAGGAGAAGCAGTACATCTAGCTAGAGATTTTGGGTACGTTTGTGAGACAGAATTTCCTGCCAAAGCAGTAGCTGAATTTCTCAACCGACAACATTCCGATCCAAACGAGCAAGTCACAAGAAAAAACATGCTTCTAGCTACAAAGTAAGACATTTAACTTTCTGGCATGTTGCTCAGAAATGAGGGAGGGGGATAAAGCTGGGTTTGGGGCTTTTATGTGTGAACATGTTTGTTTGCCACATAACTAGTGGTTGATGGTTTCACAAATTGTGAGAGGGGTGTATTTGCCTTCCTGATATAGGAGAACTCTATAACCCAGCTTGGTTTCCATCAAGTCAGTTCGTGCAGATTACCTTGAAAGCGAGTTGTGAAAATTGTGGATGGATGTTTAGCTACAGAAAAAGCAGTAATTCTTCAGAGCAAAATGTTTTCTGGGCCGATTCACTTAGCTTATCAATTTAGGTAGAAAGGGAAGTCTTCCCATGGACAGTAAAATAAAACTGGCACATTATAGTGATTTTTCAGTTCATTAAAATCAGCAACGGTTCTTTCTGCCTAAGCTCTGTTACTTAGCGAGCATAGGGATATTAAAAATATATTTTAAAGGACAATCTGTATGCAGTTAAAATGCTAGCAGAGTTTATCATTGGTGGGGCTGCCTAGACTTCCAGGTGGTGTGTGGAAAAAAACCCAACAGATTGGTTTGATATGTTTGCTGGAAATTAAAAGGGTTTTTTAGTAGCCCTTAATTACCAATGGAGTTGTCACCAAAGGGCACAGTGCCAGAGGACACAGGCTGAAGATGGGAGACACTTTACAGCTGAAAGACACTAACATGGGTTTTAGAATACAAACTGGTTAAACACACCTCTCAGCTCTCTTGCTATAAGGTGTGTTATTTCCCCAACCATTTGTGCAGTGAGTGGATGATATAACCTATCTTCTGCACGGTGCTTTCGTATCCTCCCTTCCCACCTCCCTGGAAGGAAATTTCCAGACCCTGGTTAGCGTCAGCCTTCCCCTCTGTGGGAAGGTCCCTTTGGATTTGGAGATTGAGATGTACATATATAAATCTTTCAGAATACCCTAATTTAAAGCCTCAAGTCCCCTCTTTGCCCTCTCTCATTCTTCTTGACATACTGGTGTGTTTTAGCCTTGTGAAGGAGGAGGCCCCTGCCTCTTTCCAGTTCACTCCCCCTCACATCCCAAAAACACCCAAAAAACCAAGCGATCTTCCAAGATGTGGATAAATACCTTAAAGTACCTTTGGGTATCGCAGCCCATCTATTACCCTCCAGCCTGCTGGGGAACTTTAAATTGCATATAAACTCCAAACTCCAGCTGAGCAGGGACGTGTGATGGCAGAGGGTGTTGGGGGGCTGAGACATGGAGGTCAGCAGGGGTAGGCAAGAGGCTTGTGTCTCTGTGTGCCTGTTATTTGCCCGTGTGTTGGCAGGGGCTGGGGCATGATGCGTGGTGTGCAGTCGTGTGTGCATGCAAGGTGAAGGGAAGAGGTCTGTGCATGCCAGGGAAGTGTGGGAATTAGGGGGAAGGATGCTCAGAGAGGAGAGGGATGCACAGAGAGTGTGTGTGTGCACTCAGGGGCAGTAGCCTTGATCCAGGGGCTTGTGCAATCTAGCAGGGAGAATGCACAGGCTTTGCTGCCGCCAGTGATGGTTCATTTCTCTCCCTTTCTCTTCCCCTCGCTCCCTCCCTCCCTCTATCTCTCTGCTCCATTTGTGCCACAGACAGATCTGTAAAGAGTTCACCGACCTGCTGGCTCAGGACCGATCTCCCCTGGGGAACTCGCGGCCCAACCCCATTTTGGAGCCGGGCATCCAGAGCTGCCTGACCCACTTCAACCTCATCTCACACGGCTTTGGGAGCCCGGCGGTGTGTGCTGCCGTCACCGCCCTGCAGAACTATCTCACCGAGGCGCTCAAGGCCATGGACAAAATGTACCTCAGCAACAACCCCAACAGCCACACAGACAACAGCACCAAAAGCGGCGACAAAGAGGAGAAGCACCGAAAGTGAGGACCACCCCCCCACCACACACTCCTCTCCCTTCCCCCTCATAGCCCATCGATCCATTCATCTCCCTCCTCCCTCTCCCCTGCGCCCACCACCCCAGGCTACAGCAACAGAATGAGCGTCCTTCTGCCAGTCCTGTTCTCTGACTCTGCAGGACTGCTCTGCCCTCTCTCCACACCCCTTCCCAGCATCCACATTTCCATTTGCTCCCTCTTAAACCTGCCCTTGCCTCCCCTGCTCCCCACTGCCACCATCGTTTTTACCCCACTTTGGAGCCTAAGAGAACAGAACAGGGGGACGGAGCCAGCAAAGAAAAAAAAATCCTGTCTTGAGTTTGTGAACTTTTTTTTAAATAAAACAAAAGGAGGAGAAAAAAAAAAAACAACAAAAAAACAAAACAAAACAAAAAAGGACTTTTTTTTTCTAAAAATATATTAAAAAATAAAAAAAAAAAAGCCAAAAAGAAATAAATAATACTTAAAAATTCTATGAGCTTCACCGGACTGAATCACCACCTTCCCTTACATAAACTTCAGTTAAGATTGTAGCCATATTAAAAATGAAAAAAAAAAGTGAAAAAAGTACAGCAGCAACAGGAGACATACAAAAGGCAAAAAGGACTGATGACATTTTATCAGTATTGTGAATAAACTTGAACACAAAACACAAGCGGTTCCATGTCATATCTTCAGTTGTAGAACTTTTTCCTGTCCAAGGTAAAGAGACCAACTTGAACTTTCTATTGCAACACGATTCACGGTTATTATATAAGGGAATCAGTGTTCATGTATGTATATATTTATTTATGTGTAATTTAATGGGAATTGTAAATATGGTGAGTCTGTTTTAAGCCTTTTTTTATTTATCTGGTGATCTCGTTTACCTCTTGTTTAGTGGGTTTTAAATCTTCCCCTCTTAGTTCATCATGTGGTTCATGGTACTTATTTAGATATCAGAGGTTTTTTGGGGGTTTTTCTCTGGGATTCATCATTTTTAGCCCTGTTGTAGCATGTTAAAGGCGACAATGAAGCAGCTGAACAAATAAAAAAACCATGAATTTTTATATATAATTAGTATGACATTTAGTTTCTCATTGAAGATAAAATAAAGTGATGTTGGACCCTGGCAAGGTTTTTAAACATGTTAGTGGTTTTACAACCCTTATGTGTTGTGGAAAATAAAAGAAGTTATTTTTATCCACTGTCCTCCCGAAAGCACCAACAGAGCAATAAATTAATATTGTCTTTTAAAACAAGATTTAGCTTTTCTTTCCTTCCCCCTCCCCTTTTTTTTCATTCTCCCTTTCTTTTGTTTTTATTTTTTCTCCTTTTTTTCTTTTTTTTTTCTTAATTTTTTTCTTTTTTTTTTTTTTTCCCCAAGAACTTCAAACATTTGGAACCACCTGGTATCCTGTATTTCCACTGGCCATATTGGAAGCAGTTATAGTTGTATTGTATTGAGTTGTGCCGGCAGTAGTTTCCATGCCTATCAATGTATCATAGTCCTTTGTTGCCCAGATAAATAAATATTTGATACGCTTTATGTCGATTTTTTTATTCAGTAGCTGTCTTTACCCAGGCGTATTTTTGTTCTTGGCAGTATTTTTTATTCAGTATGGTTACAGTAATTGAGTTTAACTCTCCCTTGACAATTGCTCCTTGCAATAAGCAGCTGAACCCATTGTTTCCCTCAAGTATAATAAAAACTTACTTTCAACTTGGAGTTCAGAGCAGGGTATCATTTAGATATTCCACTGAGTCTGTATTCAGACAAATGACACAATAAAGCACAATGTATTCTTTTGGATAAAAAATTGTCTGTACTACTAACAAAATGACACACTATCTTTTCTTTAACCAAAACATAATTTTATTTAAAAAAATAAAGTTTTATTTTATTTATGTTGACCTCTAGGTTTTTATTTATGTTTACATATAGCGTACAGAATTATAAGCCTATAAAATTTTGTACATGTACTTGTCCTAACGGAGAGCGGAGATTAAAAAACACATCTCGAGAAGGACATTTTTAAAAGAATCATTACTGAGCAAATACTGAAAATTAATGCTATGAAAAAAAAAAAATTATATACTGATGAATCAGAGCTGGGTGCTCCCTCCCCCTCAACTAAATAGAAAAGCTCCGTAGTCGATGCCAACAAAATCATCTCACGGTTGTGAACTTTAGTGAAATCTTGCAGGAGACAGATTATTTCTGATTGATGGTTCGTGTTTTAGTGGAATGCACAGACTGACATTTTGAGATGGTCGTGTCAGTTTATAAGGGACTGAAATTTTTATCTTGAGTTTCTTCTTGTGGAAACCAGTTGTGAAATAGGGAACTTCGCTTTTAAAAAAATGGAGTGTACATCTTGAAGATGGGCTGTAAAAACATGTGAGAATTCAGATTTTGAATCTATTTTCTTGGGCCCGGGGGGTAGGTGAAGTCAGGATCAGGCTGGATTATGTTATATCCTAGGAAGGGAGACTTAATGCAGTTTAGAATGTAAAGGCATTTTAAAGAGAGGGTTTCCTTTAAGTGCTGATGGTATTTTGGTGGTGATGGTGACTGATTTTTCTTTCTCTTTCCTTCCCTCCTTGACTCTCTCTCTCTCTCCTTTTTTCCCCCCTTTTTGCTCAGGCAGAAATTGAGGAGGTTAAGAGGGAGGTGTTTACAATAAAGCTGCACAGAAAATTAACATTTACTCATATATTTTGACGTTTGGTAGAACTGGTGAAGCAAAGCATTAGATAAAGCCCAAGATGTTTCATTTTGCTTTGGTAATCTACTTATGGAAGGCAGTGTAAAATCAATCTTGCCAAGCAGAAAGAGAGTTGGTGGAGTCTAAATTCTATTTTCGAGAGCCAGCTAGTTTATAAAAATGGTGAATATTTTTTTCTATAAATTGAAAGTGGATCTTTTGAATGCAAAGCTGCAATTGTTTTAAAAACAGTTATTTATTATTTCCAAGAGAGACTGGTTAACCGTAAAGTAGATGTAACAAAATAATGAGGTGAATGAACCCTAACTGTACATATTCTTGACATAAATGAAATGCACAGTATTGTAGCAGGTGAAGTGAAGCATTGTCTATCAGGGCTGTTTTTCTTGGCTGCATCTCAGATTGTGTGTGGGATCCTAACCTCAGGCACAATAGCATTCATAAACAGCAATACATTGCTGCTCTTTCTACAGCAACACATAAATACTCATTTTTAAACGAAAACAATCTTATTAAATACCATTCATTCATATCTGGATTTACAGATGCTTGTTACTTTTTGAAACCTGTACCCAATATAATCGTTTTATGCTGGGCAATGTATAAAGCAGTCTTATGCTAGAACATTATAAGGTCATAATAAATAATGTTTTAAAGATATAATTAGCTACTTTATGCTAGGAGAGCGCATTTTAAGCATCCTGCTGCTGCATTAGCGAGCCACCAAAAACTGGAGATGAAATGACCTTGCATAGATTTCTTTATTACTATTATTTCTAAGGAAGGATTTTACAGGCGATAATGGAAATCAGACTAGCTTCGGTTCAGCCTCTTCTGCTGTGACCAATACGCAGTTACTAAAACGTGCTAATTACTTTAGTGTTCTTTGGATGCATTTTTAGCGTTGTGATTGAGGTGCAGCAGTGAAATTCTAGGTCATGCTTTTAGATACTAAACAAAAATCTGTTGTCATTTTTTTTTCCCCCAGATTGGTTGAAACGAGGGTGAGTGGTGGCTGAATGTTAGAACACTGCTGCCACGCTAAACTAATTCCTACATGTGAACCAAAATGCAGCTTGGTTGCTCTTTCACAGTGAACAAGGACAGCCCTCCTCTTTGTATCGTAATTTACCCCACCCTCCAAAAATCAAATATTAATATAATTTGAGATTTAACTGGTGGAACAGCCATCAGGACAGCAATGCCCCGCAGCTGAAATAATATTTAAAATAGAAGGGATTTGACATTTGAGAAGTCAGTGGCTTGAAATACCCAGTTGTACTTAGCTAATTCAGTCCTTAACCTCTGGTTTCAAATAAATCAATTACAGTCGATTCCACTTCAGTTCAGAAGTGCACAAGGTTTTTAGTTAATTGAATACATTTTATTCACTTGCTAGGAGTATTCATTTATCCAAACCCTTACATTTAAAGGCAATTTCTTTATTGTCCATTATAAATTTGACTGCATAATCAGATCATCTCCTTAGTTGTTTACTTGTCTTTTGCCTCCCATTTAAATTCCAGAATGTGCACTTCCCTTTCCCTCCTTGGTACATGCATGTCTCAGCTCAGACCAGATTCCCAGAGCCTCAGCCCTCATATTCACAAAGTGCAGCTAAAATAACCAGCACCCTTCTGACAGGGAGCCACGTGAAGCCCATCCCAGCTAGTGAGGGCAGAGTGATTTAAAGTGGCTTCATAATCAGATGTGAAAGGTCAGGAGTATAAAAAATAAATGGTGCCTCCAATTCTGTCCCGTGCACCTCTTCTGCATGAAAGGGCTGTTTCTGCTCCCCGCTATGAAAGAAGCTGGAGCTGTTAACTCCTTGAGAAGATTTGGAGCTGGCTTGGTGTTGGCAGGACAATATTTTTTGTTGAGCACTGGGCTGTGAAGTTGTGTCCCTGATCCACTTTGAACAGATACTGATATACGCTGTACTTTGTGTGTGTTTGCAGAATCCTGCTGGTGTTGGTTTACTGTTTTGGAAAGGAAAGGGGTTAATTAGCGTCATTATCAATCACTAATGCTTGTCTAACATGTCCAAAGAATAATCAAGTTAGGGGACTGCATGAAGCTAACATCTGCTTCATTCCAGTTAAAGATTTTTCCTTATATCGTTCAATTATTAGAAGTCCACACCGGTTTCAGGCTTTGTCAGGGCCATAAAGAAGGGTCAGATCATTAGAAATCTAGAATGGAGGGGAAAACGCAATATAAATAACAAATGGCTTCATTATTTGAGTTACAGGTGCAAGAATGGCCATGAAAATGAGCAGGGATTACTAGAATGTGTTCCTTCTTTTTATCTCTAATACAGAGGAGAAAATAAATCAGCCAAGTTCAGTTCTTAAATCATTTATTCTGCATAGGCTGAAGCCTCTCTGTTTATATTATTTAGTTTACTAACCCCAAACTCTCCAGAAGAAATAGTTCAAAGCAAACAATTGGAAACAGAGGAAAAGTTAAAATCTATCATGACCTATTACTAGCAGAGCAGTATGCTCCAAATAGCAAAATAGACTTGTTTTTCTTCATGTAGTTGAAGTTTCCAGGCTTTTTGGGTGGATGAAACAGCTAACATTTCAGGCAGGGTAAACATAGCTTATATGATGGTGGTAAAGATTTGTGTCCTTGAATTGCTACTCTGTTCTGGTGCTGTAGATACGAAGGTGACAGATCTGTGGTCTCTTATTCCCTCTTACAACCACTGTAGTCATGTCTCTCTGATGCGGAGTTCCACTTTGGTGGCCCAAAGGGCCAAAATTTTTATCATACCAACAGAGAGGTTAGACCATCTTCACCGAGTGAATGTAGTGTGGAAATCAGGGTAAGACTACTGAGAGCTTTCTGGTAATGTAGGAGGGACCCGCTGGTTCCCTGTGGCACTTTTCTTTCAGGTTCTGATTTTGCAAGGCACATGCTGGCACCCAAAGGCTGTGGGTTTCCCCATGCAGGTGTGAGTCCCTCCCTCTCGAAACAAGGGCCCGGAGGTTACTCTAAGCTCCATGGTTATCATCCTGTTCATAGTCACAGAGCTCATTTGCACAGATGCTCTTCAAATGAGCATAAGGAGGGTAAACTGGGAAAGCATAGCCTAGGTGAGGAAGGAATTGTCTTGCGTTGAGCAGGAAGGTGGAGGACTGTTGGGTGTGAAGTGCAAGCTGTTTCACCATGCTGTTCCTCAAGCATGTTGTGCACACACAGACACAGGCATCCTAGTTTCTGTAGGAGATCTACAGCATCTACATGAAGACCTTTTCTGTCCAAAGATGCTCTCAAGCCTTATTGCTGTTGTTGCCTGTGGTATAGTTAATTCCCTTTGTAATACTTGATTGAAAGCAGATGCAAGGGCTCTGAATAGAGAGTTGTTTTCTATCAGGAGTGCAGGCTGAACATTTACACTCGCAGGCTCAGGGATGTATGTTGCTTTCTACACAGTGTTTCTGGTTATGTTCCTACTTCCTCATCCTGCAAAAACTTCCTACTGCAGCACTGCTTTGGGCAGAGTTGGCCCCCTCCCCCCTGTACATGATCTGTCCTGATTCCCACAGCTAAGGATAAAGAGGCAGAGGTGTGAAATATTTGGGGCACTTTTCTGTTTGGAAAGAAGAGCATTTCTTGGAGCTCCCAGGAGAAAGGAAGAGCTGTGTTCTTTTTCTTTCTCCCTTTCTCCTTCCTCCTTTTTAAGCTTACTGGCAGGCTCCCTCCAGGTTGTGCTCCTTGCCCTGTCCCTTGCTGCGGGATACTGCTCCCTGTGCTTGTCCTGTCTCTCCTGACACTGTGGCCATGCCTCTCCTGTGGTGGAGGTTATCCCTCTGCCTTGCAACTGGGAGAACTTGGACAAAAGCTGGGGAAACACCCCGTGCTGTGACACATGCTGATGTGCCCAGAGAGGAGAAGGCCAGTGGGGCAGTGCTGGGGGAAAAGCAGGGTCTGTGCCTGGCCTCAGTGCAGCTTTCCTCATTAGGCCTAATGAGCTACACTATAATAGTGATAAAAAGGTGCTCCTGCCATCCCTGCCTGGGTTTTGGAGGCTGTATATTGGTGTAGATGATCTAGGACAGCAGCTGATGGGTGTCCCATTGCCACACAGCCTTGATGCAGGCTGTTCCTGGCATGCTAGGTTTTGGGATGGGGGCTAGCAGGCTGGCTGCTGGGGCTTCTTCCCATCCCCATGCCCTTGTGAAAGCTTGCACCTGTCCTGCTGGAGAGGATGGGGTTTTGCAGGGAGCTAGGGAGAGGGAGAGAAAGCAGGAGGTGGATGCGGCTTAGAAGAAAACCAGATGGAAATAGGGTAATTGTGGGTTTTGCCTTGTATTTCCAGGATAGCCTGGACAGGGCTCTGGTAGGGGGTATGGAGATCATCCTGTCCCTTGCTGCCTTTGCTTTTGGAAAGTTTCCTGGGAAAGGACTGGGGAAACTGGAGCCTCCAGCAGAACTGGCTGCTGCTCCGACCCTCTCAGAGGCTGACTGTTTATTTGTTCACATTGTCACACCCGGGGAGGTTTTTCACCTAAGGCACCTCTTCCTCCCTGTCTGTGTAGAGTCAGTGTGCAGAACGGTGTGCACGCATGGCTGTTCGTGGAGGTGTGTGTGCATCTATCTTTACGGGTGTTTGTGTGTGTGTTCGTATCTATTTATCTTTATGGGCGTGTGTATTTATCTCTCCATCCCTGAGACTTTTGGAGAGGCTGGGAGAAGAGGGGGTGGGGTGGGCTGTCTCCCGGATAGTTGATATTCCAGGTTCAGCCTCTTTCTCCGCTCTCATTCTCTAAACCCAGCCAGGGGGAGTGTCGCCCCAGGCCGAACATATGCTTCTTTCCATTGCACTAATCCACCTTCAGCGTGGAGGAATAATTGCTCGAGTGTCCATGGCTCCTCGGCGCTTTGTCCCTCGCTGGCTCCCATCAGCTTGGCACACGCCATTTCAATCAAATCCTTTCAGAGCTCTGTCTCCTTTTATCACGTCCCCGCTCCGGCGAAAGGAGGGAGGGGAGGACCGGGCTCCCCGCAGCCCCGGCGGGGCCGAGCCGAGCTAGACCGGGTCCCCCCACCGGGAACAAAAGGGCCACCGAGCAGCACAGGGCTGAGACTGCTCTGTCTGCAAAGGCGTTTGAGTATGATGTTGTTGTGGGGGGGGATAAAAGAAAAGAAGAAAGAAAAATTAAAAAATAGAAGTGAGCCATCCCAAGGGGTGATTGAGCTCTCTTTCCCGTCGCGGTGGAGAGGGACAGCTCCGGTAGTCAAAGAGGGCACTGGGTTATGGAGAGGTGTGTGGAACCCCCACCTGTCAGTGGTTGTGCTGCTGGTGACAGGACAAGGGCTGGGAATCAGCAGCTGGAAAACTCCCGCGACCCTCCGTAGCCAGGGGAATGGGGGATTTTTGCAGGAATCTGCCCTCACCCCGACTTTCCTCTCTCGTCCGGTGGAGACAGCCTTAACTTGGCGGGACAGAGCGACTGGGCACGGCAGAGGGGCAGGGATGCTCCTGCCCTCCCCAGCCGGCTCGGGACCCTGCGAGGGCAGCGTGGGGCAGGCTCTGCCCCGCGGCAGATAAAGGCTCCGTCTTTAGCTTATTTGTTTTGACTCCGTTCGCCTTCAGGTGAGGGGGTCGTGGGTGTTGCGAAGTGGCTAAAAATTCCTCCTAGAAGCCCCGAGCTGAGGAGTGGAAGGCAGGGTAGTTAACCGGGGGAGATTTAAAACTAAAGAGAAAAGAGAGGGGGGGGAAAAAAAAAAAACCCAACAACAGAGAAATGCGCGCGATCTTTTCATCCTTGCGGGAACTACTTAGTTCTTTCTTACTTCTTTTTATTTTTTGCGCAGTTGCCTGGGATGGCTGAAGGGGGACAGCCCGGGCTGGCCCCGCAGCCGACCCTGGGCCCGCTTTTGTCGGGAGGGCCGCCCTGCTCCCTAAGGCATCAGGGCTGCCTTTTGGGAGGCAAAGGGGCTCCAGGTGGGGGTCCTGTCCCTCCCATCAGCTCTCCTGGGTTCACCGCAGGTGAGGACCGAGGCTTTCCCAGGAGAGCGGGGTGTCGGGAGCACCACCCGGGATGCTCACATTTCACACCTTGCGATGCCTGCATCCTCCCCCGCCCTACGCTCAGAGCCCCGACGCGGGGGGAGAAGCCGCGGGAGCTGCGAGGGGCTTTGCTTCGACCCACGGGCCGGGGCGGGGGGCGAGAGCACCGGGGAGATGCTGCGGGGGCAGAGCAGCCCGGCCGAACGGGAGTGTGCCGGCGTTCGCTCCTCGCAAGGTTTGCCTCCTGAGCCTCTGAATAGTTTTTTAACTAAAGCACGGGTCTTTCCTGCTGTTGAGAAAAAAAAATCGCCCTTATTAAAAAAAAAATAAAAATTAAAAAAATCTCAACCAAAAAAACAACAAACAAAAAACCCCAACTCCTTTCCACTATTCCCCTACGTTTGGATTTAACCGCAACATCCACAAAAACTGCCTTATGAAAACCAGACTTTTCTGTGAAAAGACTCTTCTGGCAGCAATTAGTCTGGCTTTCTTGAACAAAATTCTTTGTAATGTCATTCAGCGGAAAAAAAAAAAATAATCCCAGGATAATTTTGATTATACAGTTAAAAAAAAAAATAAAATTAGCATATTCGGGTTTGCCCTGGAAAAAAAAAAAAGTTTAAATTTCCCATTAATAGGAAAAAAACCCAAAACACAAAACCTCGCTGAGATTTTGCGAGGGTGGGCTTTCACGGGAAATAGACTCGTTCAGTTCCTGTGTGATGGGCGTAGAGGGCATTAACACACACACACTCCTTACCGACTTCTTTCAGGGGCTTTGCCTCAGCCTCCCAGCCCCACCTCGGCTGCGGAGAGGCAGGAGGGAGTGCCGCTGCCTCCAGTGGGAGGCTCGTGTCGGGCCCCACGCAGCTGCGCCCGCCCCTCGGCTGAAAATCGCGTGTCTGCTCGTGGGAGAGGCGCTCCCCTTTCCTCCACACCCCCCATCCCCGCGAGGTGGCTGTCCACGCGTGGGTCCGGCACCCAGCAGGGCAGAGGGGCTCACCTTGGGCTCGCCCCCTGCCCACCGGAGGAGGATGAGGAAGGAGGGGGGAGTGAGAGGGGAAAGAATCTGTCCCCAGGAGGCGAGGGAGGGGGTAGCTGCCTACCTGGAAGCCTGTCGCAGATGCTCGGGCAAAGCCAGTCCCTCCGCCTCATCCGCAGGTTTTTGCTACTTTTCCCCCTCCTTCTCTCTCTCTCTGTGTTCTGGTGAAAGGTTGCATGTTCCAGCTCAGAGATTCAAACGTTAAAATGCTAAACCAGAGTAGGAAAGGAGGGGGCAGAGGGCGGAAAAAAAAAAAAAAGGCGTGTTTATATTTCAGATATTTTAAAAGGTCGGCTTTAATTAGGTTAAATACAAGTATTATTGGCCCAGAAGCACATACTGCAATAAGCTCGTTACAAGCCTAATTGCAAAACAACAACAACAAAAAAATCCAAACCCCCAAAACACACACACACAAAGAGGAAAAGTGCGTGTGGAGAGAGAAGCCCTACTCTTTCGGCACGACCCACCTCCTGCAGTGCGTGGGGATGCCGCCCCACGCCGCGGTCACCCCGCATCCCCACGCGGGACAGCCTGGGAAGGCTGCGCGGTGCGCATCCCTCCCCACCCTGGCCTCCATCCTTGTGGAATGAGTTTTGCATTTCCCCGCGGTGCTTGACCGTAGTAGGGGGCTGCTTTTGGGGCTGAGTGAGGTGTGGGGTCTCTGTGCGTGAAGCTGCTCTGAACTTGCGGTGGAGCTCGGTCTTTCTCGACCCTCCAAAATAGCTTTTTTTCCCCAGCTGGTTTTCTTTCTCAACCCTTTGGCAACACAACTTGGGGAGGGGGAGAAGGGGGAACCATTTGCCCTGAATCACAAATTTTCATGGCTTGGAAAGAAAAAGGTAACCCTCATGTCTAGCTCAATTAATAAACATGGTGATTTCACACCCAAAAGGAGGACATTATTTCACGGGAGCGCTATCAGCTCCATCACAAAGGGTCACAGCGCAGCTGTGGCGAGCCCGGGGTTATTATGCAGCCTGATGATAGGATCCTGCTTGCCATCCCGACTCCTTCCTCGGGGCGACCAATAGCCCCCGGCAGGGCTTGTGCCACCTCATGATAAAGGACTTACCCGATGTGTGAGGAAACGGAGCAGCTTTCAGATGAGAGGTAATCAGCTTGCAGGCGCAGCCCCAGCCCCTCGCTTCCCCCTAACCCGTCTCCTGCCTTTCCATTTAACTTTTTTTTTCCCCTCCTCCTCCCCTCAGACAACAACAGCAAGAAGTTATTATTCATTTGAACGCAAACCTGACGCTCCCTCTCACCTTCTCCAGCCCCTTGCGGGGAGCAGAGGCGGGAGACCCCCGATCCCCCCTCCCGGCCAGCCCTCATGGCAGGAGGAGCTGCCTCCCCACAAGGAGGGACAGTTGTGGCTGATGGATTTCTGGTGTCAGGAATTGGGTCCAGAAGCTGTGAGGCAACATATTAACTGCGATCCCATAATCTCTTAATCACATTACATTTTAAGTGAGCATGTGTAATTTCACCCATCAATGATTTATTTAAGCAAGGGAGCACAATTACTTGTCTCGCACACAAACGCTGGCTGGGGGAGCATTGTTTGCCAGAAATAAAATCTGTGGTTTCAGGGACTATCTGTTTCTCCTTGCTGACAAACCCCAGACCCCCGCTTCTGAGCACAGGAGTTAGGGGGCTGATCCTCCTACTCAGGCAAGGTTTCCTACCCTTTCCATCCATGCCCTTTCCAGAATCAGCCCGACAGCGGTATCTGACTCTGGGGCGGTGAGAAGTGCCTTCAGCTGGCCCGGTCCCTCCCCGGTGCTGCCCGCAAGCTCTTGCTCGGGGAATGTGCTGGGGAAACCAGGGGGAGGTTTGCTGGTGTGTGTGTGATCTGACCCTTCTGCACCGTTTTGACTAAAGCAGGTACAATTTATCGAGTGGAGAACCCGATCTTATAGGGTGTCACTCTTCCCGAATCCTACATTAAAGCGGAGGGAAAGTCGAGTAACCTCTCCTGACACGATGCTGAACACTAGTCTGGGCATTTGACTCCTCTGGCTCTGGCCTGTGAGAGTCGAAACACGCCCCCAACATTTCGGCACGCCAATCCCCTCTGCACCGGGCCGATCCTTTAAAATTGCCCCGTTTCAGCGGGGAGGTCAGCATCCTCCATCCTCTCTTCTTGTCTTCCCGGGGACTAAACTTGCCACCGAACGGCGGGTGCCGGGACCCGCTTTCCCGGCTGCGGGGTGACATCCCCGCCACCTCCTGCTTGGGGACAGCAGCAGCCATCCCGGCTGCGGGGTGACATCCCCGCCACCTCCTGCTTGGGGACAGCAGCAGCCGCCCCTCGGGCACACGTCCGAGTCCCACCCTCCTCCCATGGAGAGGGTAGGCGGGCCCGCAGGCGACCCCACCAGCTCCCCCAGACCACCCCTTGGCTCCAGGCCCCCCGATCCCGCCGTACAGCTTGGCTCCAGCACCAGGCTGGAAACACCTCGGCAGCTTTATTGTTATTATCGTTATTATTGGTATTATTCCTATTACCCCCCTGACAGACCGCTCCGTGCGGGGCGGCCGAGGAGGAAAAGGCACCCGAGGAACGCCTGGGGCTGCCCGGGAGTCGATGTCTTCCTCAAACCAGGCTGGAGTTCTACACGTGCCGGTATTTTTTTCGGAATAGTCGATGGAAGAAGGTGCCCGAAAGGGAAAATCTTCGGCTAAAAAGAAAGAGACCTCCTCCTCTTCCAGTGGCTTTAAATTTTTTTTCCCCTTTTTTATTTTCTGGAACTTCCTTAGTCAGGCATTTGGCAGCTTTAATGTTGCAAAGGAAACAAAGAAAAAAAGTAATTACATTTTTGGAAAACAAACAATAATTACACGATACAATCGGTATAACAGTAAGCGAAACACAGCAGCGGGAGTTAAAAACAATATTCTATCCATGGAGATGGGCTCCGCCGCTGACTCAGCGCTTTTGAATACTCCAAATTATCCTTACATCGGATTTCTGTAGCGCAATTCAGCTGCAGTCTATTGGCTTTTAAATTAAAACATATCTCGCCGATTAGGCACGTACTAGCGCCTAAAAAAACCAAAAAACCCTAAACTGCAGGGAAGTAGGTTTCTTAAGGTAAAAATGATCCTGGTGGATCAGGAACATTTCACGAGCCCCTGTATGCCAAGCGGAGAGCAGCGTTTGGAGGGGCAGCCCCTGCTCCCCGGTTCCCGATGCCCGGGGCGGGGGCGGGAAGGGAGCAGGAGCGGCGCCCTCGCATCTGAACTGCTGCAGCACCTGTCACCTGGAGAAGCTGTGACTTCACATGCCCCGGGGCTGGGACTTCACGTTGGGGCGCGTTATTCCATCACTGAGCAGTGTTGACATAAACATTCCCTCCCCCTCCCCGCGACGTTCTACTCCCCCTCCTCCGGTTTGCCCGACTTTCACACGAATATTTGCTATGTTCTCTAAGGCAGCAGAAAAGTTGTGCATGTGTATTTTTTTTTTTTCCTAACGAACCATTTTTTTTCTATTATTTTTTTTTTTTCAACCGACTCAGTTTTATTTTAATCGAGAGCCCTTAGGATTAGTTGTAATGATATGAATGGTTAAAGTGGGAAGAGCTCAAGGCTCGAGAATGCTCTCTCCTCGAAAGAAAATATCAGGCATCCCACGGAAACAGCCATGCACAGCCTAGGTCTTATGTAAATGGAAAGAAATCATAGGCTGTTTGTGTCATGTGAAGTGTACGTGAAATCTAACATTTGCTCAATCAAACCTTCGTTCTGCTTCCCATTAACTGCTAAATCAAAAAGAAAAGGGGGAAAAAGAAGGGAAAAGAAAGGAACAGAGAAAAGGAAAAAAAAAAAAAAAAACAACCCAAAGAACACAAACCCTGATTGCCCGCAAAATTCTATTTCTCACCACTAAAACTTGTGTATCCCAGTGAAAAGTTTTGAGTTGTGCTGCTGCACAGTCCTGGTAGTGCCCTCAGGACTCCCAAATTCCCAGGCAACAAGCACACAAGCGATGATGACAACAGCAGCAAACACGAGGCTCCTCGCCGCCTGCTCTTTTTGAAAGCAAACCCGCTCTATTTTTCGTCAGGCAACCCCAGACAGAAGTGGCAAGTAAAGCTTTAAACCCTTTGGAAATTCCTTTCTGATTTAAGAGAGCCAGGGGGCTTTCGTCCTCTCCCTGCCGTTGGTTGTGAGGAAGGGCAACAAAAGAGGTAAAATGCCTTCTCCAACTAACTGGCTCAGCGTTTCATATGCATCAAAGGGAAAGCAAGAGCTAATCCGAAAATGACCACTTTAATGTACACGAACCCATGGCTACAGCAGCAGAACCGAGGGGGATTTTGAGCTCTCCACCACAACAAAACCCTACACTTAATGTCATAATAACAGATATTAAACAAAGGAGAATGAAAGGATCTCACGCTGGGTTTTCTGCATTCTTGAGTCTAATTAAAAATATACAGAAAAAAGACATAGTTTGGGTCAAAATGGCATGAGAGCCGCCTTGTGCCAGTGAAGAGGCTGCAATTATCAGCTTAGAGGCCAGATCCTAGAGGTCTTATTCTCTCTTTAGCTCCACAGGAGCCGAAAGCCAGTGCAGGGATGCAGTGGACAGACGCACCAGACCAGGGCTGGGAGGGCTTGGAGAAGGGGGCTCAGGTACACTTACCCTCTCCTTTCCCCTTCCTCCAGACAAAAAAATGGCAGTAAAACAAATAGAAACCTACCCTGCCCCCCAACCCTCGCAAGATTTTTTTTCCTTGAGGCCACTTGGACAGCCCTTCCATTCAAATGGAGCCAGGGTGTCTACTTAGTGTCAGGTTGTATGACACTGCCTCCTGCCTTTGAGGCCGGTGTCGCCAGCTGGAAGGGGAATCCTGCGGTGAGCAACAAGTGCCCCGCATGACAATACCTTCCTGGGGAGAAAATACCTCCTGCAGAAGGGACCTTCTCCAAAACTAAAGGCCAGAAGCTGGAGCCAGACAAATTGAAATGCAAGATAAGGCACAGGCAAGCGATTAACCACTTGAATAAGCCACTGAGGGCATCAGCGGTCCCATTCCTCCCTGTATTTTGGCAGAGATGTGGATGTTCACACTGATGATGTGGCTGAGTCTCATCCAAGTGATTGGGCTCAATATAGAGTGTAGCCTAAGTATGAGAGAGGTCTGATGAAACCCTCAAAGCTAAGACTAATAAATGCCTTTAAGAGTTTGTAATTTAGCCCCTTATAAACATCCATAGTGCTATTTTGCTCGTATTGGTGTTTGGCAGGTGTTACTTAAATGTAACAGTAGACAAACTGTCTTTTCCATGGCTTGTATGAAAACTAACCTCTTTTAATGCTTGTTTATTTTGCTTCCAGAGGAGCCAGACTTGGACAGGTGTCAGGAAGACTGATTTCTATTGAAGAGTCACCAGCATTGCCACTCTCCATAGGCCCTCTACCATCTTTGAAGGAGACTTTCTTGGTGCCTGCAGGCATCTCGGACTGTACCCAAGGTATTCCCACTTACCAGTGTGGCAAGCAGTGGGCGAGGGTTCCTTCAGACAAAACAGCTGAGACCTACGGATGGTACTCCCACCCCAGAGAATGGACTTAATTGTGATGAAAGTCAAAACAGAAAGAGAGTAGAGCAGTGCTTCTCTCATCCCACGGCACATACAGGGCGAAAAGTACACCTGAGCTCCATGTCCTGTTTATCCCTCCTCAGCTGGTCAAATAGACCACTTTAGAGTGTCTCAAAGTATTGGATTTGATGTATAAAGACATAGCAGAGAGCAGCCCTGACTCTTGCTACCAGCAAGAGCGACCTGCATGGATCCTTCTTTCTTAGGTTCTGTCTGTGCCTTGTGCTCAGAGGCTTCAGCTGCCCAGGCCACCCTGCCTTAGAGTTTGTCTTGCACAGAGAAGCAGGGTCTTTCCAGTTTGCCCGATGAGACCTTCCTAACCTGAGGGCCTTTGCAAAAGGCCCAGGAAACCTTCCCCCATAATTGCAGGGTACTCAGCTCAGGGCTGTATGTGCAGAGCAATTATTGTTTACCAACATGGTGACTCCTACTAACCCTGCAGCACAGCTGCCTCGCTGGAGCTAAAGATTAAGTATTAATTATTGCCTGTAAATTCAAGAGGTCTTCTCCAGGCAACAGCAGTAACACTTCTGGGCCTGGCTGGCTGCTGAGTTTTTGAGGAAAAACTGTAAAACAGAGGTTTCAGCTAACATCACTCCTCAGCCTGTAAAATTGCATAGGGAGGACAAGAATACTTGATAGCTGAGGGTTTGAGCTGAGGCTTTCCACCTCCTGTTTTCTTTTATGGCTTTTGAGTGACACCTATGAAGGGGCGTTTGAAATATTTATGTGCTGTTTTCAGCGAACACCTGGAGAGTGATCCCACTGCCCTTGCAGGGAGCGCTGGCAGGACAGGAGAGGGAGGGATGCTGCAGCTCATTTTCCCACTTGCAGGTGTGGGTTTGCACCACTTAATCCCATAGTGGTCTTTGGCTAGTGCACCCATGGGATCTGAACCACGACATTTGGCATTGCAGGGATGCTCTGCGCACACTCCCTGGAATGGGCACTTCTCTGCATCCCTCCAGGATGTGCAGGTTCCTGCACTGGGATGATTGAAGATACGCTATCAGGTCTGGCAAGGTGTCTTGGTTTTGGCCAGGACAGGGCTTATTTTTTGCAGTAACTGTGAGGGGACATGGCTAGGGCCCGGATGTTATTCTATACCACCTCACACCACTGTCAGGGGCAAGGAGAAAGGGACTCTCTCTTTTGGGGAGAAGGAGGAGAATGGGTTCCTTCTGGTCGAGTAAACAAGTCAGATGGCATGGTTGAGTGTTGTTTATTGCCAGGGGTTTTCTATGTAAATTCTTTCTTTCTTTCCTTATACCTTTTGTTATTAATATTTTTGCTCTTACTGTTTGTTTTCTTATCTCATTGCTATTTCCAGTAAATTGTTCTTACCTCAGCCCATGATCTTTACCTTTTTGGCCTCCAATTGGAGGGGAGGGAGGAGAAGTGGAGCATGGTTCTAGTGGGAGTAAACCCATTCTAAATGGGAGAATACCATTCCTAAACCACAACACAAGGGAAAAAGCCCTACTTCAGACAGGGCTTCAAGAACGCGTGTGCTGCAAGGCAACCCTGACATCGTGATGGTTTCCTTTGTGGTAGGTGCTCAAGAGATTTAGGAAATAATCAGGAAGCTATGAGCATTCCCAGAGCGCTCTGCCTGTCTTTTAAAGACAGGCTTTAAGTGAAGCTCCCAGTCTAAACCACTGATTTTGAAGGAGCTGAGGTGTGTTTTCTCAGCCTCTTTTGCGTGAGGCACGGTGTGGTGGTGTGAGTGCAGTTCTCATCAGGGTGAGCACATTAAAAATAGCAACAGACAGATGGATTTGAAAACAAAAGCAATTCAGTGCAACAACAGCAGCTGAGAGTGAGAAGTAATTCCTTGAAAGAGTGACTTACTTAAGTAACTACCCTGTTGCAAAGCCAGTTGGACTCTTGAGATAAGAACAACAGGAAAATTCTACTCTAACAATAACATTATCATCATCATCACCTTAAAGGAAATGGTAAGTGAGAGCTGGAAGGAGCTTGATCATCTTTCCCAGGCTATTAAAACAATCTGGTTCATTTTGCTCATATCTGATTAACTTTGTGTCTAATTGTCATGCTGGTTGCAGTTCCATTGCCAGTATAATTTTGAAGCATTTTACTGTGTTTTTTTGTAAAAATTTGTTCTCATGTGAGTCTTGATTTACACATTACTCACCAGGAAGTGTAAATTTTCTTAACCAACACTACAGACAGTCATTAGCTAAGCCAGGAGAACAAATGCTGACAACATTTAGGGCCCAAACTTGTCAGCATTTCACTTTTATTAGCGTGAACCCGTGTAACATGTTCTGCATGGGCACATTTTTAGTGGGGCTGCTTCACCCCTTGGCCAGTGTGATGGCTTGTTGGGTGTGCTGGGATGGGCATGTGGGTGATGGCACTGGGGAGACTGGGAACCAGGCTGGGACCTGGGAGACTTACATTGTTTTCTGTTACTTCTGTCACAGGGAATAGGTAGGAGGAGGTGGGATCATAACACAGTACACAAGTACTGTGCTTTCCTGTCTGTTTGAGGAATATAATCGATTATAACCAATTAGCACGGGCTCCTATACTATGATTGTTCCCAGCACATGGGGCTGTCTAATGTGGATTAAATTGCAGAATATCACTTGAAAGATGTTGGCACCTCAGAGTAATGAAAGGCACTGTGTCCCTTTGATAATCTATTGTTTGTTAATCACATTTTTCCAGTATAGAGGTACTGGGATTACATTCACTAGGCTGTGCCCAGTTCTTCTGCACTGAGAGCATTGGGAAACAGCTAGGTGTCTCTCTGCACTTTCAGGTACTTCAGTGCTTTAAAAATCTGATCCCTGTGTGCCTTGTGTCTATGTCCTTTTCTTAAGATCAGCCTAACAGACTTAGAAGCAGGTGAAAATTTTACTAAAAATACTTTCTGGCCTGTTTCTAAGAATAAGTTAGAAAATAAAAAGGGTACTTTAGGTCTATGCCTTTCAAGTTTACATTTGTCAGGGGAGCATGTAATAAAGCCATATGGAAAACTGGATTCTGCAGATGATGATATATGGGACAGTCTGAACCCACTGAGTTCAGAGGGACCAATCACTTTAGGAAAGCCACTCCCAGGCCTTGCTGTTTGGAGATCTGGATGAAGAGACTGAGCTGTCACGGCATCGTGTCATCCCTCGCGTCCTTACTGATAGATCCTTTTCTTTCAGTTTTATGGATAAAACTAATGAGAAGGAAAAACTCTCAAGGAAAGGAAACAAACCCCTCAACCCTGCACATAAATAACACCAAGGTTTGAGCCCAAAGTGATGGGAAAGTCACATTTTAAGCTGTGCCTGTGTCCTGGATTCACCCTGTTGAGCGAGGAAGTAGTACTGTCACTTCTGATTCCCTCCTCGCTGTTGCCCTGGCAGTGTCCAGGGTGGGAACAGTTGCATGCATCCACTGCTGTGTTCCTTCCGTGGCTGTGTCACATTTCCCTGCCTGCCCTTCAAAGGGGTTGTTTGTCCCCAGACTCAATGGCCTCCCCCAGACCCAGTCTCTGGATTTCGACAAGAATCTTGCTGGCAGGACACATCCTGGTGGCCTTTTCCGTAGGGTCCTCTGAGTGACAGGCAGACCTGTGGCTCCCCAGCCGCTGCCCTTCGTCCTGTCCCTAAGCGCCTCCTGTGAACTTCCAGGAAAGGACTCTGAACATAGCTGAGCAGTGTGATATGTCTTGGCATCCCTGCCTAGGCCTCTTCAAAATGTGCTTCCCCTTGTTCATAGCAATCAGGCCATTCCTGATGATGGTTCAGCAATGCCTCCCAGGCAAGTGAGGGCATGATCAGTCCTTCTTCTCCAAATTTTGTTCTGAGTGAGTCAGATAAGTCATCTAGGCAAGGAGAGGCTCTGTAAGTCAGGGGATAGCAATGGCTTGCAGTGTTCACATGCCCTTCAGAGCTGTGTTTGGAGAGAGAAAATCACTTCTGGAGCCATGCACCTGGGAGCCTCTGTCCTGATGGGGTGTAGGGGAGCATCCTAACTTGAGAAGGATAAGGTGGCCAAGCTCTGTAATTGCTCCTGTTTCCTTTCCAGTGTGTCTCCCAGGAAACTAACCAGATGGATCCACTGTAGGGGGGTCCTGCTACCAGGCTTTGCTATTTTTTGGGTTTACCTGGAACTAAATAAAGAACAGGTGATACGAATATCTGTCCTCTTTTAAAGGTGCCTATCTATATCTCCTGTGTTGGTCTAGTGTTGTATTTTGGTGTCCCTGGCCCTAGGACTTTTGACATCTTGGGCTAGGAGGTTGGCAGGTTCTGAATTTAGTGATTTTCATGGGTCCCTTGACTGTAAAAGTAGAGCTGTCATTGTAAAGAGCTTTACATTCTGCAACAGTGCTGATACCTGGAGATACAGTGATGTGCTAGTAAGTCTACTAAAAACCCTGAAGAGACTCCTCTCCCAATTACTGTGAAGTAGCCACCAAAGTAGGAAGGAAGTTTCTTTTCTAAAAAAAAGAAATTTCTCTTTCCATTGCTATTTGCTGTTTCAGTCAATCAATTAATATTTCAATAGGAATCCTATTGAGATTGTATTTTATTTGATCGACTGTTAAGCAAAGGACAGGATATTGCATGAAAACAAGTCAGGGGAAAAAGCATGGGGTTTTCCATGATTATTTGCTTTTGAGGCAGGAAAAGGCACACATATCCTATCTTGTCCTTAAAAATAAAGGATCCTTCAGCTAGGCATTTTGCACGGTGATTGGGCAGAGGTTTTAGGTGGCTAAGTGACCACCATGGTACTTGATTAACCCTAACTATGACTCAGCATGCCACTACTGCTCTTGCCATTGGAATAATACACCTTAGACAGGAGAGCTGATAAACTGCAACAGTGCCAGGGCTTACAAATACAGAAGCAATTTTCCTGGGAGGTGCATGGCCTGCAGACGCCACTCAGATGATTTACCCTAAATTAGCTTCTCTTTGGGCAGGAAAAGGCCTTGGGAGCAGATTGTCTGTGTCCAGGAGTGAGGAGCAGCCTTGAATGGAGGAAATGGAAACTTCTGCTGTTTCATTCGTCCATAGAGCAGTTCTAGCAGGAACAACAGCCATGTGAATGCTGTGCATTTACAGTATACAACACCTCCACAGTGAACATATAGGGCAATGCTGATATTAATCCTTTAGTGAGAGGGGATTTGAAGCACCAAATTGTTAAAGGAGTTGTTCAAGGCCAAACATCCCACCCAACACAGATCTGGAAAGAAATGCAATCCTCTTGCCTTTCAAACTCTTGTGTAAATAATTTTTCTCAGCTTCCTGCTATAGAGTGGTATAGGATTTCCAGTGCACTGGAGAAAAGAAGCATGGTGCAGACACACAGAATAAAAGGAAGATATGAAAGAGTTTGCAGTAGGGTGTGACTTTTCTGTGTGACAAGTCTCTTGTAATTGCTTTTTTAGATTATTTGGTACAAAGGAGGATTTGTTCTGTATCCATGAATGGAAACATGAATAAAATTTGCTTTAACAAAATCCCATGAACAAGCTAGTCTTGTGTTCTTGTATTCCTGATATCAGGATGTAGCCTATAGTTATAAACTCAAAACATAAAGAAGTTAAATACAAGGATACTGCAAATGCAAAAAGGTAAGAATAGAGGTTTCCCATTCAATTTTTACTTCCTGCATGATGTGTGAATTTGCAGTGCCTAAATGCTGGTGGTGGGTTTTCCTTTTGCCCTGTTTGTCTTTTTAAAGATGCAATTCAAATGAGATTGTAAAATCTTCAGTGTTTTATCCCAAATTCATCGAGTAGCAAGAGAATGTAAGAATATGCATGGAAAGAGGTACCACCTGTGAGGCTTGTGTTAACTGAAGCATTGAAGCCCTGGTGGTTGGTGCTGCAGAAGGCAGGGGTCCAGCCTTGTGGTCAGCAAGGGCTGCAGATGAGGAGCTTCCTGCATGCTGAAGTGTTGCTCTCTTTGGGAAGAGCTGGCATAGCATTCAGCAGCCTCAGCCCCCCTGTGCAAGCCATGGATCAGGTTGTCTGTGATGGTTTCCTACTTCTCTATATTTCTCAAAGCGACTCTTTGCAGAGCATGTGAAATCTTCAATTTACACAGCCTGGGCTGACTCCTCCTGTCTGCAGCAACCACCACCACCATTCCCCAGCCCTGTCTGCTGCCTGAGCTACAGTAAACGCTTTAGTAACACCAGGATAAATTAAAAAACCTGCACAACCCACGAAAAAGCCTGTATTTAGCATTTCCTCTACTGCAGCAGGCAGCTCTGTCTTGCCTCCACTCTGCCCTGCTGGTGGGGTGATATCCCCTTGGATTGGGCACAAGAGCTCAGGACTGGGCACCAAACTTGACTGTAGCTACAAGCCCATCACCACCAGCCAGCACAGTGGGGATTGAGGGGAAGAACCCCTGAGAGTTCACTCTGTAGCATTATCATATAAGGTATACAGGCACAAGGGGCTATTCTCTCCACTGTTTATGTGGCTCTCCTGTTTGTGCTAATGGCACCGATGTTTGTATGTCCTGTGGTGGGAACAAACCTCTCAGTGAATAATCTAGTGTTAAATTCTGAGTAAGACATTAAAATGCCAGTAAAACCAGTGCAATAAGATTAACTCTGGCTGCTCCAGCCTGTGACCAAGCTACTTTTAATATTATCAAATCTGTATTTTGCTCTTTCAAGTCAGAACATGCTTTTGTGAATTTCTTTCTCTTCTGCTTCCTTTTTTTATTTGGATATCTCAATACTTTCCATGTCCTCTCAGCAGGACAGTAAACATGAGAATTTAAATATTCAGGGAAATTAAGACACTTGTATTTTAGTTTGCAATAGAGACCCTGATATACTTTGAAGGTGGGCTGGGTGTTTGATGCAAACCAAGAGAAACTGTATGAGTAGGTATGCTTGTGCATGTGGTACCTACAAATATCACGTGCTTATTGATCTGGGGTCTCAGCAATACCTAAGCATATGGAGAGTGTAAGAACCATGAGAAAAGGCCATGGGAACAGGAAAAGGCCCTTTAATTCCACTTTCCTGCTTTTCCATCCTCCTCCCCCATCCTCTCCTTTTGCAGCAACAAGCCTAGGTGTCTGTGGAACTCATTTACATGGTTTGCTTCCATTGCCTACTCCCCTAATTTATTCCATATGTTTATTGCCCTTTGTGTGCAATACTTCTGGCTGTTTGCTTATAATTTCCTAATTTTTCAGCTTCTACCCCCTGTGGGTTTTTGTTTTATTTTTTTTCATCCATGTGAAATTCCTGCTTGAAGCAAAGGTAGCAGCACCCACCAGTGCTACGAGGAGCCTTGGCAAAGCGAAGCTCTTAATGTGGTGCCTTATTTGGAGGTACTATGCTGAGACTGCAGACAGGATGGGATCTACTGGGAGATTCAATTAGTACAAGCCCTGCTTCAGTGAGTCATTACTCCCCTTCTTCTCTGCTGATTTGGGAGCCATGGCTTTCTAGAATGTGCCCATAAGGAGAGGAAATACCAAGACACCTCTCAGGACATGGGTTGGTTTAACAAAATGCACAGCAGCTCTGACTCAACAGAAAAACACTTGGAGTCTGAGAGTGCAATTTTCAGCCCAAAGTTGGTTTTCAAAAATACTAACTGCTTTTTGCAAGAAAACCATGGTACTTTCCACTGCTGCAGTTCTTTTATGCCCTGATACTCATCAATGAATTTTTGTTTATAGGCAGGTACTGGGCATCATCTATTCCATATCTTGTGAATACCCTTCAAATCAGACACATTGATGGAAACCCTGCAAGCATGATCTTCACAAGACTTTGAAATACTTGGGCATGTAGATGCCCTGGAGGGGGTTGCCTGAGCATAACCTTTTTGGATTTTCAATGAAACTGGCAGCTCTGTGCCCCTGCACAGAATCTGGTGATTCCAGAAGCCTTAGATAGAAACATGGGAATGTGGTATATGGTGGTAGGCACTCTGCAACAGACACAACTTTGAGTGTTCAGCCCACCTATGGCAAGGCACGAGCTGCCCATGAAGCTGTTGAGAGGGTTGATGGGTGGCAGGGTGGGATACACCTCTGTGTTTCTCACACCTGGCTTGAACTGCTGAGCCCTCACAGATCTGTGACCTGTCTCAGCAGCCACAAAGTTTAACAGGCAAAGAAATGCTGCTGAGTGTAGTTAGCAAGGCCTGTAACTCATGGCTGGTAAAAGAACTTCAATTAATTTTAATTTTTCTTTTTTCTTTTTATTTTTTAAACTATGGTAGAACAAGCAGTAAGTTTGGGGTGTGTGCACACATGTATGGGAGCATATTAGCAAATTACTAGTTAGTTTCTTAGATATAATCCTTGGGTTTCTTCCCAATGATGCAAGAGCATAAATCTTTGTGGTTTTTTTCATGCCATCTTCAATGACTCTTCTTTCCAAAAGAATGGTGGGAACTGCCTCAGTGATGGCTGAATTCTTTATTTAGAAACACTTAAAATTGTCCTTAGCTTTAAACTTGCAAGTTATCTGTTTGACTGTGGGATCAGCCCCATGGATTATGCATGTGCTTGCATACCATCACTTGTCACAGTGTTGGGTAGCCTTTTCATAGATGTCTTTTATATCTGTATCTCTATCTACATCTCTATCAAGATCTAGTTCTATTAAGCATGTCATTCCCAAAGTTGCAGTATTATGCAGATGTAGATAAATGTATATGTAAATAACATATAAAACCAAAGCATACAAATATACTTTGTTGGAGAATTCTGGCTCTAAAGTATTAGAAAAACCTGGATATGCTAAAATACCAGGACTTATTTGTAGGGATTAGTGATGAAGGCCAGTGATCAGTGCCCTGCATGCTGGTACTGACATTCACTGGTGGCTGCATAACACAGTTCACCTCTTTTTATCTCTTACTCTGTGAAGGTATTGGGTGCTGGATTTCTCAAACACAGATTCCCTTGAATTATTAACAAAAATCATTATTGGCACACTTGTACCCAAACCAAGATGTTGATTTCTGACATTGTACCTATTCCACCTTTTTGATTCTCTAGAGAAACTGGGGAATTAAGTAGCCTGACCCTGCTTGGCAAAGGAGTAGCAGAGGTGGGGACAGACCATTGCTGTCCCCTTTGTTCCCTCTTGATTCTTGAAGATCCAACCAGCCAGCAGCTCACTACCACTAACTAGGGGTGCCCAGCCAGGGAAAAAGGGTGGGGGTGGATGGAGGGCATGCACAGGGGAAAAGAGACTTGGTTGTGGAAGGAAGGAAAAGAGAGACAGCAGGGAAGAGGTGCCCAAAATGCACATGAGCATGTTAGAGCCACCACATTGATGGAGGTGAGAAACCAATAGGTGAAATGCTGGTCCTAAAGAAGTCCAGGAAAGCTTGGAGCCAGAGTCCCACTCCTTGCTCTCAATGCAACCAAGCATTTTTATCTGGTATTTTCTTACTTAGGATGCAAATGCATCCTCTTTGGCCATTGCTGTGGGGTTTCCATTGAAAACAGTCTCCAGGGCTTTACTGTGACTTTCACTTCAGGGACTGCAACTCCATAATATTCATGTTGCCTCTGACTTGAGCTCAAATCCCTGTGAGGACACGGGAGGTGTTTTGTCTTCACCTTGATGTCAAGCTTTTCCTTTCAGTACACGATAGCAGCTCCCATCAGGGGTGTCCTTTGTGCCTGAGGACTTGTCCTTTTAGGTTGTCTTTTGTTAAAAGGGTCCCAAGCAGTGCATGCATGTACAAGCAAATACTGTGGTTGCGTAAGACACAGGGAGAAATGTGCTTTTCTGCATAGTGGAAAGGCATGAGGTGTTTATGTGGAGCACAGCTTGCTTTTGTGAAGCCAGCGGGCATTAGCCTGGTTCCAATTCACATAACACCACAAATTTTGGCTGGGCCCCTGCTGCCCCACCGCCCCTCACAGCTGGCGTTACACATCTGTGCGTCATGTCCCAACATCCACTCCTCCATTTTTGGGAGCAGAGGCCATCCCCTTCCCCTGAAAAGTGACACTCTCCCTCATGCCACGCTGCCCTTGGCTTTAGGGCAGAGCACGCTGCCCAGGCTGCACGGGGGCACGGGGCATCACCCTGTGGGACACAGCCTGCTCTGCCCACTGCTCCTGGCTCTGCTCCCCAAATTTTCCACTCAGCACAAGTTTACACATGCTAGGGTCACATACACATTATGGGAGGTAGCCAAACCAACCCTCTCTTCCCTCTTCAGCCCCCATGGTGGAACAATGAAACACACCATTACATTTTTTTGTTACCCTGCAGAGTTTTGCTGATCTACGCAGGTGAAAAATCTGACCTGCTGTTCAGGTGCTTGTCTGCAAAGCCACCTTGATAATTTTTCCTTTGTTTCATTAAACACACCAAATTGAGGCTAAGGGTTTCACCCTTCTCCTTTTTTTAAGTTACTGATTTCACCATGTTTAGTTTGGCAGTTAAAAAAAAAATCAACAAAAGGATTACAGTTCAGTGGCACAACACCCTAATCCTCAGGCAAATGATTTGTCCAAGCTTAATATGAAGTACTTAGGATGTATTGTTTGATGTAAACACTAGTTCTAATAAAATGGTGCCTGAGGTACAGTTCTTCAACTTGTAATACCCTATTTGCGTTGGCCTGTACACATTGGATTTGAAACCATTATGATAAAATATATCCTCCTTTAGCCTGATAAAAAAAAATTTAAAAAATCCACAGAAATCCACAGCATAGGGCCTGCTCTCCAAGGAAGGACACAGAATGTGGCAAGGAGCCTCTTGCAGGCACTGTAAATGATGTAAATCAGAATTATACCCCATTGTTCATAGGGTGCATCTAGGGCAGAAACCAGCTCTCTATGGACAGTGCCTGTGTCTTGGTCTGTCCTTGAGCATCCTGGGGAAAGAGGATCCCCTGCCCCACAGCTCCATACTGATATTCTGGAGTTCATCTGAAGTTCTTCCTGGCTTTTCCCTGTGACACCCCATCTATTTGAAATTCTTTGTGTATGGCAATATAAATATGCTCCAAGTATGACTAAGGGTCTTACTGAAGTTCTGGATTTTAGAGAACCTCTTAGAGGGACTGGCTAATTAAGTAGGGAGGGTCTGAGGGTGCAGGGGCAGAAACACAGCTTGGCAGGCATCCCTGTACCAGTCCAGCCCCATGGAAGAGTAGCCAGCTTAGCACCAGAAGGCAAAAACATTCAGCACGTCAGGACCTTACATTTGTCTTACCACTCCATTAATACACCAGTGACAGAAAGTCACTTTCAGCGACCTCCCCTGCTGCTTGTACTACCTGGGTTCCTGTGAAAGGTTTTCACTGAAATATGAGGAAACCCTCGGTTATGACTCCACTGCCACCTGAGTGTCTTTTACAAGGGGGTAAATACCAACATTTTGGGTAGGCTTCCTTGTTCTCACCCAGTTATGTTCAAAATAATGCTGTCTTTATGCCAGCCTTTGAAGCCTTTTTACTGAACTGGCTAACAAGGGTAATGATAAACATGGCAAGGGTACCCCTTTCATAGAGATTCTCTGTAGCAGAAATGGAGATGGAGAGAAAAATGATTTAAAGAAAAGAGGGTGTGAGGAAATGCCTGGAGACTTCCCCAGGTACAAGAAGGAGGAAAAAAATTTACAAGCACGGATGTTAGAGACCAAGTGCACTTATTAACAGCTTGTACAACACGTTGAGTTGCTCCCTATTAAACAGCACCAGTGGAGAATGCTTTAGTCAAGAAAACATGGAAGGGGGCTTCACATGACTCTGGTAGAAATTCCCACACTACTCAAAGTTCCTTCTGCAAATTCTGGGCTTTCTTCCCTCTTGCTGGAGGGCAGCTCTGCACAGCTGTGGTGGTCTCCCCTGTTTGGGCTCCACTCCTGTGCCAGCTCCCACTCCCTGTGGGCTGTCCATCACCAGAGCTAGCCTGGATGTCGAGAGTTGATTTTGTGCCTCTTGGAGAAACATTTTCCTTCATTGTAATTGTGGTGTGTTGACCCTGGCTGGATGCCAGGTGCCCACCAAGCCAGTCTATTATTCCCCTCCTCAGTTGGACAGGGGAGGCAAAATACAACTAGAGGCTCATGGGTCAAGATAAGGGCAGGGAGAGACCACTCATCAATTACTGTCACAGGCAAAACAGACTCAACTTGTGGAAAATTAATTTCATTTAATTTTTTACCAATCAAGTCAGAATAGGATAATGGCAAATTGTCCATTAAAACACCTTTGCCCTATCCCTCCTTTCTTTCCAGACTTCACTCCTGATTTTCTCTACCTCCTACCCACAGCAGCACAAGAGGATGGGAAATGGGGTCTGTGGTCAGTTCATCACATGTTCTCTTTGCCATTCCTTCCTCCTCAGGGGCATGAATTCTCTCACTCTTCCCCTTCTCCAATGTGGAGTCTCTCCCCCAAACCTCACCATGCAAATCCAATACAGCAATTTCAAGGCATCCAGCAAGCAGGACCTTCTGACACTGACAGAATAGCTCCTCCATGTCTGGGCCTGCCTTGACCAAGCCAGAAGGAACCGAGGACATGCCAAAGGAGAGTGCTGAGCCAAGTCATGGAGGCTGGGAGGAAATAGCTTAATGCTGCAGATGTTACAATGCCACTGGGAAGCAATTACACTGGTTCCCAAGTAAGCCTTCCATCTGCAGTGCAGTGCAGTACATTTAAGGATAGAGATGTTGCTTTCATTTTAATAATGACTACCCTGCACTACAGGGCTAACAGACAGCTTTGCCATTTGGGGATCCCCTTTTCCCCTCTACTCTTCCCAGGTTTCTAGTATTATGCAGTCACCAACATGAGCCCCACATTTTGCTCATTAAGGAGTGGCTTGTGCCTTTTAACCTCTTGGAAAGCAAAGCTGAGAGTTCTTCCAACTTGCCTTGCAGTGTGTGTGAGGCCCCCTGTGATGAGGGACAGGGAGACTTCACTTGGCACAAAGGTTTCAGGTTTGATGGGAAATGAGTGGTGCTGCACACCCTTGTAACATTTCTGTTTTCCCCAAGAAGATACCTAAACATTAGTTCTGTATCATGAAAATGTTCAGGTTTCTTACTCAGTGCCTTGAGTTAGATTGTGGGACAATATCATCAAAGTTGAGTATGGCCAGATATTCAAGTGTCCAGGGCTCACAATCTACTGTTACATACAGCAGGCCATGAGAGGCTGGGTAACTTAGCTGAGACTTTGTATAGAGCACCATAGGAAATGCCACATGATTATTCTGGGTGTCCCTGCACTCAATCACATATTAAAAGAGGCCTGACTTGCCCTACTTGTCCTGACTAAATAGTGTGGGCTGACACACTGGAGAAAAAGAAAAAGCAAAAGAGTTAACCTCTTCCCTTGCTTTAGGTTTACCCTTGTGGAAGCTGAACAGAATTCTGTCAGGGAGGGGCTGGTGAGCTGAAAAATGCAAATAGCATCTGTTCTTCCTCCCCTCTCTGCAGCTTGGTTTCACAATCACCCTTCCAGTGAAAATAGAAAAGGGCGTGAAAATCCAAGACGCAGCAACAGACAGTGGGTTTGTACCCTTTCCTTGGAAGACACAACTCAAGTCCCAGCTGGTACCTGACGCTGCCCTTGGCTTCCAATTTTGCCTTCTGCAGCCATCCACAAGCAAGCCTTTTTGGAGGTCCCTTTTCCAAACATGTGGTGTGACCAATTATTTACTGCTTTTTGGGAGAAATCTGGCAAAGTGTTTTAGGAAGGTGACCAGGCACCAGAATTTGCTAAACTGTGATCAGACACCCTGTCCCAACTCCAGCATTGTGACAGGAGCTGTTCTTGCTGCTGCTCAAGGCCACTCTACCCACAGAGCCTGGGCACTCTCAGAGTTACCCTGGACAACACCACGAGGCTTAGCTTCAAAACTCTGCATGGGGAACTGCACCCACTGATGGCCATGCAGCTGTTGCCACCACTTTTTGCTCCAGCCCCATGTACCCACGGCCAGAGGTTGCACTCCTGAGCCTATTGCCAAGCTCACTGTGACCCGGGGCGCGTTGCAATCTCTCTATATCCGCTTAGTCATTTTGAAAACCAGCACAGCAATGCTTAGCCCCAAACCTAGTAGGGAATTACACACGGAGGCTGATCAGATAAAAACTGTGCCTTCCACTCCGGGAGCAGGGGCTGAAATTACACCATGTAATTATAATGTAGTTAACCTGTGACTGCGCTTTATATTTTTTTTTTTCCCTCCAAGCCAATTATTACTAAAAGTGTAAACTCAGTATGACTGAGTTGTTTATCACTGCCCTGAGAGGAAATCATCATCTGGCTTCACACTCCTCAGAAGCCAGGTACACTACTTACCTTATATTTACACTGTCATTAAGATAACATTATTATTAATTCTGCTATTTTCCTGGTGTTAGCGCAATATTGTTGGTATTAATAACACTTAATTCAGGTCCTCAGTTCCTTAGGAGGACTCACAGCCCATGGTTATTATTAAGCTTGCAACTGGGTAATAAGCAGTTTGTCCTAGCAAAATTATGGTCTTTACAGTGAGGTGGCAGTAGACCATGGAAGCCTCACCTGCTTGATGAAGCCAGTTGAAAAATACTCCCCTGGGCTCTTTGAGCTTTGGATCTGGCTCCCTGCAACTGAAAAGAGCCAGGACGGAACACAGGATCTACAGCCTTGCTATCACCAAGGTCTGGGGCTGCTGGTGTCACCAGATTGTGGCCAACATACCTCAGCAAAGGTGAGTCCCAGCAAGGGGCTGACAACAAGGATGGGGACTCTGCTATTGTTCACTTATGCAGTGGAGAGTAGGACAGGGCAAGGCAAAGCGTATTGTCAGGGCTGGTGGTGGCTCCTGAAAGGCCACCTCTCACATCAGAGCAGTGTATCATAGAGGTCATTATGATAGGCTGATGTGTGTGCTCCTGTCACATGCAGTGCTTGGTCTTGTTCACATGAACCAGCAGACACTGCAGTGGAAAACTAGGGTTGGGTGCTGGGACTGAAAGTACGACTTGATCCTTCAAAATATTTCTCATAGATTATCCTTTGGGTCTGCTCTTTGACAGATTATTTTATCTGCAGAAGTGTAAAATGTACCCTGGTCCTGCAAGTGTTTCTGCCACATGACTTAAAAAAGTGACACCACTTTACTGGGGATGTTCTAAGTTCCCAAGCATGACTTCAGCTGGGACACACTGGGAGGTACAGCTGTACTTTCACAAACCTTACATTGCAATTTATCTCCCAGGTGACCTGAGAAAAGCAGCCTTCATCCCACTCCACTTTTTTCTGAACTCCTTAGTCTGCACAGAAAGGGGTCTGCTGCCAGCTAAATAATTTACATGACAGAAGTTTATGAAAACATTATTTTTTGCTAATTCATATTTTTCAGCCTTTCTAAACATAACACTTTTTCCCCCAAACAACTCCACTTGAGATCTCCTGCAAAAATCAGAAAAACCCTTTCTTCTATGCCATCAGATATGAAAACACATTTTTCCCTTCCATGCTGTTAAAAACCTATCTATTTTGCTCTCAGTAGCTATATGCTTGCTGATGTTTCCTCTTAGAGAAACCAGCTTTGTCTCCATAGCCATTTTCACTCCAAAATACCCAGGCTGAGCAGAGGGTTCTGCGCAGGGTTTATTAATCAAACGCCCCTCTCCCACCACTGTGCTGACTCCTTGCAAACCCAGCAGTGGGCAGAATGTGATCAAGGAAAATGCATTGATAGATGCATCTTACCAGAAAGCTTCCACATAATTAACAACATTTGCAGCCTTAAGTTGGAGTGCACTTTAGAGGAAGTGTGTGCCTATTGCTTTCTGCTCTTCCTGTGAATTCGGCTTATCCTAACTGGGCTGGCTTTCAGTATTACAATGTCACCACTGATAAAAAATAAAAAAGAGGGAGTTGTTGTTTTTTTTTTTAATTTGTGTGTGTGTGTGTGTGTGTTTTTTAATAAGAATTAGGGGATAGGGGCATTGGGTTGGTGTTTTTTTTTTTTTTGTTTTGGTTGGTTTTGTTGTTTTTTTTTTGGTTTTGGTTGGTTTTGTTGTTGTTTTTTTTGTTTGGGCTGGTTTTGTTGTTGGTTTTTTTGTTTGGGCTTTTTTTTTGTTGTTTGTTTGTTTGTTTTTAACGTGTGTGGAGAAAAAACACACTGTGTCACGCTTTTATCAGCCAAATCGCCCCATTTCTTTGTTCATGGAACAGCTTCCGTGCGGCTGAACCTCTGGCAGCACAAGAAACAGAGGTCAAATCACTGTCCTCTGACTCAGGTTGCAAGCTGCGACTTCCACAGGTAGCCGCCTCGCAGCCAAAAAAAAGAAATTTAACTTATGTGAGCAGCTCCTCTTGATGGTGCGGGCGGAGGAGGTATGAGCAACCTGTCCTGCTGCAAATGTCACCAGCCAGCCTTGTCGCTATCGGAGCTGGAGAGACGCAGCAGCTGGCTCAGCCTCTGCTAGTATCCACTGGTTACGCTGAGCTCATTAAGAAAATATTGATCGCGCAGAAGTTTACGCAATGTTTGATCCAGCTCTCGCCTCCTTTGAAGCCGCACAGATTGGCGGAGCAGGAGAAGGGAGGATGCGCCCGCACATGAGCGAGAGAGAGAGAGGGGGAATCTAAACGCTCTGAATGGAAAAGCCTTGCCAAAAAAAAAAAAAAAATAAAAAAAATCTCTGGGTTGGGTTTGGGCTGAGAATGCGAGCATCAGATAAAAATAACAAGTCACACGGCAGAGGACAGAGCGCAGGGCTCCTCTCTCGCCCGGGGCCGCGCATGTCTCCTTTGCAGGCGAGGGGAGCCCAGCAGAAGGCTGGAGTAAAGAAGGTCTGTGTTTGATGTATGAGCTTTGGCTTGCCATTGTGAGTCACCCCAGAACTAGCTGTAGGCAAAACAAAAATCTTTTGTGATTAATTAGAAAAAACCGGACAATTATGAATTGACTGCACACAGCCCAGCGTACGGTAATATAAATAGTAATGAAGCCGGCTGGATGTGATGAACGCACTGCGTTTGTGTGAGATCGCAGAAGAAAGGACACGATTTAGGTGGTGTCAGTTTAAATAACGTGATTTCTGCTCTCTGACTCTTTGTTCGGTCTTTACCCGGCATTAGATCTGAAACTTTAAAACTGAGTTTTAGTTGTCTTATCTAAATGTCTGGTTGTTCTTTTGATGTCTGCCCAAAACATATGCTTCTCTTCAACGACCATCCAAAATTATTATGTTACGATGAATGAATAAGTCTAGCAGCGCTGTAAGTGGTGTGCAGTTATTGTTGCTCCTTTGTGTTTGTCAGTAGCCCTTGCACAGGGTCTGACAGGCTCCATCCACGCACAGGGATCGGAAGAGTATTTGAATTCCCCAGGTTCTTGGTAGTTTTCAGAGAGGGAGGGGGGCGGATAAGTTAAAAAAAAAAAAGATCTATAGGCGCCTCTCTGCAGCACAATGGATAATTACACCCACAATGTTCTACATCACTCTTCATTTAGCTGCCACCTAATTAAAAAAATATATCGGCGATAAGATGACGTCAGTGCTAGAATTTGCCGCCGATGTCGGGGGCGAGGCGCGTTTCTGACAGGAGGGAGAGCGGTGGGTTTGCTTTGGAGCCCCCTGCCCGCTGCTCCCCTCCTGCCCTGCGAAAACAGACTCCTACCTGCCTATGGGTGGATGCGCAGGTTGTCGCGACAGTCACGACAGAGGGTTAAACCACAGCCCGCCCCCTCTTCTCCCACGCCAGGGGAGGCGCACATCACCCTCCCGACCCCGGCGGGGCTTTGTTCCCCCACGGGCGATTTACCCCAGGACTGGTGCCCGCTCCCATCGCTCTCCCTCCCGGACCCGCTTTGTTCTGCGGGGACCGCCAGCGCCTCCGCCAGCCCTCGGGAGGGAGCCCGTCCCTGTCGCGACATGCGGCTTATCCCGCTGTCAGGGAGCCCCCCGCGCTGGGAGCGACCTGCCCCACGGGGGGTGTTGGTGGGAGCTTCTTATCCCCTCTCTGAGAAGAGGAATGGGGCGAAGGAAGGGATTGCCCACGCGGGGTAGATGCTGACACGACCCAGGCACACGCCCCGCATTTGCCACCTTCGCACCTGAAATTTTGTGGCCGTTTTGTTTCACGGGGAAGATTTTAATCCGAGTATTTCATATATCCAGGCTAAAAGCATGGCTGGTGGTTTTTGTATTGCTTCTTCATCAAGCCTGTGGAAGTACCTATGGGTGTATTTCTTGAGAAGACTCCTGGAGAAATGCTCCGGTCTTCCAGCTCAAGAAGTAGAAGTAGTAGTAGTAGTAGTAGCGAGGTACATGTGGCCTTTACTTAGCACTGTAATGCTGCAACAAAAGAAAAAAAGCCCCAAAAAACAACACTGTAAGGTGAAATCATGTCTCTGCTGTAGTTTGCTGCACTTTTACAGCCTCTGAGACAAAGAGCGAAGCTACGGTGGGGCAGGTGTGAGGGGCAAGGTGATAATAAACATTTCTTTACGATTGCTATCGATCTTTCAGTAGATAGCGTTGACAGAAGATGAAGATAACATCATGCACAACAGAGTGAATGGCTCATGAGGTATTAAGTGTTCTCAGATAGTATTCGTTGTGGGTTTTTCTACACTTTTGACACTGCCTTGCATTAATGGAGCACTGATTAAAAGCTTTGAGTACAGCTGTAAAGTGCTGCAGATAATAGCACGAGCGCTGTGGACCTTACCTAGTGAAGTGTCCCACATACATGCAGATAAGCAGGGTGATAGAGGGCTGTATCTATGGCCCATACATTAGCTCTAATGTTAAATTTAATGAAACTGTGCAGTAGCTCACACCATTAGTGAAATGCACTAGTCTCACAAGGCCTTAATCATGCACATGTTTGAACATTTACAGAGCAGCCTAAAACTTCAGCTGAAGAGCCACCCTGCTGTCAGACTCCTTTTGAATTCCAGCTGTAAACGTAGGGTGACAAGGACAGCGATATTAACCATATTACCCTTTCTCACATCTCTACCAACCCATCTAGCCTAAAAGAAAAGCTGGGTCTTTATCCTGCAAATCCTCCATGCACAAAATTTTCATTGCAGTCGATGATATCTGACTTAGCAATTGATTTTCTCATTATTGTTCCCATGTCAATTATTTCCCTAGTCTGAGTCTATCTGCATTGCAACGAGAAGTCTGACCGCAGCGCCAAGTATTGCATGTTAGTTTTTAATCTAGTGAGCTGGAGTGTCCCTAAATGCTAAGGCATGACAGCAGCAAGGGCATCAACCTTCCAAACCGAGGGCATCAACCTTCCAAACCACATGCCCTGCACCTGTTCGGGTTGTCATTTCTCTTTGCACATTGAATTGCGACCACAGCATGGGCAGCATCCGCACAGTTTGTGTGTCAGGTTTATGGTGTGCTCCCTGCGAAGATGCCTCAAAAAGCTTCCCCTCCCCATGATGCTCTGTGGCTGCTCTTCCTGCAGGACTCTGGGCTGATTGTGTCCCTGTCTGCTCATTCTTTCCTGAATAACTTAATTCTTCAGAAATCTCCAGGCAGGTAAGTAAAAACGCTTTACAATGCACTCAGTGCTTTTTTTGTGGTTCCAGCTGTGCAGAACTCACTTCAGCCTGTCTCATGTCCATGACATGGTCAATACTAAGAGCACTGTCCCCAATCTGTGCCTGGGATGTGCTTGCCTAGCAGTGAGCCAGATCCAATTGCATGCCATTACATGTCCTTTTTAGGGTCCTTTTCCTAAAAAAGCCCTATATTATGCTTTTCATTTTATCATATGTCATATTATAAGGAAGTTCTTTAAAATAATAATTGAGAACTAAATTTACTGGTTGCTGATCACTGTTGCTGTCCCTTTTCTTTAGGAATGATGGAAATACTTTTTCAGGCTTTGAAACATTGCACTGCCACTTCTGCCACCTGAGTTGTTTTTCAACAGGTTTTGGAGGATGCCACTCTTTATGGCTTTGAGACATAGAATGTCTGCTAAGCTTGTTCCCTGAGCTCCTGCCCTGGGCCAGGGAGAGGAGTACTATATCCTTCCCACATGGCAGACATCAGTGGGTCAGTGTCTTTTTATTTCAGTGACTTCTGTTAAACCACATCCCTAAAAGAGGAAAAAAGAAATTGAAAGCAAACATAACAAAATAGCAACGACCTCTTTTTTCTGCACCCAAAACGTGTTCTCAAATGAATGCACATATTGTGCATGTGGGCATGGGGTGGAGGAGAAGACCAGAAACACCTTGATGCCAAGAGGCTATTCAGCTTCCCAGGGCTTGGGTAAGGAACCACATCCTGAGCATCTCTGGGACTTTCCTGTCCTGTGCTCCATTCCTCATCTCCAGCATCTGTTCAGCAGCACCTGGCATCTGTGTTGCCTTCACATTTTGTTTTTTTGTCATGAATAGCAGGGTGAGCATGTGTTGCTTTGTGCCAGCACAAGAACCATGCCAACTGAATTTGGATGTCCTCAAGGTACAGCCAGCAGCTCCAAGTCCTCCTGCAGGCCTTCCTGTAATACAGGCTTCTCATATTTGACTTTGGCACAGATACAATAGTCATAAGTATGTCAGGTTCACAAATACTTACTTGCTGAAATCTCTCCTATTTAGATAGTAGCTATTTGGCAACTTTGGATGTTGCTCTTGTCCTGGCATAACCTTCTCCTCTAACTATACCACAGGATTAATGGTATTTGCTCAAGAAGTTGGCAGGATTGTGATTTGCCTTCAGCCTACTTGCCCCAAACTGGTGAGCCTAATAAAGTGTTGTGAGGTGTGTTATGATATTGTAACAATGACAAATATCAACCTTTTTACTCAACCAGGACTTTTTATTATCAAGTTCTTTATCATTTGCCATCTGCCAGGTTGTTTGACATTGTATTGTGTAGACTTGGCGTGGTGTTCCTGACTCAATATCAAAGATAATTGGTCAGATGAGCCTCTTATAATCTATCCTCGTTGTTTCTAACTTACATGAAAATTCATGTGGAGCAAGCTACAATTTATAATTGGTTAATCCAATGGTATGTGCTGTGCAACACCTTGTCAAAATACTCAGAACTGAGCCAGAAGAAGACAGCAAATGCAAGGCAGCTTACTCAGTGACCTTTCTGGTTTAGCTTACATAGGTATCCATCAGTCAGGTACCAAAAACTTTCAGGAATATCTTGTTGTTTCACCAATTCTGTTGGATGTTGCTCCTGTTATTTTTTAACAGGATCACTCAGTTATCTCTGGTGGGAGCACTTACATCTACAAAGGAACATCTCCAGTGCTGTTTTTGTGTCTTGCTTGAACACTGAAGGCTATGACTAAGATTTCTGACTGTTTTAGGATAATATGCTATTCAGTGTCTTTATCTTCTGCTAGCCAACGAAAGATGTTTATCTGGAGGGACCTAGACCATCTGTCTTGGCTGCTCATCTGGAGCCATGCTTTCAAAATACAGTCAGGTTTGGTCAAGTTCTGAGTCTGTCCCAGCACAGATGTAAGCTGTCTTTAGTTCAAATAGGACATGAAGAAGTGCAGGGCTAACATTTGCTTCATATTAGACTTTCGAAATTCCTTGCTCCTTTTATATTGAGCATGAGCTCATTTTGCAATTTTCTGGACAGATTTGTGCATTTTGGCCAGACTGTGATAAACGGTGTGCTTAATATGATTTCTGATTTCCAGTGCTTTATGGACTTACTCATTTTCACCGTGGTTTATTTCTATCCATATTCGTGAGCACAAGACTTCCATCAGCAAAGTAAGTTTTTTGGTTTTGCTTTCAATTGGAGTGGAGTCCTATTGTGCCTTGCTGACAAACAGCCTTCAAAAACAGGTGAGGTTGTATCACATTCTTTGTTACTCTCCAGTTGTTTCATTAGGGGTGTTTCTGAGACTTTTGCTTAATTCCCAGAAGCTTTTCACTTACCAGGCATCCTAGTGGCACTCTGAATTATCCCAAAGACACTCTGAATAGAGCACTTAACTGAAGCCAATTAGAGGATGAATTTGCTTAGGTATGTTAACCTTCCTGTGAGTGTACAGGAGAATGCCTTGTTTTGGTATCTTTCCATTACATAATCTACCATCCCGCCAACCAAATTCCTTTTCCATTTAATACCTGTTTTATAAGTTAATGCCCTAATTTAGCTTTTCCTCTTCTTATGTTTTCAATTTCACACTCATGCTTGTTCCTTTTTCTACACCTTGTGACTATTTTTGACTTCAATTCAAAGGATCATCCAAAACTGTGTCAGCTCATCTGAAACCACCAAGACCTGAAACATCACGTTTCTATACTTAGCCTGATAATCCTTTATGTTGGATTCATAGATAGTTTGCTATATAGATTAGAACAGTCTCTAGGTATTATTACAATTCAAATAATCATAACTACCACTTTGCCCATCTCCAAAAGGAAGTCATTTGTCCCTAAAGGGTAGAAGCAATGGTATATTTTTCCTGTAGCACAGCAGATTGGCTAAAGACATTTGATGACCCCCAGCAGTGGAAGTATTTCTCTTCGGTGCAGCTTGGGCACAGAATCCTCTTCTGTTCTTTGCTAATTCTAGATAGAAGGATGCAAATGGTTTAATTTGGCCCACTTTTGCCAAAAATTAGCTTATTCTGGTCACAAAGCCAGAATAAGTGTCAGTCTATTGAGAGACCAGGAACTAATCATGCCTCCAGTCTCCTGGTATGGGGCAGAATTGGAGGTCAAGAACCCACAGCAGCTGAGACCAAAGTTATGAGAGGGAAACAGTTAGTTCATATCACCTCTCTTTTTGGCTGGCATTGGTAATTAGATCATCCAAACTTCCTGCCATTGACTCCAGCTAAAAAGAGGGAAGTGGAGCCCTGAACTTTGCAATGGATTTGCTGGTATTTGGCTGGGATAAAGTTACTTTCTTCACATTAGCTAGTATGGGACTATGTCTTGGATTTGCAGGGCTGAGAACACAGGGATGCTTTTGTTACTGCTGATCAGGCTTTACACAGTGTCAGCCCTTTTTCTTCTCCTCACACCATCCCACCAGTGAGGAGACTGGGGATACACAAAGAGCTGGATATTTCAGACCATATGGTGTCATGCTCAGCATATAAAGCTGGGGGAAGAAGGAGGAAAGGGGTCACATTTGGAATGATGGCATTTGTCTTCCCAAGTAACTGTTAGGTGTGATGGAGCCCTGCTTTCCTGGAGGTGGCTGAACACAGCTCAGATCTCTGGAGGTCTGACCAGCTGGGTGTGCTGTTCCTGAGGATGACCAGCAGTGGCTGTTTTGGGGCAAAGTATAGGAAAAGGGGTGAATCTGGAGGGAGCCTTTGCCTGCTCTGCTCTCCCCTGTTGCTGTTCCTTAAAGCCTTGGGTAGACACCCGTGAGCAAGGCCATCTGCTTTGCATTGGCAGTGGAAAGTCCTGAAACCCTCCCCCTTTGGGGTGCCTAATTTTGCTTGTAGGTCTCACCAGCAGTGGTTTGTGTTGCCTTCTCTCTCTGCAAAACAAGATCACAGTAGCCTCTATGTTGGCACGAGTGTCAAACAAAGAATAGATTGCAAAATGCAAATATTAGATGCCTCAAAGAGATGGTCCAAGTGGTATGTACACCCTTTTATGTCATGCTTAATTTTCCCTGGAAAAAAAAAAAGGGAGGACTCAAACCATTGTTTGCAAATTGGCAGTCAGATCGCTGGTTTGTGTGGTGCTGTTAAATCAAAAAGTTGCACCACAAGTGGGTTTGGCCCAATGTTCTCTAACAAATTTATTAATGATGCCTGACAGGCTGTCTATATTTGAGGATGTTCAGTTATTAGTCAGAAAATTAAACTTAAGCTGTGTCGCCCATGTGAAAAGAATACAGAAAAGTACACCTAAAAGGAATCATAAAGGACACAAAAATCAATATTGCAGGGGTAATGGCATGTTTGCTAAATTCTTGGTTGCTGGGAAAACTTGGCTGTTTTCTTTAAGACTAATTTCTTATTGTTAGTTTAAGAGCTTAACTAAACCCAGTTGAGTTGCCTTTGGTTTGGGATGATAAAACTGAAATCCATGAAGAAAAGTATATGGAAGTTTTTATGTTATTACTCAATTTGTTTCTCCCTTTATTCCATAGATATGTCATAATTCCATGAGTCCCACCTTCTCCCCAGTGAAGACAAGGGGAATTTTCCCCCGGAGCAGCCCCCAGCCCAGAGAAGATTCCAGCCACAGCTGCATCAGCTCCTTCCACCCCCAGTGCTGGTGGGAATGAGGGGGGATTTTTGTGTGTCTAAGGGCCTGTGCTCCAGTTCCCAAAAGGCTGAAAAACTCAGGCAATACAGAGGATGTTATTCTCTGAATGTTTGCCATCTGAGGGTAGATGCTGACACTACCTTATCCCACTGAAATCTCTTGGAGGAGCAGTGGATTTCTAAAGTGGTGGGCAAAGTATGCTTGCTTCTGGTAAAACAGAAGAGGCCAATGTGTAGGGTTTTTACTGCCTCAATTTCCCAAGGAATTTCTAATGAGTCAGAGTTAACTCTAGTGTTTAAAAGTAAAATATGGTTATGGCTCTCAAATGCAAGCTACATTTAACAACCATATATTGATTTTTTTTTCCCTGTGTAATTTTATTTCCGTGAACATTTCTGTTTTCTTAATTAGTAGCCTTTTAAAGAGAGATTTAACATCTTCATTATCAGAGGGTAACTTATGAAACAGCTGTATGGAGGGAGAGGGAGAGACAGAGAGGGTGGGAGAAAAAAAAAGAGCATTGGTGAAAGACTTTCTGTCTGTACTTCAAGGGGCAGTGTGTGTGCACATGCACATTTGTGCACACACATACAGACAAGCTGACCCTGATGTTACAACTGAGACAAAATAGCAGTGGCAGGGCTGGTGACAAAACTCAGCAATTTCCAATTGCACAGTCACCCTGTAACGGGAAGAACTGTTTACCCCATGTTCCTTATTAAACTGAAGTATTTTATTTAATGAGCATGACTCATGCAAGGTGTTCCCATAAATCATCAGCTGGTTTACAAACTCAATAACTAGGCTTCCTGCTATAACTAGGCTGTGCACACCTTAAATTATTAACACGCCAGGGCCTTAAGGCAGATCTTTGATGATGATGATATAAACACTGTGAGGACAAGGTGCTCTCTCAGCAAAAGATTATTGACTCTAATTACCATTTACCACAGGAAAAAGAAAAGAAAAGACAATAAAATATGAGGGAGAATTTAAATCTCAGATTTAATTTTATGAGGAGTTTTAAACCCCCAAACTTTTTGTTGTTGTTTTTGCTGCTGCCGCTTTCAGCTGCTGCTGTTGCATGATATTCTCTAGTTGGCTGATCTTGAAAGCATGACAGTTGTTAAGCAGAAAAAGAAACAAAAAAATAAAACATGAGAGAATGTTCAGTTGATGCTATGTACATTCTTTGAAATGGATGGAAAAAGGCCAGAGGGAACAGAAAATGATAATACATTGGAAAGAATCCCAGCCTTAATTGTTTTCATGTATGTAATGTAATAAAAAGGTTAAAGCTCTAATATGCCTGACTACAGTCATTTGGTTTGTAAACCAGAACTGCAGGTCAGCCTTTAAAAAAGGAATTGTATACTATTATTATAGGCTTCAATTTTACCCAACCCTCATTATAAGAATTCTGGAAGTAATGGTAGAGGGGTTGAAATGCAGTTATTTCTGCCCAGGTGAAAGAGCAGAGACAGCCCCACATACACTGCACACTTGGGTTCTGTGAGTGCAAACTCCATTAGAGAGTGGCACAGCGAGGATGCAGAATTTGGATTCGGCACAGTCACATCCTAACCAACAGGTAAAACTAAACCGTGCCGTTCACTGCAAGGAGGAAATGACTTTCATTTCAAAGGCATGTTTACAATGTCGTTGCTTTTTCAACCTAATTTTTGAACCTGTGTTTTTATTAATACAAACAGCAACTTCTTACATTTTTAATGATCCTTCCATGCCGTCAGATCCCAAAGGTACTTGGCAGATGGTACAAGGGCTCACTTTATACCCATTGCTGAAATAAACCAATTGAGGCTGGAATAAGGCTGGAATAAGGCTGTCATCCTGCCTTATTATGGTAATAGGACCATGTCTGTAACTCTACTGGGAAGAATTTTCTCCTTCCCAACTCCAGGGCATCAAAATCTTCCCAGTTCTTAATTTTTATTATTTTATCTGTTGGTTATTTCTGGATGGAAACAATGGTGTCCCTAAGTTCACTTCTTATCTGACTGTACTTTGCAGCTACTAATGAAGACACTTTTTGTGGACTGACTCTCTGACTTACACATGGCAGTGAAATTGAGGCCAAACTGTGCAAAAATGGAGGCAATGTATTATTATTTCTCCTTAAAAAGGATTAGAACTATGATTTAATTTTTCTTTTAAAAACTAGCATCCAATATCACTCCCAGTGGGCCACAGAAAGAGTAGTGGTTCAATATTAAGGCTTAGGGATATACACCATGTAATAAGTCACTTTTACCATGTTCTGCCATATTGAGGCTTTCCTTGGAGGTCCTTTACCCAAGCTCTGATCAGTCCCACTCTTACTTAACATGTGATACATGGCACAATCTGAACCAAAGCTTATAAGATATGAACAGTCATCCTGTGTTTCAGTGTGAAAAGCTTTCAAGTACTGGTGCTGCTTCAGTTCTCCTAGCAAGAGATATTGCTGTGGAAAATACAGATGCATTTTTTAAAGAACATTCTCCCTCAGTATTGCATAGGACAGAGAGATAAATGCATGATGCATGATATCCAGCAATAGTGGATCCATAGGTTTATGTGTGCCATTTCATCTGGATGTTAGTATCCCACAGTCATATCAGTACTGAGAAAAATGAGTTTAATGCAGTGTTTTCACATTCTTTGAGGTTTATTGTCCCAACATTGAACAGGAGAATTCTGTAACTAACTCTTGTTAGTATTATTGGGAGTTAAGAAAGCTACATGGTGCACATTGTGTATAAAACATGTATAAAGTAAAAAAATGCATGAATATGTACCAGTCAGAGAGATGAAGTGAAAAGAGAATGATAACTGAAAGTGTTCACATACAATAAAGTAAAAAAAAAAACCAACCCAAATATCAACATTTCTTTGTCCCCCCAACCCCATTAACAAGGGATATGGTTAATTTTAATTATACAAGTCAGGAAATTCTGTGTTTCCATAGAAACCCCATCTTTGTTCCTCTTCATGCATGTATTTCTGCCTTGCCTTTACTTATTCACAGAACATAAATACAACTGCACGGCACAAGTTCTCTCTAGTAATAGAAATGAGTGCTTTTCCATCGTGTTCCCTCATGACTACACTGTGGGCTGAATATGCAACTCTGTTCTCATGTGTGACAGATTCATTTCAACAGAGTTCCTATAGAGTGAAACTGCAAGGATACAACTTTGAGTCTGGCCCTGCCCTTGTGTTTATGGTGTTGCTGTGTGATTTACCTCACAGAGTGTCACCTTGCCCAGTAATGGCATCTTGAGAAAGTCGCAAAGTGACGAAAACAACTTCTGTGTTGTGCTGGAGTAGAAGCTATGTCAATCAGAGACAAGAAATAACCAACTAATTATTGCCTGGGATGTACAGAAAACAGAGGTGGCCACTGATGGAGCTGCCACGGTTGCTGTAAGCAAAGAGGCAGCCTGCTGAAAGCACAGAGAGGGAGTGAAGGGTAGCAAGTTGTGTGAAGGCAGTTGAAGAAAAGCTGATTTCCAGGTGTGTTCTGGACCTCTTGTGTTAGCCATTTCTTTATGCAAGGCAAGGCTGAAAGAAGACTTCCCTGCAGCAGAGAATATATAGAATCTATGATTCTACAATTCTGTAATCAGAGAGACTTTACCAGGCCTGCACAGACAGTCACTAAACTAATTTCTGAACTTCTGCCATGCTTCAGTGCTATCCCCTTCCTGCTACCAAAGTGACCTGCCACATATTGACTTGGTTTTGTGCTCCTGGCTGACTCCATGACTGCTCTGGGTCTTTTATCATGTTCTTTGGCATCAGATTATTGTCTTTTTCTTACCTTCTGCCCCATGCAAAGCTCTTCATATAAACACACACCTGCCAGCTCATCCCCCAGACCTGAGACCTGTTAGAGATGTAGCAAAGCCTTGAGAAGGAAAGCCATGTACTGTCTCAAACCAATGGACAAGAATAGCTGTGCAGTTTCATTCTGTCTCCTTTCTCCTCACCCAAAAAATGTGTTGAAACCAGAATCGCTTTTGTTTTGGAAAAAGCCACTTGCAAGCAGCCAGCAGAATTGAGGCAAGGGGCAAGGTGACCCTCTGCCTCAGAGGTCTAATGGCCAGGCTGCACCATGTGCAGGGAGTGAGACATGGTCTGCATCATTCCATGGTGAGCTGAGGGGTTTGTCCTGGGTAAGATGAGAGTTTCAGATAGAAGGTGAGAGCTTCAGTTCAAATCTAGAGTCCTCAGCTTTCATGGCAAGACCAACAAGCCTTCATCAACTTTCGTGTCTGTAAGTGGTGTGAACTAGCTTGATTGCAGTACATGGATGCCCATACTTACCATGCAAGTGCTTTTGGGGCAGTCTAACCATGACTTTGACTTATGCTTTAGGGAAACCTTGGAAATGGTCACAGCCATGCCAGAGAGGAGAAGTGACATGAAGACAGGTCGTGATACAAGCAGAAGAAATGTCATTGCCATGAAAAGCAGATTAAGCAGGGCAGTCATGGAGATAAATCTCTCATTTCTATTTTTGCATACAGATGTGCTCCAGCAGTGGCCTTCTTTCTGCCACTAGTTTACAATCTATAATGCAGATTTATTATTGAGTTCTGTGTTTCTTTCTTTATGTGGAGGGTGGTTGGTTGCTTCCCCATAGGTTATTGACTTCAAGAGCATGGCTGTTGTTTGAAGCTGATGAAAGCTTTGCAACACTGGAAGGCCTGACAGATGCCACCCAGCAGAGCACATGGGGCTATCACAGGCTCAGTTTAGCCACAGGACTGGTGATGACTCCCAGTTTACCTAGAAAGGTACACACCACTGTCTTGAGAGAGAGAAGGGTTCTGGAAACAAGCACGGTTACATCTGCAAGTACAACAATAAATGCTGTATGTACATTTAAATCTGCCCATCATCTTAAATGATTCCAGAAAGAATGCCTCTCTTCTGTTGAGGAAAAAGAAGGACACACCTTTCCAGATGCAGACCAATAGGCTCAGCATGAGCAACGAGACATGCTGAACTTCCAAATATGTGTGCATTTGTGAAACTGAAAGCCACTGATTTCACCTCCCAGTCTAAACCTGGAGGAAGTGCTTTCAGGTTTGCATTCTAGCTCTTTCATTAAACATGTGTAATAAACACTGTCATAACTTGCCATGCAAGAATGTACTGCAAAGTAACAATTTTAACTGCTACTCTCACTTTTCCCTCCCATGTATTTAAATATAAGAGGGGTTTTTTTAAGCTAAATGAAAAAAAGGGAAAGGGAAGTATTAGGAGTTCTGTGCAACTTGTACGACACGCCTCTGTGTGTGGGAATGATATGGAAATTTTAATCTCTACTACTATTTTGTTGCTGCTCTGGGAGGAAGCAACAACAACAAAAACCTGCCTATAAGTACTTGTTGAAATAATGGCCCCATCAAACCAGATGTTAGCCAGATGAGCAGTCTTTTTGTATGTGTTCATGTTCCCCTTGCTAATATTTGATTTCTGTGCAAAAATTAAACCTCACTTAGTGCCTGCCTACAGTCTGGCAAGCCTCCAGATTATTAGGGTATTTTAACACTCTTACATTTTAAACAAAAAGACCAAAAGCATTTGCTGTATTATTTTTTTTTTTTAAAGTTGCTTAAGCAAACAACAGCAACAAATTCAAAGGGGCCAATCTTGATTGAGTTAGCTCATATGGAAGATCTTGCTGAGAAGAAAGTGTCATGTAACACTATGGATGTGCTCTCATTCTCTGCACAGGAGATGCCCCCTTGAATTAGGTGTTAAGGCACCACTGAAGAGTGTTGACTTGCTACCGATCTCATGCATTAAGTGCCTTTCAGTGAAACATGCCAAGCAGTAAACTAGTCAAGATCACTTGACTTTCTAGCTTTTGCTAGAGGAACCTAATTCTTACACAGTAGCACAGAAAACATTTTTACTATGAAGATTTCACAAGTCAAAATACCACTGTTTTTGTGACTCTGGATATCCCAAGGGTAAAAATTGAATGAGTCATTAAGTTCCTGAAAAGCAATATATTCATGTGGGTTTAAGTATGTTCACAAAACAAGTCCTTTTTCCCCTGTCACAACTCTCTCCCATTATGAGAAGTTCAGAGTCCTTCTCTGACAGTAAAGCTGCCACTTCTGGGAGATGAACTCAAGCAAACATGATAAAGCATCTTCTACTGTCCTCCAAGGCTTTATTGTGAATGTGTCTTAGGATGTGTCTCAAAACAACAGGGAAAATTCGTCCAAGGAAACATTATGTCCCTACAGGTATTTTCTGGGTGACATAATTATGTGTTGATGGAAACTGGGTTTCTGATTCATTGTATATATTTACATGAGTGTGACTGGGTCAAAGTCAGTGCAGTCCATGGATTAACACTGGTGTCTTGTCTTTGGAAGTTAACCTTGAGACTTTGGGGTCTGATATGGTCCAAATAGTAAATAACCTTTTGTTCAAATTATGGTGAATGTAAACTCTGATTCTTTCATGTTTCTGGAAATTAGGCCCTTTGGTGTCTCAAACAAAACACTAAAGCAATGAGTTCCTAAAATAATAAAGCATCTTCTCAGTTCTGAACATTTTGACATCAAAATAATTGTTGGGCCCAAACCAAAACCTATACTAGGAAACTGCTAAATGCCAGGAGACTTTGCATTTTAAGTCCTATTCAAGCAAAGAATTGATCTGATTTCTCAAAATACGAACATGGTGAACTAGTCACGAAATCGACATTCTATTTCTCAGTTTAAGCAAACCCCTTCAGTGTTTGCATTCCAAAGTAAACTACTCTCTTTTTTTGGGATCATGTAGTGATCACATCAAGTCCTGATGCTGGCTCAACTGTATGTTTATCTGAAAGTTCACAAACTCTGGCTGTGACTGTTTTCACTTCCATAGGTCCCATTAGTACCAAATGAGGTATTCAAGTGATATTTGGATGCTTAATGTAACTAGTAGACTCATATCTGTATGTTGCTATGGTACTTTTCCAAATGAATGACAAAATTTTGGGATTTATCCACTCTGTGTGAAAAGCAGTCTTTCTCCGTGGCCTTACTATATGCTAAATCCTTGCTCCTTAAGGGTTGTGTTTGTAAAGTGGCACAGATTTAATATAGCATGTGTTTTATTTTGAGCAGACTCTACATTATAATGCAGCAATGTAATAGAACTCTTCTGGTTGACAAACACTCTGGTGTAAATGATTTAATTTACTAGCTGAAGCATGAGTCTACATATTATTGTACTGATCAGTCATTGCATACTAAAATCACTCATCCTTAATGTAATGATTTGGTATCCCTACAGAGAATTTGAGTCATCAGAAAGTCATTAGATACAGTAAAAAATGAAAATTACTATTACACAGCAGTAAACACTATTAACTGTTAGTTAAAACAGCATTTAATTTAGCAATGCAACAGTTTACAAATTTCTGCAGTTTACTTAGTTCTCATATAATTGTAACTACAAAGCTAATACCTCCAGTGCCAATAGCATGACACAAATATGGGGTGGGAGAATATGACCAACTATTTCAGCTCAAAGTGGAGCAACAACACATCATTACAGAGCATCATGTTAATTTTTATCTTAATGGTTCAGTCATATGATGTAGAAGCCAGGGCTGATTGTAGAGGAGGCAAGAAAGAACTGTACCATTCTGTAAGGCATCCAGGCACTGAACTGTCCCTCAGCAGTGGGGGTGGTATCTTATTTATTCTCCTGTGGGAAATTTGCAATGCCATGTAGATGAAAGTCGAATACAACAGAGTTCAGAGCTCTGTTATGGTCTCCAAGCTTTTACTGGTAATGTGTCCTCTTACAGGCAAGGCCCGTAATGAAAGGTCTCCTTCTCCTTTCTCCTTCTCCTTCTTTCTGCTTCTCCTTTTTCTTTTCATATGTGAAACTTGTGGCAAACCTCTGAGTAGAAACCGTGTCTCTCAAGTCCAGGATTAGCTCCTTAACCACAGGGCTGTGGTTCCTTTCATGCTTTTTTTCTTTTTGTCATGCAGTGTTGTATAAATCTTGGAGGCCAGTTTTATTTCTTCCCATTACAATCCACACAAGTTGGATAATGGACTGTCTTCTGCTGTTTTGTAATTCAGCTGAAGTTGCTGGACTAACACCAGAGATGAATCTGATCCTTCCCTTTGTATATGGATGCATATTCTTTGTGGGTTCTATGTATCTAGAAGCCTGCAAAGTATTGATTTTATATGCAGAGTATCAAATGTATGTGCCTAGACTTCACTGATAAGATAGAATTGTGGGAATTCTCTCATTTTCATATGTTTGAATGAAGAATTGGCTGGAGGGGCATTTTCTGTTGGTATCATATGAATGTCTGGTGATACTTTTCAGTTAGCAATAATTACATTACATCTGCTGTGTACAGAACAGGAAACTAATTCTTCTTATGAAGCTACAGTACATGGGTAGAGATTTTGAGTTTTGTACTGTTACATTTACTAACCACATAATTGCATATTTAACTCTATTACACCAGAACCTGAAATGTTATGGTGCAGGGTATAATTACACCATTTACTCTTGAAGAAACCCTCAAGATATAATATAAATAATAGGATTGCAGATTCATAGAAATTAGAGATGGGAAAAGAGCCTATTAGGTCATCTGCAACCCAGTGAGAAAAATTATAAACAGTTTGCTGGAGTGCATCTTATCAGAGGCATTGATTGCCCTTTCTATCTCCTTGTGCAAGAATTCCCCCAGAACCCTGCAGAAGAGCTGCTTGAAAGTGTAGGAGAGGAACTGTGAGCCAGCTGACAGCTGTGTAGGAGAACTGGCAAAAGCACACCATTTCCCCCCCAGCAGTGGAAAGTCTGCCCAAAAAATCTATGTAAAGATGTCTCCTTTTCACCAGAGGCATCAAATCTAGGGACTGCATTGGTCAGTGGCAGAAGCAGGGATGATGAAGGCTGTTCCATGTCTTGGGCTACTCGTGCTGAAATTTATGCTAGCCACATCATTCATCATGTCTGAAATTTAGACCCTGATCTTTTTTTCTATGTAGTTATTTAATCGGCGTGTAACTGGCAAATAAAAAGTAGCCACAAATATTAACAGTAGTTATTATCTGAAATAGCTATCTATCTTTCAACCTTTTTTTTCCTCCATAATGGACAGCAGCCTTCTAAGAGATACAAAGACTCCAGAGATGGCCATGAACTGGTCAAGAAGTTGTCCAGATTGCTACTCAGTGGGGTACCCCTTGTCATCATCCCTCTCTGCTGTCTCTTTGTAGGCATAGCTCCGTCCATCCTGTGGTTTCTCACTTACTAGATTTCTTCTTTTTCCTCTCTTCACTTTCTTACCACTCTTTCAGAAGCTGGTTCTCCTCTTTTTCCTCCTCCTCCTCTCTTACATGCACAGGAGAGCCCAATGTCAAGAAGAAAGTGTGTGGGTAAAACCACTTTCTGAACACGCTCACCCATTGCGTGTTTTGATGAGAGTAGAAATAAGATAATTGTAATTGGAGTTTAAGGGCTTAGTTCTTGCCATAGGTACATGAGGGAGAAGTTACTACCACCATCCCTCCACATCATCCATATGTGTCTTTAGACAGGCCTCCAATGACGTGTCTTTCAGTCCCATGCTGTTTCCATTAGCTCTCACATGCTTCTAGTGGAGTCATTGCTTACTCTTTCCTTTCCCTGTCAGGGATGGGTGTGAGCCCTGAGGGCTCTGAGGCACCTGACCCGGTGGAAAGCAGTCCTGCCATGATGCAGCACCCCTGAGGGGAAACAAATCCTTTCCCCAGGACAAAACCAGTGGGGCACTGGGGGCTCTCACGGCACACCCATGCCCACCTCTGCATGCTGGGTTGGTGGAAGGCTGATGATGCCTCTCCCTCTTCGTGGTCTCTGGGGATCAGACCTGACCTGCTGTGGAGCTTCATGACTTTGTTCACTTTGGGGGAACCTCTGCTGGGGATCAGGACCTTTCTTATTAAATCCTGAACCAGCAGCGCAGCATTCCTGAGGGATGACTGCAGTGATGAGGCAATTAATTACAAAGCTGACTTAACTGTGTGCTCAGGTTTAAACAAGTTTGCATCACCAACATTCCCCTGGTAATTGCTTTTAAAGGAGCAGAACTAGCTGTGAAGCAAAAGCCATGGGGGCACATGTGGCTGTGCAGAAGGGCAAAGGTGGCCAGGAGTCAAGAGGAAGGACTTGGTTCCCCCTGAGGAGGGCAGCTCAAGGGAGATTTCACAGTTATTGGTTCAATGTCAGTAACTGCACTGTGACCTGGTGAACTGATCCTGTGCAGGATGGGGTCCTGTATGGCACGCCACAATGGTCCTTTCTGAAATCCCAACAGACCTGCTATCATACCCCTAACAGATTAATTGCAAGATGCTTTGCAAAGACTGTTTCTTCCTGATACCTTCCAGCGTGAAGAGCCAGATGAGTGTGACTCTCAAGAGCTCCATGAAGTCAAGGATCACTGCAGCTAATAGTGGATGACAATGTGCAAAAATGGAAACATGCAGGTGCCCTTCACCTGTAGCAGTCACCTCTTTTAATATTACTGCCCTCCTTGCTGCCACAAAATAGTTTAGATGGAAGTGCATGTGTGACAGAGTCAGTTAATAATTTTTTACAAAAAAAAAGGGCAGGAGCAAAACATACTAGCAAGAAAAAAAAGCCATTGGGAGGTGCAGGAAGCATGGGAAAGGGCCTATTTTGCCCTTTACTACTATATCACCTTGTAGGCAGTATCTTCTGCTGCTATCCTTTGGACTTTTTAACTTGTGCTGAAATTTTGACTTTAATTAGTGTTTTTTGTGGAGCCTTTACAATGATTAGTAAGTTCCCTTTAGCCCACAGAAATTGATCACTCCAAGCTGAATGTCTCTATCTGAACAAAATTAGGCCCCTGTTAAAAAAAAAAAAAAAAAGAAAGAAAAAGAAATTAATTTGCACCAACATCTGCCCTTGGTGGTTTTCAGAGGAGGATTAAAGAGCGTTGTTCCAGATACCCAAATTTAACAAAGAGCAGGTTAGGTCCGTGCCACCCATCAAGATTAGAATGCACTGTAATTCTGATTTCAGGCTGTGTTTTTATTTAAACCCTATCTGTAGATGTATCTAATAAACACTACTGGAAACTAATTTACATTCTAAAATCTATTAATTTAATCATAGTCATTATATAAGTCACCAATAAATAGCAAGTAAAGCAAGCAGAGTGAAACAACAACATGAGATAACCAATCTAACTTAAATAATGACAAGCACTGCAATCTGTAACAAAAAATCACACAAGTTAACACTTTAACAGCATTTGCATCCCAGTCTATTAGATCTTTCATACTTGGTGTGACGAAAGTGTGGGATGAGTAAAAACAAGTCCTTACGGGCAAAATTCAACCACGCATGGAAAGCCTGGATAGAATCTTCCCCATTCTTTCAGTCCTATGGAAGGAGGAACCAGAAGAGCCACAGTGGGATAGAAAATGTGTGTTTCTCCAAGGCAAAGAGGTATGGCAGTACCATGGGGCCTGGGAATGAGTCCAGATGCAATGTGTCAACACCTTGATATGGAGGACGCTGTGTTGTTGTAGTCCATGAGATTGAAAGAGCAGATGTTTCAAAGCTCTGCAGCCCGCCCATGGGGAGGGACATCTTCTCTGCAGTGATTTCACACTCAGGTGTCAGCTGGGAGATTTCATCTGAAAGAAAGGAAAACCTGCTACTTGGGGCAAAGAACGAGTTACTAGCAAATCTGGATTTTAGTCCTTTTACTCACTGAGTCTCTTTCTGATGAAAATTGTGACTATGCTAAAGCTTTTCCTAGAGTTGCAGAGCTCCAGACAGGCAAAGGTGACTGCTGCCACACTGGGTAGTGAGGACATGCATCAGGCAGGACTGGAGAACCTGCCCTCTTTTGAAGAAACTCCCTGATGTTGGAGTGCCCTGCATGAGAGAATGACAAGATTTTATAGTTAACACTTATGTGTATTTAAATATCATACCTTTCAAGTCCACCAGATTGCTGTTGTCTGCTGCTCGCTCCAGGCCTGCTTCCCAAAGCAGTGGTGACCCCTTTGGCATCTGTAGGCAATTCCACATCCTTCAACAGCAGTGTCAGCTCCATGTGTCACAGACAAGGTACAGTCCATAGTGTATCTGCTGCTGGTTAAGAAACAGCCTTTGCTCCCAAGAGCTGTGCAGCCCTTGGACTTTTTTCGAGTGCTGTGTCTATGGTTTAGAGAATTTCTCTTTATTATTTCTCTCTGAGTCTCTCACACCAACTTAGTTCTGTTTCCAAAAATCAAACAAGTCCTGAGTGTTATGTCTCCTCCCTGAGGGAGGAGATTTATTGTTTTGATGAGAACCACCCACTGGCCAAGCAGTTGCATAGGTCAGTTCCTGAGTGGCAAAGACTATAAATAAATGAATTTAAAGATTTTGTGATGCCCCTGGGAAACTTTACATCAACGCTTTTCTGTAAAGACAGCTCCAGGCCCCTTCCTCTCCCATTCCTTTTATTTTTAGATACTTATTCCCAAGAGCAGAAGACTTCTTTCTTGGGGCCATATTTTTTAAAGTGGTCCTATCTCTGCATCCAAGTGTGAGACTATAATAAGAATAATAATAACAACAGCAATAACAACAACAACAACAGCTAATGACGATGATAAGTGTAATACCTTTCACTTATGTGCTTCTCATTGCGATGATTTGCATTACATCAGAAATGTACAATAGGGGCTCTCTGCCAAGAAGATAACCAGTGTTGACCTGAAGAAGCTATGCTCCAAGACATAAGCAAGCTCCAAATAAAAATACACATGCAAAATTATATACACTCACATATATGGCCTCAATCTGATTCATCCAAAGAGATGAAAGCAGTTGGCAAACAGCAATTAACTCATTTTCATGCAACAGATAAGCATCATCTTTCTATCTGATGGATGAGCAAGACAAGTTAAATGACTTGCCCAAGGTTACACAATGCATCAGGGCAGAGCTTGGAAGCAGTATAAAGAAGTCTTCATTCCCTGATCTAACTTTCCTCTTTTTGACTTTCATCTGAATTTTCAGTGTACAGAAGAACAAACTTTCAGAAGTGTGCACACACATACACATACACTTGTGAACCTGGAAGATAAAAAGACATTAAAGTTGGGCTCTAACTGCATCTGGTTAGCAAACTCCCCTTGAAGACCTGTATGTCTTCCACAGCCTCTTAGCTTGCTTAGTTTGAAATGCTGGAGACAATTAGCATTTGATTTTGAGTAACAAATTTTCTTTTCCAACATAAATTAGATCTGCGTCTCTCTTGATGTTATAATTCTCTGTTTTAATGTCACTAAATATTGGCTAAGGGTAAAGAAGCAGCAAGAGTTACTGGACAACTATGAAGGATTGCTTTCTTCACAGCAGGGAGATTGCAACCATTTAAACACTTTTCTTTTTTTTTTTTCTTTTTTTTTTTTTCCTTTTTTTTTGTGTCTACCTGAGAGGAAAGCACTTACTGTTAATCTCATAGCAGTAAATTACAGAGAATTCATTCACTTCCATAATGTTATCTACTCGAAGATCTTTAGAAATATTATCCACTAATTCAGTATGGCAGCACTACTATAAAGGTACATGGGGCTTCTCCACATTTTCCAGAAGAAAAAATTATGGAGTGAAATTTGAAGGTCTGCTTGTTAACAACAGTGCTCTGTGGATGGTATGTGTGGGTGTAAAGAACCAGGCATAAAAATGTGATAGTCCACTTCCAGGGACAAATTCTAATATACATATAAGCCAAACTACTGTACCCAATAGCTGTGAAATTTAAAATCACACAAGTAAGTGACTTACCCAAGATCTCAAAGGAAATCTGTGGCAGAATCAGGAAAGTGTCCCGCTCTTGTTCTTGAGCCACAAAACCACTTTTCCCTTTGAACCTCCAATCAGTCTTTTCTTTGATTTAAGGTTGAGTGAGATGAGCTGATTAAGTTTCCATGTATCATCTGGAAGCTTCAGAACAGGCTTGTTTTGCTAGACATTCCCATCAGCCCCCATAGTTTCAGGCCTTTTGATTATAAAATGCTTTTTACGTTAGTCTTCATGGAAACTCCCTTTTTCTTTTGTTTTAATCATTTACAAGCTGGAGTCTTGCCAATTTATGTAACATGGTCTCATCCTACTCATTATTTCATCATACTCCTGCCAGATCTTTATTAAATATATTTCTTCCCCCCTTTAGTAAAAAAGGGATGGGTGCCTGGGAACCTGGATATGCAAAATGAGTGGGAATTCAGACTTTTTTTTCTTTCTCTAGGTTTTTCACTCTCTTTCATTCCAGACTTAGAAAGATCAGTGAGAAAGTTTACCTTCCCTACTTGTGGGAGAGTAGTGCCTGTCAAGTTTAGGTGGGTTATTAGTGAGGGGCGAGGGTCTTACTCTCTCTAATCTCCAAGAGGGAGCCAAGCCACAGACTCCGAGATCTTAATCATGATCCTAGCAAACAAAAACCTCTAAAATGTGCTCTGTAGGTCAGTGAAACAGTTTTTTAGCCTTCCTAAATACCTCCCAAGCCTTTTGTACCTGCAGTTCAGGTACTCTTGGTTTTCCCATCACCTTTCACTGCCTTGGTACTTTCCTTCCCATCCTATCCTATCTGTAATTTTTAAGGCGTATGCCTTGCTAACTGAAAATTCGACATAACTCCCTGTGAATTTGCACCACCCACATTTGCCTTTCCAAATGCCATGAGTACAACATCTATCATGTGACACTGAGAACTATGACCAAGTCCTCCTTGAGGGACACAGTGATGCTCTTGGCTTGGCTGGGCAGTTCAGGAAGCAAGGGGATTTGATACAGCTGAATCCTGCTGGTGAGGCTTGGCCACAGGACTACATCCATTTGCAACACCCATGGTGTTACATCCATTTGTAAGGACTTGTTTGAGGACTCTTTCTGTCTTATAAAGACCTGTCTTATGAGGAAGTAGTCACAGGAGGTTAGTTTAGGGCTGTAGTCTGTGCTGTCCCTACTTGATAAAGCCACACTTTTCCTTATGTTTGTTTGTTTGTTTAAGACTCAAATGAAGCCACTGAGAGACTGGTGATTCCATACTCCATGTAGCAATTCCTGGGCCAGGCAATTTCCCGATGATCATGTCCTTGAGCAGACCACAGGTCCCAGTTTGTCCATCTAACTGCCCTACCATCTTCTCCTTTCAGAGCCAAACAAGCAGCTGCCATGGGATCCTCTAACAGCTCCCTGCTGACTGCTGCTGGCAAATGATGGGCCCACTAGCCTTTCCCAGACATTCTTCTCTGCTGTGGTCCTTGTCCATGAGAGGATTTCCCGCCCTGTGTTTGCCTCCCATGAGCACAGACTGTTTTGCTTGTTCCCAGGATGGGAATTTTATGATGTATTTTGCATATATGTTGAACCATGAGCTTTTGTACAGTTACACTAACTTGTGGTTTTCTATGAGTGTGAAGTTCTCCTTACCCCCAGTGGTTTTCCAAACCTTTTATTGCTGATAGTTATCAGCTTTTCTTGGTTTGAAGAGAACAGGGGCTTCCGCTACTTAAATTTTCTGCTGTGCTGCAAACACTTTAAAAAGCAACTTGCACAAACTTTTTGATGAAACTCTTTTTAGTGACAGAAGGGGACTTGGCACCACAGAATCCAACCATGCCTTATTAGTGTGTTGACTGCACATTGTACAAGATCTTCTTGAAAAATATGCCCGGTGTGTATATAATTACACATGATGTTGTACTTCTGTCATTGGAATTGTGCTGTCAGTTGAGATGAGGACCCTGGGCAGGTGTTTCAGGGGTATTCTCCTCGAGACACCCCCCACTGTCCAACCCTCACACATGGCTTATTTCAGTGCATTTCAAGTACAAACATGATTGCTCTTCAGAAGTACTTTTACGAGCCTTGGGGGTAAGTCATCTCTGGCAGGGATGATTTAGCAGTATGCCTTTGAGAAGGTGAACTCCAGCAGAGGAAGGGAAATCACCCCAAACCTCTCACAAAGGTGGTGGCAGACCTTTTAATGCAGATCCCGAGACCCTCTTTTCACCCCTCTCTGGCACAACCCCAGGCAGAACTAGAGGATACACTTAAGGACTCTACAGTCCACACCATACCAGAGGCTTATAAAGATAATATAAAGTGTGTTGTGTGCTAGAGGTAAGTGCCCATCACTGCCAATGGAGAACATTAAAACCTGGATGCTTGAACTGCATTCTGTTATTCTGTCTGAATAACAGAAAGACAATGTGGGGACTGTGCCAAAAAAACACAAATACGTGCATACCTCCTAACAGAGAGGGGATGAAAACATCTTCAAGACCTTTGGCTCCAAGGAAGTGCTCACTGGAGGCAGAAAATGGTGCAAGCAGGCCAGTGGGAGCTGGGAACAAAACCTCAAATAAAATACAATGCGGAAACCCAAAGGTCTGTAGTGAAACATGGGTCAGTTGGCTGGAGGGAGAGGGATGAACATAGGGCCCCAGTGTTGTCAGAAACTGTGCTGGAATCATCCTTGAACAGCTATCATGGCTTGGCTTCTGCCTCTGTTCAGAAGCAGCTCAAGAAACAACAAAATACATTGGGATAGAAAAGGTACCATGGCTCTTTCCCAGCTTCCTTTTCGCTTGCCTACTACTTGTCTCTGTGGTAATTGCTGAATTTGTGCTCCAATTTTGTCCTAATTCATGGAATTAATGGTGTAGAAAATGTGAACTTCTGAGGATATGCAGCAAGGAAGTAACTTTTTCAGGAGCTGAAGTTATTGCAGGGTTATTTGTTTGGCTCAGACCTAATAGTAATGTTGTTTGTGGCTGTAAACTTGGCAAATGGGAATCCCAATACTGAACTATGCGATGAAAATACCTTCCAACAATCTCGGTGTCTGGGAGGGAAGGAACATCAAGACTGGCTTCATGGCTTATGTTTCTAAAGATGGCTTTTACCTTTTGGTGCTCAGCTATTGGATGCCAAACTCACAGACCAGCTCTTTGTCTGTAAATGAGCAACCATGAGAGCCAGTGAGTTTCTGCCAAAATGCCGAGTGTGGTGTCCCATTACAAACACAATCCATTTGTTAAAGTTGAACAGCATCTAAATGAGATGGATGTATGTGAGTATTTAAGTCTATATAACTTCTCTAAGCTAATGTTGAGACTCAGTTTTCCTTCCTCATGTGGTCTCACAAGGAAACTGGCAATGAGTCCTAGGAGAGGGACAGGATTGTGAGTGGGACAGTCAGACTAGAGGTTTTCTAGGGGTGATGAAAACAGGAGATCATGGACAAGCAGACAAGCATGGACACCCCAGTGTGTGTGTAAAGGAGCAGCAGTCCCATGAACATGGCTGGTTGCAGTGCATTTTCCCAAGCCAATTCTGCATCTACCAGTTTACCAAACTGAATCAAATTGTTTCTAACCTTAGGGTAGAATTGGTGGTTTGAATGGGGGAACATGTCAAAGAGAGACCTCAGTACCATGGAGGTTGTCTTGTTTTAGCTTCAGACCCCTTCTTGAAGACACAGCTCTGGTTTGTCCTGTCCCTTTTGCTGTAGCATCCCCAAACTTACAGTCTCAGTGCAGGCTTGGTGCTTCCCCTTTGGCAAGCGTTAGTCTGCAAAAAATCATCTTGTAATTTTAATACTTACATATTTGTTTTACAGTGGGGCTCTAGAGGCTTGCAGCCATCTTTCAGGAGGCTCCAGTTCAAGCTGTAGTTGTTAGTTATGCTATGCAATGGAGCAGCACTCACACAAACCCAACATGGCAGCTGGTGCTGGGGTTTCATGGACACATAACAGCCCAAATGCCAAAAAGACGAGGGGGAAAAAAAAATCTATTTAAGCAATTTTTCCCTCTCTATAGGAACTTAGTCTGTCAGCAACATAAACACTTGCAATCATGCACTTCCTAGGATGCATGTGCTATCGAAAAGGGAGGTGTTAATTGCTGTGCTAATTACAACATGATTGCTTTGCACTTGTTTTGCACTTGCAGGTGATTAAATTTTTAACGAAGCATATTACTTGGCACTGTTAGCACAGTTAACACATTTCTCTCTCTCTCTCTCTCCTCCTCCCCCTTCTCTCCCTCTCCCTTTTTTATGCCTTGGGAGAAGTCCTGCGCTGCAGACCCTTCGCTGGCTGTGCTGTTGTGCTTGGAACAAGGACTCGGTTTAGGCTGTGGATGGTGGTACCCAGGCTTCCCGCTCGCAAAGAGCAGCAGCCTGTTATCATCAGGCTCAGCGTGGCGGCGCCGGCCAGATGCGAACGCAGAACCCACCAAGGTATTAGCTAAAAATTAGGCAAGGCTGTTGGTGCCAATCTCACAGATTTCATTTAAAAACCATGCCAGCTCGAGCCAGTCAGGCGGCAGCAGCGGAGGGTGTGCAGGAAGGTGGGGAAAATGACAGCAAGTTCCCCGTGATTTATTTCTGCTTTGCCGAGCGGGTTCCCAGCTGAACGAGAGCAGGGAAAACTTGCATCTGTTCGGCGGGCAGGCTCATATCTCTCCAATAAGGCAGCAATTATACGGCCCAGTGAGGCTGCATGACCAAAGGAAAGCTGGGTGAACCAGCCCATTGGGTTTGTTGATGGGCATAGATGGCTTTACCTTTCTGGCTGGTGATTTTTCAAGTTCCCTGAAAACTTGTTGATTCTGATGGGTTTGAGCTCATCAATCCCAAATGAATGATGATTTATCTTTGGTGGATTTGGTCCAGCCTGGTTATTGCTTTTGAATTGCTCAGCCCTGTGAGCCTTTGTGTTTGGAGGTTGTCTGGTCTATTTTTTACGGCAATGTAAACTTCTTGAGGCTCTTGGGGTCAGGCTGTATGAGTGGAACTGCATGGTTGATGGTATTATACATAAAAAAGGGTCATGATCTAGGCCTGGAAAGTGTTCCTCACAAGTAGCCAAGAGGGACCTTCTGAATCTTTTCAGGGATGACATATGTAAAAGGAGGGAAACTGTGTGGACAATGAGAAATACTGGTAAGGTTAGAAAAGATGATCTCAGACAGTTTTTTAAAACTCATGAGTAAGAGTCACTCAGTAAGGAAGCTCAAGAGGAAAGATTTGAAACCAATAAGGAAGTATTTTTAGATAACATTTAGTTAACCGTGGGAACTTACTGCCACAAAACACCGTTGAGCCCAAAAGATTAGCAGGATCCAAAAGGAGTTAGGTATTTTTACAGATAACAAGAACTACATGAGACTAGATTCAAAAAGTTATAAGGAATGCAAACTCTGAGGCTTCATGGTGTTGGGACACAGCTAACTGGTGAGGAGTAAGAAAATACTTCTCCTATGGGCAGATCATCCCATGATGGTTCATTGGGGGTTTCTTGCACAGTCCTGTGAGGCAGCTGGTCTTGGCCACTGGCAGGGATGGGCACAGAGGGTGGCAGAACAATAGCCTGATACAGCACCCAGATATTCTTTTGTTCCCATCTGCATTGTTCTGTATCTGGGCTAGGCCAGAGATACCTTTTACAAATAGAAAGGGGGAAACTAAAGAGATTATGAAGAGACTACATGGATATTCCTGACCTAAATCCTTGCCTCTTACGCACGCACACAGCTGGTGAATTAATAGGAACAAAGGAAAAAAGTTGCTACTGGGATTGTTTACATAATATGAATTAGAAAGTGCCTGGGAACACCTTCAGAATGAATTAGCTGAATTTACTTCAAGTAGATGCTGGTGGACCATTTTTAGCTGCATGTGCTGAATTTTACTGTGTCCAGGCACCTGCAAGCATACCTTGATGAGGGCTGAAATCCTGAAGGATTTGGGACAGCAGGTCTGGTCCCTGGGGATCTGGGAAATAAGACTGAGGGGTGGTACCCACAGAGGCAGAGAGCCCTGTGCCCTGATTTGTCTTTAGCAAATAAAATGCAGACTTATAAATTGCTGCGGGGTGATATCCTTACCAAATTGCCATGACTTGGCAAGTTCAGTCTAGAAGCTCATGGACACTGACCCTCACATATTAAATATAGATAATGTAAAAAGGTTTGTCCATTGGCATTCAGGGGCTAGACTCCAGTACCTAAGCTTCACATTTTCTGTGCCATGTCATTGTTCACATGTCACCATTCACATAACTGGAGAATCAAGAGGCCAAAGGGGGATGAAAATGAAAATGAGAGTATGTTTTCTGCAGAGCTGGAGAGCTTGCATTAGCAATTTAGAATGCTGGCAAGGCTCTCTTTAATGTTTCATGCATTCTTTTGGCCCACAAATCACAGGCCTTCACCTTTCCCATCCTGTTGGCCCTGTGGCCCTGCAGCAGGTCTGTCATGCAGGAGTGAAGGCAAATGGTGGGAGAGAACCCTGTGTGCCCTGAGGGAGGCAAAGTGTCTATCTATGTGCATGTGACCCCTTCATGGGGAGCTGAAGAGGTGAGGAGCAAATGGGTGGTGTCTTCAAAGTTCTGGGGACTCCAGCAAAATATCTTCAATTGCAGGATTGTGTTTTTCTTGACTTTTCTGTGCCAGCCTTAATAGATGTGAATTGATACTGCTTTTAACTGGCAGGTTTCATTATATGCAATTTCATTAAGAGCAGTATCTGCTAGAGGACCACTGGCTGTTTTTTTTATTTTTTTTGCTTAATGGGTTCAATTATATCCACAGCAAACCTTGCCATTTTCCCCCCTCCAAACTTCATATTCTAGTCTATTACTCACTGTCTGTCTGGCCCCCATCGTACTTTCGCTGCAGATGTCATAACAGAAAAGAGATGAACAGGCAGCTCTTACTTCCTGATAAATTAATGTGCTGCAGTCTAATCCATATCCCAAATGATAAAGTTAACAACAGTTTGCAAGCCTGTCACATAATCTAAAAAATTCAGATGGATATTTTTCCCCCTCGTGTGGGAGGAAAAAGCTGTTTCGGGGATGAACAGTTACTAATACATTTAAGCTCCAGCAGAATGTCACGGAAATGGCACAATTAATTCATCCGCCGCCTCAATCCAGTGGCGAAGCACTTTTATTGGGAGCAACCTGTTCGGCAGGCTGCCGGCCATGGCATGTTTCCCAAGGCTGCTGCATCCCATCCTCCCTCCTTCGCCTGCCTGCTCCAGCTGGGCTCGGGCCCCGCTCAGCTGCCAGCCTTTGGGGGCGAATTTCTGCTGCAGCCTTTGGGGTCAGTCACCTGCGGTTCTCCCACAGCCCCCAGCGTGTGGTTACTGGGACGTGGAAAGGGGAGCTCAGCAAAGCCTGCTCTAAACGTGCCGTGCCGCTCCAGAAATTGTCGCGTGTGTCTCGTGTTCTTTGGAGAGAGGCAAATTAATCTGCAGAGCCCGGTGACAGATACCTGTGGACCTGCCACTGTGTGATGGGTGGAGAGGGGATGCTCTTCCCAGTGTCTGCCTCCAGCATGGTCTCACTGGGGAAAAGAGTGTGCAGAGGCTCTCTGTTCACACAGAGCAGCTCAGGTACGTGGGGTGAGCATCCAAGGGATGGATCCTGAGCTGAGGGAAACTGGATGAGCTCCTCAAAAATTCATGTTGTTAAGCCAGTTTACACCAGCTGACAATGAGGCCCTATAGGAGCTAAATGTGCAAAAAGGGTTACTTAGGTATACTCTCAAAAAAATGGGAAATTATTCTAATTTCTTGGTCTACAATTCCTACAAGAATGTTTCCTGTAAGACTTTCTGCAGTCATATCAAATATAACAGGTAAAAGGCTTTTATCTTAATATTTTTTCAGTGGTTTTAACCACAATCCAGATTGGCAAAGGAACGAGGGAAAAAACATAAAGGCAATAATGAAAAGTTTGCAAGCTCTCTGTGCTGCAAAGTCATCAGCTGAGTTATAATGGCATGAAAAGGGCATGAGGGATGGAGAAATCTTCATATCAAAGCTAAATTGCATATCCTTGATGTCAGTACTTTGTTTTGTTCTTCTTGCCAGATCTACAGGTTGGTTTTAATTTTTCCCCCATGGTAGGCATGGCTGACATGATGCTTAGATCTAAAGTTTACATTGCTGGTGTTACAGCTCAGTTCCCTTTTACTTCAGCCTACAACCCCACTACAAAATCTGTCCTCTAAGCACAATTTCAAGGTACAAATATGTGGTGAACAAGGGGAGATGGGAGGTGGTTGGTGTTGGGATGTTAGCTGCAGTTACTCTGCTGTGGGGTGGGAAAATAAACAGAAGAAAATGGGGCTTTTTTGTGTGCTGTCTCCTGCATGGAGCAGGCACAATATGGGCCAAACCAGCCTCCTCCCAGCCTGCTTGAGATTCTTCCCTTGCTTCAGAGTCATCTTTGCTGAGTGTGAGAAAGGTAAAGCCATCTGCAGGCTCTACCCCTCTCGCTCCCACTTTGGCACATCTGGCATCAGTGCTATCCTCATGTGTTCCCAGCATGAGATTTTCTATCCAAAAAGCAGATGGGAGGCGGGGGGGAGGTTCAGGGGGGGAGGGGGGCAGGCAAGTGTCCTATGAGCAAAGTGCTACCCATGAATGACCAACAAATGTCTCCTTTGCTCAGAGCAGAATGAATTCAACAGAGGCTGAATAAGTATAAATGCAGAAAAAAAAATCTCACCACTATGGGACACATACCTAAATCTAATGCAATGAAAACCACAGGTGCTGACTTTAAGAACATTTCCCTCTTTAGGAGGCACTGACAGCAGCAACCCATTGTTCAGGAGTTTAATGGTCCCTGGACAAGGATCCTGCAAGCAGCCCCTTTTCCTCTCGGATGCTTCTGATGCCAAACCAGGGAAGGCAAAGCTTATTCCTGAGGCTGACCTATTTCTGTGGAGCAGCTGCAAGCCTGGGTAATAATCCACTTATCTGGTGAGAAACCCACAAACAGCACCTTAGAGACAGGCACTGTCTTGCAGAGCTCTGGTTCAGCAGCCTGTGGGTGGGTGCTGACAGCATCCCCCAGTGCCCCTCCTCAGCTGCCCCCAGTGCTCCAGAAGAAGGTCTGCCCAAAAGGTGGGGTGGTGTGGATTACTGAAACCTTTGCTTGAAATTATTACCTGGTGGTGACTTTTACAGAAGGTCTTACAGAGTACCCAGAACTGCCAAACTGTCAAAAACTGACATGTACCAGAATATTGTGGGGAAAACACATTATTAAAACAGCTTCAGCAAAGGACAATGCCTGTACCAAGGAGTCACCTGAGAGAGCATTTTCTGATGCCTTGCGGTTTGAAGATGGTAATGGTTGAGAGGTGAGCAGTGACCCCATAGTTAAACCTTGCAGCCTTGCTAGCTGGAAGGCAGTGGAGGACAGGGCAGCCTTGGTGCTCAAATGCTGGGTCAGCTTCAGCAATGTCACCAGGTCTGGTTTCATGCCAAAAGTGAGATGCTGTAAGGTGAGATCTCTGCAGCTCCTTAAAAGGTCACTTACATCTTTGGTCAGCTGCCACCATGCTGTATTGCTGTCTTGGTTGGTTCCTTCACAAGCCTCACATTAGGGATGCTCCTGAGGGCAGCAGTTCTGCCTGCTTGAGGGCTTGGGTGGGAAAGTGGGGATGTGGAGACCCATGGTTTATGTGAGGCCATCGTGAGTAAACCATTCCCTCCTGACCAGGGCATGTGTGACACCAAGGGATCTGCTCAAGCCTGCCAAGGAATCTTGTTGCTACCACCACATAGCTCATGCTGGTTCCCACTTATTAGCAAATCTTTCCCATATCAGGAATGAGGTAACTCTCACTCACCCAGTTAGCTGTGTCTCCCAAGAGCCTTCCAGGCAAAGAGCAAGGTTCTCCACTGAGCAGGTCTGTGCTATTTGAATACTTTTGCTGAGCTTTCCCTGGCTAAAAATTGCCTTCCTCCAGGGGAATCCTGTGCCCGAGGGAACGCATAGTGTTCTGCTGGGCATGCCAGTCGAGTGCTGGCAGAGGGTTAAAACTATCTCCTCTTGTGGGTTTGGTGATCTACAAAGAAGAAAGTAGGTGCACCTGAAGAGAGTGTGGAGCTCATTATATTTTCTGTTTTGAGACTCATATTGTGATTTATTCAGGACACACATCTATCTCTTCCCCATCTTTTGTAAAAAATAACCCCACAATTGTTATAGGGTAAGAAGATGCCACTGTTTCTGGTCATACTCATTTTACCAAGTATTTTGGGTGAAGACATTCCCAAACTGCCTGGGAATCATCTCACAGAGACGAGCTGATCTTCATCTCCATCCCTCTTGCCCAGAAAATTCTTTCAAGCATTGTGGGATACCAGGACCTAATAGTCAGGGAAAAGCATTCTGTTGCCTTTTTCCTTTCTGTGTTAGAACATTTTTCCCTTCTGGAGAGAAGTGGAGAGGGGCACTACAAGGGAAACTTTGGCCACTAGAGTATTGGTATTTTGTGGTATGTTCATTTCCTGTACTTATACATAATATGGGTTTGGTGGTGTTAGATTTTCTCTGTCATGATAGTGTTTAAAAATACTCTGTTCCCCCTGCATCCCTGTTTGTGGATAGCTTTGATGTCTTGTAAATGTCAATATTTAGAACAGATCTGTTTGTTAGCACTGAAGTCACAAAAACCAAAGCAGAGCTGTCTGCTTCAGACAGCTGATGAATTAACAACAGCCAGAGTTAAGAAGCTACAAGTCTCTGCACTGGTGGGAAGATGTTACACATAGGATCCAAAACTGTTGCATGTGAGTGCATTAAATAATACAATAACCCATTTTGAGGATTTCATAAAGATGTTGCAAAAGAAGGGTTGCTTTGGTGTTGGTCTTTTGCATAGAAATCCTGTATGAATAAAAAACACGATTAAACAAATAGTTCCATGAGCACTGGAAAAAATGAAGCCTGGTTTCACAGAATCAGAGAATGGGTAAAACTGAAAGTGATCAGCTGGTCCAACCTCTCTGCTCAAGCAGGGCCAACTAGGGCACCTTGCACAGGATTTTATCCAGGCAGTCCTTGAATATTTCCAGTTAGGGAGACTCCACAACCTCTCTGGGCAGTCTGTTCCAGTGTGCAGTCACCCACATGGTAAAGTTCTTCGTCAAACAGTTTCCAAGAGCTCCTTTCTGTGTGGATCCTCTGCTGGCTGAGACAGATCTCATTAGCTTTTCCTTCAGCTGGCACTACTATGATTTTGCATCTTTTTATTTCTCTCTTTTCATAAAACTTATAGGGGTACTTATTTTACCTCTTGGTTTGGCTGAACCCATTCAGCAGGTTCAAAAGAGACTGTGCAATATGAAGGGACAGATAGATCTAACCAAAGGGTGACCTTATGTGTCCACAGGAAATCAGAGCCAGGGACTGACCATTCTCCTGTGCCATCCCAGAGCAAATGGGGTGTTTAGTGGTGAGGAAATCTTATAGAATGTTCCTGTCCCATTGTTGCATGCAAAGTGAATGTGTCTTTATACACTGGTGACATTCATACTGTCAGTATTTCTGAGACATTTAGAAAAGTCCTTAGAATGGAGGCTAGCCTGGAAATAGGTCAATTTTTCAGGAACATCAGGTGATATTTCCACCCCTTCATCTCCCACCAAGAGCCATGGTGCAGAAATTACCCAGGGGGTTCAACCTGGCTGCCCTTTTGTCTGCAGCACCCTGTGCATAAGAATCTTTTTGTAACAAATTCACATAATGCGCTGGTAGAATAGGAAGAAGTAGTTTTTCTTTCTTTCCTGAAGCCAATAAAAGTGGCATGCCTACATCAGAGGACAAATGTTATCACCGTGTTCCAATGGCTATAAAGGAGATGGAGACTCCCTTTTTTACAAGGAGTCACATGGAAAGACTAGAGGTCGTAGGTACAAGTTACTCCTAGAGAGATTCCAACGAGATACAAGAGGAAAATTTTTTACAATGAGAACAATCAGCCACTGGAATAATCTTCCAGGGGAATAGCAGATTCCCCAACACTGGGTGCTTTTAACATTCAGCTGAACAGAGTGCTGGGCTGTCTTGTCTAGACTGTGCTTTTGCCAAGAAAGATTGGACTAGATGATCCTTGAGGTCCCTTCCAACCTGGTGTTCTATGATTGTGTGAAATCCATTTTGTGAGTTGTTCAGAGGGTACTCCTCCAAATGCAGAAAGCTGCTGAGCTATAGATGTCTTTCATCCTCAGCATCTCTGGAGGAGCCCTCAGAGATCCTCTGGGGACTCTGAAGGGTGCCTGGGATGAGAACTCAGGGAGAAAAGTCAGCCTTTTAATTTAATGTTTTTTAAATGAAAGAGGTGGATGACATAAGCTATTCTGATTACCAGTGATGAGTTGTGGGCCAGTAAAAGATTGGATTAATTTGAGTCCCTTATAGCTCAGACCTGTCTTTCTGGCCTCTGACATGGTATGTGAATTTTGATTTCTTACTTTCTTCAGGCACAGAAAAGCATTTCTCTCTGGAACACGGCAAGAACAACATGATGAAACCACATTGTTTCATCAGATGGAAACCTGTGTAATCTCAAGTGATCCCCACTGAAGTTTAAACTGACACAGAGGACCACATTTTCATTAAGTCATGAATATACGCAGATTTTACAATAGTAGTTTGAATCTGGAAGTGGGTGCCCATCTGCAGTGTAGGCCCATCTTGTTAGCAGATGTTATTTGTCTGAGAGGTTGAACTTTTTCTAATTACAGTACTTTTTTTTTTCCCTTTTTTTTTTTTTTTAACATTTGCAGGACACTGAAGAAACCTAAAGGCACAGTTCCTACTCTTCAAGCAGCAAATTGTTTTCTAGTTGAAAATACTGTATAAAGACAAATCTTTATTTACACTTTGCAGACAGATTTGCCCACAAAAGTGTGTGTGGGCCAGGTGAACCTGTTTATGTAAGTAGCTGTTTCCTAGTATTCTAGGGAATTCATGAATGCAAAGCATAAAGATAAAATCCTGCTCCGTGTGGGTGCATTTGTTGAGCAAAGTTGTCAGATGTCTGTTAAAAGGAAATAACACTTGTATAGCAGGTTTTCACAGATGTAGTGTGTGAAAATTATTATTAAAGCATTTCTAAGATATTTCCAGCAGAAAGAATACTCTGTGATTTGTGGAATTAAGATTTTATAGCCAAAACACAAAGCAGGTTGGAGTTTGAATTCAGATCTATATGAGGTTTTCCTTCTGTGAGACTTAGAGGTTGTTTGCTGTGAAGAAAAATATTTCAAGATGTTTGTCTTGATGCTTTAATGCACTAACCCAGGTAAGTAAATAACAGAACCCCTAAGGATATGGGACCACTGTGAACACTCCTCAGGGAAATAGGTTCTGTCCATTTCCACTTTGCATTGTCAGGCTAAACACTCTTCCTCTCCCTTTTGGCTCAGTTTGCTGAGACGCTTCTTTCTTAAGTCAGGTATTTTTTGCTGGGGGAAGGAGACAACCTACAGACTGCACCAGAGGCAGGAGTGGCTCAGGAGAACTCTCTGTATACTTCCCACCATTTTTTTTTTATCCCCTAAGGAAATGAAATGATGAACAGGACATGGGGCTGAAACTCCTCCTCTGATGAAGAGCAGCAGTCAGGGAATTTTCCTGATTTAAAGCTAAGCAAATGGGCTCTTTACATTGCTGAAATCTACCTTCAAACAGGTAATGCAGGGCACTATTGGCAAAATACATGTGTGGAGCTCTTGGGTTATAATAACCTTTAGGACACCTTCTGGGCATGAATCAGGAGATGCCTATTAAAGCTAGTGTTGCCACCATCCTCTTATGCTCTTCTTGCTGTAGTCAAAGTTTTAATTACCACTCCCATTCATGAAGATGGGTTATTGGCTTAAACTTCAGAGTTTGGGTTGTTTGTTTTTTTAATTGGATGGTGGAGTGGATGTTGGTTTCTATTCTTTTCAGTGGTGAAGAGACCTGAAGTTAACCCAAATGCATCCTAAAGATGAAAAGAACAAAGAACACAAAGACCGTGGTCTGAAAAAGGACACTTTTTTATTTCTTTCAGTTAATTTATTTTTTTGTTTGTTTGTTTTTTTGAAGCCAGTGTTGTGAATTTGCCCTGATGGATGTTTTTGAATGCTGGAGGCTGGCAAACAGGGGTCAATCTGAATAAATACCTAAAATAAATAAATACAGCAGTCCTGATTAATACCCAAAGCGTTTGTATTCCCAGACATACATATAAACCAGCTCCACCCTGATTAATCAGGTCTGACTGTACTGTGTAATACTTACCATTTTTTAATTAAAATTGAGAGCTCTAACTGTCCAGAGAGCTACATGTGTGTTCTCTGAAAAATTGCAGCACAAGCAGAGGCCATTTTTTTCCCTACTCCTGCTACAAATTTCCTACTGAACTTTAAAGGCAATTTCAGGTGCAGCCGAACACTATCCATTATCTTTGCCTGCACTCCTAATCAGAGCAGCACAATCTGCCTCCAAAAACATTTGTTCTGAATGGCTGCTGTCTCTGGAAGCAGATGCTCTTGAAAATACAGCTGTCAATAGCTCCACTTACCAGTGTTTTCTTACAAAGAAATATTCCAGTTAAGGTTTGCTTGGATTTAACTACATGCTTATGATCGTGGTGGTGAGGTATAATATTTTTGCCTGTGCACACGGAACAAATCAATAAGCTGCTTCTTCTTGACCCTGATTTTGCTTTTCCTTCTGCCTGTATAAATCAGTAAGATCTCTGCTCAGATGAGTAGTTACACCTGGCTAAAATTGCTGGAGATGAGTTTCAATTCCTTTGTTTCAAGCAGAAACAGGGTTTTTTTTAACAGGAGAGAATAAACAAGTATTTCATGGTTGCCTTCTCTCTGTGCTCTGTTTTTCCCCTTTTTATTATTTCAAAAAATCAGATTTTACTCATATATTACACCAAACCAGTGACTCCATCTAGCTTCCCACAGCACACTTTTTATAGCAGGGAATACTCCTTTCTTGTCTTGCTGAAGCACATATTTTCACATAATTTGCACTGATAATATAACTGAGCTGAGTAGCTTGATAGAATATATCACTCTTCACACTCTAGCAGTCCCCCTCCTTAAATAATGAAAGTGGTAGACTCCTGGTAGTCTTGATTTTAAACATTTTAAATATATATAATGGTTTGCACACTGTGCAGTGATTTGTAAAATGTGAATGCCTACAAAACCATGGTTACCAAGCATAACATTATCTTATTTTTACTTACACAACCAGTAAAACAGCTGGAGGTCTAAAATCATGGCCTGGCATTAAATGCATTACTACATTTTAACCATGCAGGATGAGGCTGTCCTTTCAATTGGGAGATAGGAAGAGAAAGAAAGTACAGTGATTACTGGAAAATTAACACCTCCCATTTTAATAGACTGATTATACCCACGGCACTTAAATAGAAACCCTTCAATTGAAATGAATTGGAATTTTATCTATCTATCTAAGAGCAAGTAAGGCACAAGTGGCTTTGAGCTACACAAATACTAGTATTAATCTTCAGAGTGGAAATGGAGTATTAGTGGAAACGAAGTATTTTATTACTAGAAATCCTGTCTTTTGTTTTAAGACCCACCTGTGTGGCACCATTTACATTTCTTTCTTTTTATTCCTGTTCCTGAAAGAAGATCCATAACAACAGCACTTCCCTAGTTTCCCTTTTTAACATCCATAATTGTAATTGACTGGCACTGAATTGAGTTTTAACCCATAAACCCAGGTAATGGCAGCATGCCTACAAGGTTTAGGACTAGGTTTCCTCACCCTGAGTAGCACTACCAAGCCCTATCAGTAAACCTTCACAAGAGTGGTGTTAAAGGAGAACAATTTTGCTGCTGCAAAACGGTGTCTTGGAAATAACACCTTAATTTTTCCTCCAAAAAAGATGCCTTCATGAGCCTTGTTGAAATGTTGAAGGTCTCCTGGGATGTAGTTTCAGTGGGGGCTTTTGCCTGGCAGGAGGCTGATGGAAGGCAAGGTGCTGGGTCACTTTGGGACAAGGGAGTTACCCCACTCTCAAAGAATACCACCAATGACGCCTAGAGTACTATAAGAGCAGGCAATGTGGCACAGCTCAAAGCAGAAATTTCTCATTGTTAAAAAATGTCAAGTGCATTTGTTTATGAAAAGGGCCCCGAATCAAACATTCCTCCTTATTTCCTCTGTTTTCACACATCATGGTACCTCCTGGTGCTACCATGGTACCTCTTGGATCCAGAAGCACACTCCACCAAAATCGCCCCAGAAAGTCCCCAAATTGCTCAGGTTTCAGGAGTCTGAGGACTATCAGCAACACGAAGGGATCACTCAGCACCTGATCAATGTGACTCCAATATCCGGTCAGTGAAGCAAGTGCAGATTGAAAACTGTCAGCACGTCCCAAATCAGCCCCAAGAAGCTGCATGCTCTTCCCTTAGATAGGTCTCTCCTTCTACAACTATAAACCCATTCATGGCATGTGGTAGCTGCAATGGGAGTAAATAGTATTCTGGTGGCTCCTCCAACCCCAACAAAAGTAAGAGGAGAGGTAGCCAGGAGGTGACACACTGCTTTCTTGCTCAGCCCACACTGGGGGACAGTGGGAGATTTGGCTAAATGCTTGTGACATTGAGAGACCGAGGTCTGATTCATCTGCCTGATAAAGCTTTGAACAAGGCACTGGGGGAATAAAAACAGTTCGACTCTTGTCTCAAGACACGGGTTTTACATCAGTGGTATTACTGGCTGTGTTTACACAGGCAGCCCAGCCAGCTCTCAGACTCCACGAAGTCCATTAAAACCAGCTTGAGCAACCCCCTGCAAAGCTTGCCTGACATGTGCTCAAAGGGCTGTGCCCACTGCACACTCCTTGTCTCCCCCAAATGAAAGGTGCCTGCACCCCCAAATGAGAGGACCCAAACCTCAGCACCCAGCCCGAGGGTCTACGGTGCAAGGAACAACCCTTCCCAAAAAAACTACCCCAGCCAGAAAGGGTCTCTTCTTGGAGACCCAACAGTGCCTTTATTTACAGCACAGATACTGCAAAGGGAAGGTTGTGGTGGTGATGGCATGGCATCCTGGAATCAAAAATGACTTGTTTACTTTATAGAGGATCAGAGAAGGACACAGATTATACAACCAAAAGAAAGAATGAGGCTGGTTAATAGCACTGGCAAATGATGGAGGGAAAAAAATCTGCACTTTTATTCAAAGAAGAAAATGAGCATTGTAGTAAACATGCAGACAATCCACACCAAGCACAAATCTGGTTTCTGTGTGTAAATGTGTGGTCTAGCTGCAATCTTTATGGAATCTGCTCCAGCTTCAAATGAATGTAGTATTTTTGAAATAGTTTAAATGAATGTGGTCTCTGAAAGGAAACAATGGATGTAGTAAACAAGCAAATATTTTGTCAATAGCCGAGCAAGAAGGATGCTGAAAATTTCATCAGAGGAGGACTAAGCATGAGATTTCGGATGTTACACCTGTCTAGAGCCTGTGTTCAGGGGGTACAGGGATGGAGAAGCTCATGAAGAACACAGCAACCCTGCACACTCCAAAGTTAGGAGACTGGCACCTGCTTTTAGCAATTTCCAGCCCTACCAGTGGGAATGTGTTCAAAAGAAGGGATCAGCTGCATGCCTTAAAAATGAAAAGCCTGTGCATTCAAGGTGGTTCAGATATGGGTCCCTGTTTTTAGCACCCTGTCCTTTTCCTTAGGACACCCTGCCTCAAAAGGGCAATCTGCACTGCAGAAGAGCTTGACAGGGCAGCCTGGCTCTCCTGTCCTGGCTGTCCCCTTCCAGGCTTTGGATGTGCTGGGAGCACTGATGGCACACTGAGGAGAGAAAAGCTGCCCTCACATGGGTCAAACTACCACTGGTGGTACCCAAGTTTTGTTCCATTTCCTCTGCTGCCAACTCCCTCAGGCATGAGCTCAGACCTGCAGCTATGGCAAGAATTAAGCTACTTTTACCAGCTGAATGTGAGGTTTCACTCTGCAGTGAAGAGGCTGGGACAGCCTCCTGTTTAGCACACTTTCTGCACTGTTTTTTATGCAGAAGTCTGTGTTTGCTCCTCCCCTGCCCTCAGTGTGCTGCCAGAGATGCTGGGATATTCCCCTGCTCCACAAAGTGCACTGCCAGTCCCAGGAAATCTGGGATAGCACCTTCAGCAGAGCTGCATGGAAGACAAAGCTAACACAATAAGCAAAGCACATTATTTTCCTTTTAAAACAGAAAAAAACCCCAAAACCCACAAGTACACACCGTGGACTTGCTAATTACTTACACATTCCTGACTTGGAAGCATGTGATTTTTTTTTTTCTTTTTTTTTGTTTTGCTTTACTTTACTAGGGTGACAAAGAAGAACCTCATAACCTCATCTTACTGTTTGCTGCCAATTAGTTGCTTAGTCCTTGACCCAGAGATGAAAGCTTTGTGTGACTTGGAAAGTCCCACAGATGTTGCCAGAGGAACCTCCATAGCTTCTCTCTCCATATTTAGTGGGGATGTGGATTTACAAACACGCTTTAAGGAGTTTAGTCTGAGCCTAAGCAGTTGGCTGTGTTTAAAAACACCACTCATTGCTTTGTAAATCCAAAAGATTTCATAGGTTCCTTCTCTTCAGATTTCCACAGAAGAGCCTGTAAATGCTTTGGACCAAATAGCTGTGCAGTTAATGAACTGTGCATACAAAAGCACTATGACCAGCTATGAATTCACACTTAATAGTTTAACAAAAATGTCTGGTTTCATATGTTTTTCATTCCTTTTTAAATAGTGATAGGCATGTCAATTAAATCCATCTTTAAAACAGATTTTAACAAATATATGCACTGCCCACTGAAATTCATTTAATGTTATCTTTTCCACATGCATTTCCAAGAGAATTAAAGGGCACAATATTCTATTATAATCAGTGGATTTTTGATTTTTCTTCAACCTCCCTAAGTACCAAACATCTGATAGGATACTGTAAAGTTCTCTGGAGAGAATTTTCTTTTATGGAGAGACTGGAGTGAAAATTTTCAGTCTGAAATGCACATAAGACTAGATTTTCAAAAGCATAGGCTGCTGCCTCTATTTGTGTCTTTCAACCCGAGGTACCCAAAGTATGATTTTTCAGGGATGCTGAGCAAACTTAACTCCCATGGGGCTCCATCCAGAATTTTCCCTCTTTGCCACAGCTGCAAATCAAGCTCTGCATTGCTAAGGGGACTAGAGAGCATTTCTTGAACAGTTTTCCTTCCAGTATTTCCTTACTGTGGGAACAGGCTTAAGTGATACTTGATGGCATTCAGTCACAGATGACACAGCTCATAAAGCCAAAAAAAAAAGGAAGCAAAACTCAGGTGGTGAAAATTTACCTCAGTGTGTGAGAAAGAGAAGAGGGGGAGAGTTTTTAAGTGAAAGCTTGACTCTTTCAAAAGGAGACAGATGGTTTGCATCTACTGGCATGAATATTACAAGCTTCAGGTGTCCCAAAATGCTGTGAAATGCAACATTAGAATAATATGTCCAAAGGTATCCAGGAAAACAATGGCTTTTGCCTCTGCTACAGTTGATTTAGGGAAACCTTCCCAGAGTTCCTTTTTATTAAGAAAAACCTCTTTGCTGAGTAGAGGATCATGAAGAGAAGCTGGCTCCATTAGAAAATATGCATTTGAAAGTATTTTTACTGTTTATTTTCAATATTTCTAGATCATGCCCCCATTAGCATCCTTCAAACCTACCCCACTCCATTCCTTTCTGTAAGTTTTAATCAGATTCTTCATTTCCCCCAAGCCCACAGTCCTTAATTACATTTTACAGACACAGCAATGGAGCACAAGCTGGTCAAAACAGCTGTGGGAAAGTTTCTGCTTTGAAGCAAATACTACTGGTGAGGATAATTTTGCAGCCAAAGAGACTTCTCCTTCATTTGTGTTAACACAGTATGTTCTAGCTCTTCCCAGCCAGTTTCTATACATACAAGCAGGCAGCATTTCTGCCTAGTCACAGAGGGGTTTCTGCTGAGGCTTTTTGCATTTTCAATTTTGTGAGCCAATGTTCAAACATGCTAGTTCACTGCTAAGATTTCAAAGATCATAGTGGGACATTTGATACCCAAATATCACTGAAAGGTCTCTCTCAATTCAGTTAAGTTTACTGATACAGAGCAAAACATTAAAAAAAAAAGTTCACAAATCTTAATTTAGATTTCTGAAAAAAATTATGACACTGGGTGACTCTCACTTGGGACAAAGAAAATACTGAGTGTCCTACACACTTGGGGCCATATTTCACCATGGTCTTGGTCAGGGATCCTCATTCTATTCCTGATACTATTTTTTGAAAGTATTGCTAGTAGCTGACTTGTGGCTAAATGGGCTCTTATGAGAGTTCATTCTAGCTAGTCTTGGAAGTCTATTTGACCCGTCCTCAACCACCCAGCTCGAGGTGGCTTTGGCTTGTGTTTGCTGCACGGTGAGTCTGCCCAGAAGACACACACAGTGTGTTTGTAAACATTTCCCCAGCAAACAAGGCAAGGTGTGATTATCCTCTCGTGCTGGCTTTACAGTGGTGTAAATCCATTTACTTGCACGGGATATTTGTCATTTACATGGCTACAGGAGAGTATACTGCAAGACCCTAAGGGTTAAGGATTCATGAGAGAATGTGGAATAAACTGTTTGCATGGAATCACAGGAGTGGGATTGCTGAGCTAACATTTGCAAAGCATCCTTTCTTAGTGAAACTAATACTTTTTTTCTCTGAAATAATTTCCCATAGCACAACTATGATATGTAAAGAAATGTATTTACTAATTGGTGTTTATGAAAATGTTCTTTTCACATTTCTTTTATGTTTCTGTTATTAGATCTTTTTATTGGATGTTAATGGATGTTACTCAATTCTCAAGGGATCTTGAACATTTTTCTCAAGCAACTTATTGAAATTTCTGAATTCTGCAGGTTCTGTTTTGTTCTGACGATGTTTGCTTCTTATTGTTCTTTTTCACTTTTTATCATGTAGCATTGTAAGTACATTAAATTAGTAATGAAAAATGAAACCACAGGAGCCTACTGTATTCTAGATAACAACTGCCTTTTCACTTGTCTGTGTTACATTACAGTGTCATAACTTTCCTTTATATCCCCTAATATTTTTCATTATTGCACCATCCACAGCACAGAACTATAGGGGTTTGTTCAGATTCTAACAATATTTTCCTTAAGTAAATCCATATCTAATAACAACATTTATTTTCTCCTTATTTTTCTCGCTGTGTAGCGGAAGGCAACACGCTGATTTCTCTTAAACCTCATATTGCTTTTACAGGTGTGCAAAGATGTCAACAACAGATATTAAAGAAGATACATCAGGAAATAAAAGAGGCCAAGGTGCAGGGCTGTTAAGGGGCTGCAAAAGCTTTAGCTCCATGCCCTGATCTTAAAGGGGTTAAATATGAATTTGACAGTAAGGAATAGATGGGGACCAGTGGCTTTTAAGGCAAGATCCTCCCCAGGTGTGTGTGTGTGTGGAGGCTGCCCAAATCACAGACAGAGGTGCTTCCAATTAATTGCAATCAGGTGTTGCAGTTAAAGTAGAACCTGTGGCTAATTAGTGGCTTGTCTTCCCCCTCCCTTTTATTTCCATTTCCCCTTCCCTTTGTGGTGTTCCTGCTTCCAAGGGGTTATCTCGGTGTGGAATTGGACTCCACAGCAGGTTTCCTTGGTGGCTTTAGGGTGCATTTGTATTTTTCTGATTGTGTGATTTCTGGAAGCAAGCATGGTCTGTGTTATTGACTGTCTGGAGAGACTTTTATGATTAGTGAAGGGAACAGGAGAACATAAGCTCTTTAGAGCCCTTAAAGTTCCAGTCCTGTCCCACAGCTGTGCATTGGAATATGGTGTGGTGGACTATCAGGATGTTCTTCAGAGATGGACTTGCTGGAATTGCTGGAAATGTGAAGCCCTGTGGTAAGTGACTTTAATTTCTTGTGTCATGTGACTGTATGGGTGTTCCTGCACAGTGTGTGAATGCTGTGTTTTTTCTCATTAGGGGATGAACTGGGGGTAATATGAAATACAGGGAATTTCCTGCCTTCTCCAAAGTGGAGCTGTGGAAAGGGTGAATATTTCTAGCAACTAAAAATGCTTTTAGTGGTTGTAGTAACTAAAATAAGTCACCTGCTTAATGTGTTTCTTGATGAATATTTTTATTTCTGCTAATTGCCATTCCTGCTTAATTGAATTTTGTCTTGGAATGTGGAAAACTCTGGAACATTCTTTAAAGGTGTTTCTTCGGCCCAGCAATAGAAGTCCCCCTTCATGGACTCTCTGGGGCCTGTCTCCTGCCTCTATGGGGATAACAGAGGTGGGAACTGTGGGATTTAATTTCTTCATCCATTTTTATCTGTCTCTCTCTTCTTGTATGTTTTATTCTCTGTGTATTTTACAGAGGGGCAATTGTTGGTGGCTTAGGATCTCTGCTTGTTGTGCAGGGGGTCATAGACCTGGTTGTAGTTTACATAAGTACCTGCCACTGCTTATGGTTATGTAAAACAGGGATGAATATCTAAACCCAGAATCAAAAGCCTCCTACACATGAATGAGCCCGTTAACGGGGGAAAGAAAACAGGGCAGAGCTGTGCCAGTGAAGGCACGGATGGCTTCACATTTTCGTTTGTGGAAGAGCTGAAAGTAAAGGCAAACACTGAAAACATATGGTATTTCTCAACCACCAGATCAGTGGGTAAAGTAATCACGGAAAAAAAGATTCCCCCCTTCTCCTCTCCATGCATACAGACACAGAAAAATCAACTTAACTGCAGGGAGATGCCAGGCAGGATTTTGAGGATGGTTTTAATGAAAGAGAAGGAGGAACTATTGTTTAATGGGCAGTGACTCAAAGTGCCTGAATGCACCACATGCACTGCAGGCAGCAGCCAAAAGGAAGAGTGTTGGGTTACTGCCTCTCCTATGGCAGGCTCAGCTCCAGTCCTGCTGGATGAATGAAAAAAGATGGGTTAATTATTTGAATGAGGGGGGGGAAAACCCCCCATCATCCTCTGAAAACATTTGTGTTTTTGGAATGCCTCCACTGACTTCAGATGGCTTGGGGATCAAAACTGCCCCGCTCAGATAGAAGTCCTCAGCATGGTTGTTGCAGCAGGTGTGGGTTATTGGTGTCATCCTGGAGAGGTGGCATGGGAGACAGCCTGACACGAGGGGCTGGCTTCTGCTCCTGCCACTGAGCAGACCAAGCTGTGGGATGTGTTTTTACTGCATGCAGCTATTTTCTCCTGCTCCCACAAAGAGGGGTTGCAGGCATAGTCGTTGATAGTGGCACGAAACCTTTGCAGTAAAATGCTACCTTTGCTCCATGTGATGTGTCTGTGCCTCACTCTGCAACCTGGGTAGTGGCTCCCTGTGTGCCTGGGGGTGACTTTTTCAATTTGGTAGATGAAAAAACACTGCTGTTGGTGCACTTTGGAGAGAACGAATACCTTAGTATTGCATACACAGGAGGAATTGTGATCTCAAACAGTTGGTTTATGACTCTGTGGATGCAGGATGTGCTGGTGACTTCTGACTGCCCAGTGCTAGGTAGTCATGGATGAGAATTGAGCCTCCCCAGTGCTGGCTCTGGGCCACATGGAGTACATGAAATATAGTGGGAGCCCCTGCTATGTGATAGGCATGTCCTTTCTCACAGCCATCCTCCCTGACCATCTGCTTTTGCTCCCCAACCTCACTTAGGTCTTCATCTTGACTTACTGTCCTATGCAAAACTCCCCCCAAAATACCTTTCTTCCTGCACCTTCCCTGAGGAGCTTCCCCTCCCAACACTGGCAGAGACTTCAGCTATGAGAAAGCTAGGATTTCTCCTTTTGCTGCGAGGGCCAGAAACCATCCAGATTATTAAACTTTCCAATACTGCTCTCTACTAGCATTTATACACAGTGGAATTCCTTATTACAAATGAGGATTTTAATTCTAAGCTTAGCTTGATAGAATGTAATTTAAAGCCATTTAGGATGGCTTAGCCTTCAAAGCAAACTCAAGATTGTTTAATTAGTCATGCAAGCCACTGAGTGGTACCCATAACACAAAACAACTAAAGTATTTATTAGTTTTAGAGCTAAGTTAAGCCTTGCTTGTTCTACGTTTTCAATCAAGTCCATCAAGTGTTAAGCACATTTTGCTTTTTCCTAATCTTCCAATGCTCAGTAAATTTTATTTCTGAATAAAAGCATAGCCCAAGTGTTGCAAGATGTAGAATGAAAACCAAATTGAAACAGTTCTTGTATGCTTTAGAGGCAATACTGGCAGTAGTGGTGCTTGGGATGGTCTGAAAATTTTTTGTTTCTTTTTTTTTAAATTGTCTTTAAAACAAATTCAAGCCAGTTTAGGTTTTGTCTATTTTTTCCCCCCCTATTTATTAAACTTCCTGAAACACGGTATGCTAAGAAACAAAGTCCCAGTAAGTGGCCCCATAGAAATTGCAAAATGCAGCAAGGAAGTTGTGAATAGAGTTTTGTGGATCAGAAGGAATATGGTGTTTCTTTTAGGAAGGCATTGGCAACACCAAGATTTCAGGGTTTAAGTTGAAACCATTTCTGGTTGGGTCAGTACAGACACAGTTTTGTTTTGTGGAGTTTCTTATTACCTTTTTCTGTTATTTGGATCATGAATGTTTGACTGGAATCAGGATTATTGCTGGTTGATATAAGCAGCATCCCAGCCCCCTGACTTGGGGGATGGGACACAAACTGATTTGTGCTTTAAGAAGGTTTCATGTTGGGATTCAATCCAGGGTTTCAGTCATCTGTAGTGGGACACTGTCTGGGAAGTTGTCTGGGCATTGTTACAGGGACAGCAGTCCTTAACCTTGACTTTAGCATTGACCAGCCTTAAGATACCAGACAGAAGCTTTTACTGAATACAGTGTTTTGTGTCTAGATGTGAGGCTGGATATCAGGTAAATGCAAAAAGACCAGGAAAGAGAGACTGAGAACTAGTGAGACCTTATGTATTGCTAAGAGAGGCATGCAATCTTCAGTAATGAATGACTTTTCATACAAAATTGAGATTATTAGGTGGGTTTAGACCTAATCAGGTGTGTTTGAGTCTTTTGCCTCTGTGGGCTCTTACCTTGCAGGAGAACAGGTAATGCTTGTGTGGTGCTAGGAAGGCAAAGGCTTGCAGCTCAAGTCAAACCAAACTGGGATTTAGCCATTTTATGCCTGTTTGAGATGTAAAGTGCTTGTCTTGCTGTCTGAGCCTGAATCTGGGCCACAGTGTGTTTCTCCACTTGCTCTTGTTGAGAGAAATCGCTCCTTCCAATTCTAAGACCCAGCAGCACTGGGGGTGAGGTTTATGGACACACCTCTGTACTGGGCTGCCTCAAGTTAAGTGGTGAGATGAAAGAACGTGTTGCCATAATGCTTTTCCAATGTTCTCTAACTTGTGGAGAGAGAAAAAGAGAGGGTTCTTCGTCTTGCTAACTACTTTTGATTCTCTTCAATGCCTCACACGTTTTCTTAGTTACAGCAGTCAGCTTTTTACAGGTGAATTGTGTTCTCGATTCTGTTGATGTTGACAATAAATTATGTTCCCACCACCAGTAACAACAGCAGGAAACGCATGACTTTCCTCCATGAAAATCAAGACTAAAATAACAAATTTTCCACAACAAATTAGCCACATCATTGGGAGTGGATTTATCTGGCTGTTGTTTGGAGGGAGTATTTTTGATTTAATGATTTTTTTTTCATTGTAGTGATAATATGGGACTGTTAGACAACTGTTGTGGGTATCTGCTCCTTGCTTTCATAACTGTTCTACTCTAATTCCTCTTCTTTCTATAGTAAAAGAATTTCTTATTGGTCTGTGGAAAGAGGGAGTATAAAAATGCTATTGTAGAAGAAACTAATGTTATATAGAGCAATTCTCCTATGGGAAGAAACAAGGGGAGCCTTAAGCAGCACTTTTTTTTTTCCCAGAAACCATGTGCCTGTGAGGTGCAAAATATACAGACAAGGCATTAGGCTGTCTAGGTTGCCTGTGCTGCTTCTTTCTGGTCATGATTTGGGCACTGCCAAAAGCTCATTCTAGCTATCTGCCTATATTTATATTAATGTTCCAGGCTTTGGGGGCACACATAGCATGACTGCACTGCTTTGGGAGCTTTTACAGCCTTTGGGTTGTGAAATAATCCCTGGTTAAAGTAAAAATCTTGCTGGTAAGGTTGCCTGAGGCTCTGACAGCCCTGGAGCATCCTGCCCAAGAAAAGAGGGCTCTGCTAAGATCAAGCCTGTGACTTGAGTTTGCTCAAACCTGTGACTTCTCATGGAAATGGTCAGATCTGATGAGGAAGAGTTTTCCAATACAAGTGTGTGGAAAATCCACACTTGTCTCTGCCTTGGAAAGATACCTGCCAAAAAAACCCCCCAAAACCAAATCTTGGGAGGCACTTTGGTATCTTTTGATAAGAAGCTTCTCCATAAGAACAAAATGTTATAACTCTATTGCTTGTTGATTTCCTGTCATGTGAAATGTTAGTTTCTGTGGTGAATGGGAGAAACTCTTACACATTATCAGGCTTTAAGTTACTCTGCCCTAAGGCTTTGGTAATTTAACTTCACCCCCTTTCAAAGTTGGTTTTGTGTGTGTTTTTTTTTTTTCTTTCCTCCTTGTTTTTTTTTTTCAAACTTGAAACTTAAGTGGGGGGGGGAACCCAAACCTTTCAAAATCTGCCCCCACTCCCTCAGGTGATGCTCTTCTGAAATGTAAATGCTCAATTATGCAAAGATAAGAACATGAGAAACTTTGGAAGGCAAAAAAAGGTTACCTTGATTAATGAGTAAAGCTGTGTTAATAATGGATTTTTAGTCTCCTGGCCAAACCAAGGAAGCATTGGGGGAAGGGAAATAATCCAATCTAGCTGGAAGAAGCACTTGCATAAAGCCAGAAGTAAGTAACTGCCAGGGACAGAAGGGAAATGCAGGTTACTGGGTACCCTCCTCATTTCTAAAATCTTTCTCTTCTGGTTTCTTGTGGCAAGAGGGAGTCAGTGATAACAGATGCGTGCGAAGACGTGGTGAAATTCCTCTCTGGATAGGGTTGTTATCCTTTCCTGCCAGGAATTGTAGAGATCATCAGGGCTTCTCTTCCCCTAGGAGTTGCATCCAGTTTCTGTACCAAATACCCTACCCAATGTTAGGCTGAGCTGTGCCTGTGTTGCTCCAGACAAGGCAAGCTGCAACCTGCATTTTGCCTAGTGAAGGTGATAAAAGGGAATATTTTGGAAGGTGTTTTTTAGGACACAAAAGATATGAGGAAGAACTGACATGGTCTCACAAGTTTTGGCTCTTCTGTGCAATTCACCACACTGTAAAAGAATACATATGTAGGCAAGTCCCAGGTTATCCTCTTGTATGTGGGGAGAAAAAAAATTGAATGTGACCACCTTGACCATTTCTGAATACCTCTGAGGCAGTTAGGTAAATCTAAGAATTTATATTCAAGTGTATTTTCCTAATCAGTTTTTTTTTTCATTTTGAGTAACATGGTCTAAACTCTGATATCAAATAGATACTGGTATTAAACATATTTTTCAATATAATATCTGAAAGTTGTGAGATAAGTCAGGTAGGTAAGATGGCTTCAGTCATGAAAGACAGTAATTTCTTTAGGGCAAGCTTGATTATGGAGCTTTTGTAGTTTAGAGAATCCAGATGATGCTCAACATGCTGGTATGAGACACTTCTGGAGTCTGGTATTTGAGCCAGTACCATTTATCATGCTGTCAGCTTCAGGTCTGAGCAGATTAAGTGTGTAGTACAATGCCAGGACATTAAGGCTGAAAAAGTTTCAGGACTGCAACAAGATTTTCTGTGTTAGAGGAGTCTCCTCTGTCCCTGACTACACTTTACAGATGATTTTATTCTGTGTTTACTTTGTGTTTCTCTTCCTTGCTAATCCTTCTGCCTTTCAATGTTACTTTTCAGATTATCTCTTTCCTTTATTACATAGCAGAGTGTACAAGCACTTTCTTTTATTTGTCTCTATAATTCATGTCCTGCATGACTCTGTTTTTTTGGTGTAGTTTGTCCCACATAAGCTATGCTTTGTTTGCCAGATGTCACTGGTGAAGGAGATTAAATTGTATAAGCACCATGATGCTCCTTTTGGAACCACAAGTACCTGTATCTTTATAGTCAACTGTTTATTAACTCATTATTAGCATGGTGTTTTTTGATTAAAAAAATAATCTTTATTAACATGAGTATAACATTTTCTAAGCTTTAGAAAAACTGCATCCTTATGTAAGGTCATCCATGCTAAGAAGGCCTGTATTAAGGATGCCTTATTTGAGTCCAGTTCAGCCACTGGAGCCTGACACCATTCAAATTAATACCTGAGCTGTTTTAAATGCTCCGTGCATCACTTGATGTGTGCCTGTCCTGGATCCCACCATCCTACAGCTTGTTCTTTGTTTTGTGGGATCCCTATCTCCAGCTTTGTAGGTTTGAAATCCTTTGAGAGAAAATTGCCCCTTGTCAGTGTTTTAATTGGGTTTTAAATCAGTCTCTTGATGTGCGCAAGCTAACCAGTCTCTTCTCCAGGCAGAGGACCTGATGGTTATCACTAACTCAATTACATATCAGTGAGACTACACTCAGTTAAATGAAGTTGATTTTGCTTCTTAGGCTCAGAGAAAAAAAGGTAATTGTACCTTGTAGCAGCCTGTTGACCATAATGCTCAGAGATTTGTCTGGTTTCAAAGATCTGTTCTGGGCTGGAATTTCCTTTAGATGCTGCATTGACTTGAGACCAAGGGATGGAATCTCTCTGTAAGTATGCTGAAGAGCACAGAGCTCTGCAAGTATTGCCAGCCCCAAGTAATTCAAAATGGAGTTGAAGAACCAGAGGGTTATTTAAATACCTGACCTCTTTAAATGGTTAGTGACTACTTTTACTGTGTCCATGTCCCTCCTGAGAATGATTTTTAGGCTGATTTGAAAGGCTTGAAAATGGTTGCCCTCCAAGCCTAGAGGTACTTGTGTTGGAGGGGTCTTGGCTGAGCCCTGCAATCATCTGTTCTTAGTATTTCCCTACTTCTTCGAGCAAGTAACACCTCCTGCCTTTGAACTCTGCACTGAAGAACCCTGATGGGCTCCATGAAATCCTATTTAGGCTTATTGGTGTCTGAGGACTTTTTAAGTGCTCAGGTGCCTGGGACAACTGTGCATGTGGGTCTGACTTCCAGTGGGAAGGGCTTGAAGCCTGCTATTTGTCTTAGAAAAACATCAATAATATAGAAATGACAACATACTTTTTTTATAGGGCAAGGTAGAGTTGTCTTATATAGTTTCATATAAAGAGCACTCACAAAACATTCAATAGGGGAGACTCTCTAATGGACTTTCATTGCTCTGCAAGGAGGGAATGTAAAATCACACTGGAGAAGTTTTGAAATGCTTAAAAATAATTGAACTAAAGTGAAGCTCAGCATTTATTGAGCTTTGGACTGAAAAAGCAAAAGGCCCCCAACCCTGTGAGTTTTCTATGAATTTGAAATAGTTCAGTAACTCTGGTGGCATCTTTCAGTGACTACAGAAAATGAAGTTAAAATGTTCTGTGGAGGGAGCTTGGCTCATCAGAGCAATGGAAGTGACTTTTAGCATAAAGTAAATGCTTCCATCTATTCACGTAATTTGAATAATGCACAGCCCTCTGAATTAATAGGCAGAAAGTCAATCAAATGATTCTGTTAACTTTATAAGCCTCAGAAAGCCACGGCTTGAGTGGATAAAGAATGTCAGCAGAGCTTGAGTGGCATTTAGCAATATACAATGAATTTGGAAATGTGTGTTCAAAGGGCAGTAAATTTGCTGTGTGCAACAGTTCACTTTCCTGAAGCAAGTTTGTCTCTTAGAAGGAGATGTAAAACTGAAGCAATGAGTAGGAGTAATATTGCTTGGGCCTCTCCTGTGATGCCACTTGGGATCTACCTGTGTTTTGATGGTAATGTCTGTTGGTTAAGACATTCTTCACTTTATTGAAGTGCTGCTGCACCTCAGCAAGTGATCACAGATGTAGGGTTTATATGTCACTTCACAACCACTGAGATTCCTTGAGATACGTGATGGTATTTGGACTCCCAAAGTGGTTGGTTATTAACTGCAATTATTTAATGAATTGATAGCCATCTGAAAGTATTGAAATAGAGGTTGATCAACAATATTGTAATGGTGAACAAGAAAGTGAATGCAGTTTGTGAGATCAGTGAGCTGAAGATCTTGTAGATACCAGGCCAGTGGAATTCAGCTTGTTTGCCTATCACCTCCACTAAGAGTTTAATTTTCTGATGCCCTTTTGTCAAGTGTGATAATATCTTGAAAGAAGGACTCAGGTATGGCCTGACTGGTAAAACAAAGCAGTACTATTGATTTCTGTCTTCTCTTGAACATTAGGGTGTGTTTCTGGCAACTGGAGTAATTGAGTAATTTCAGTATCTGAACAGGTAGCTGAGGGCAGGAGCTGGGTGTATCCTCAAGCCCTTTTGACCTTGCAAGACCAAGCCCTCAACACAAACTTAAGCTGACACGAAATGACCTCTTGGACCTTTGCTGTACATATAGACTAAGGATGGAGGTCAGGCTGTGGTTTATGTAGGCTCAGCATGGGGAGGTTTGGCAGCAGAGCAGGGTGAGTCTTGTTACATGGCTGAAGAAGGTGACCCTGCTGTTACCTTCCTGCCCTCAGTCTCAACAGTGTCTGGCAGGCATCAGGTGAAAATGCTTAAATGGAAAGGATAAGACAAACTGAATGCAGTGCATGAAAATCCATGTGCAAATTGTATGTTTAGGAGCATCACAGCTTCCAGTTAAAAGGTAAGCTCAGGAAGGAGTGCTTTAGATTTTGTCTACAGACAAGCTACTGAAAAGCTTCAGAGGCTTTTTAGCTAACCTATGAATAAGTGTTGCCTCCAAATCTTTCGGATTTTCAGTCTGAGGGTGAATTACTCTCGTCAAGTATGACTCATGCTAATCAATTGTTGTTCTCTGATGATAACTTTTTTTAATATATCACACATGTATATTCATACAACCTCTAAAGAAAATGCATCTTTTTTCAGGAATAACTTTAGGTAGCAAAGAATGCTAACTTACTAAATATTGGCCCATGAAACTGTTCATAGGTTAACTGCTTGGTCACAAAGTCCTTGCTTATGGATTCCAACAGCAGCAATGAGAGATATTCAACTTCTCTGTAACTAAGTTGAACGTAGTGATTTGTCAAGCAAGAAAATTAATTTCTATCGAAAGTGTAATCAAAATGAACCTTTGTCTGAAATGCCAGGGAAGACCTCAGTGAACTAGATGCCTCTAGAAGTAGTTTCTGGGTACTGTGAATGCAACAAAAGTGACATCTAAATGTCAGCTAGCTGAGAGGAAAATCTATATTACTGTGTTTCCCAGACTGGTGGTGAGCAAGTTTGACAAGTTCTGTGTTGTGCCATGCAGTTGGTTTCTACAGTGAAAGGAAATAAAATGCATGCATGGGGTACCTGGTTGCATGACACTGTGTGCTCTGAGATGTGCCATCCCCTCTAGTAGGTGTAGTTTTCCCCTCTCTGTGGTATGTAGGTCCTAAGTAAAACTATTACACTGGAATTTCTAAGTTTCCACTGGATTTACAGTGGAGTTGTGGAAATCTAATTTGGCTGGTTTTTTTTTTTTCTAATTAGACTGGCTTTTTAAAAATATAACTTGCAGTTTGGATGACTGGCTGGAGGAAAACAGGACTGAACTGGCTTCATGTAATGGACTGGCTTGAAAAACAAATTAATTGGCTTCTTTAAGAAAACACTGTTATGCTTTGGTTAGGGTTGCATCGACATAGGTTGTAAACTCAGCAGCACTTCTGAGCAAAGCACAGAAGTAAATGTTTTCTTAGCTCTAACAATCACTGAGGCCATCTTTGGTTGTCACATTCCCTGTTCATATATTATTTTTATGCTCCCAGCATACAGAAACAGCAGCTAGGGGAAGTTTTTATTTTGCATTTGACAAGCTGCATTTTGCTATTTTTCAACTTGGCTTTTTCCCCTCTTGCTGTGAGGAATTATGTCTGGGGCTTAGAAACTACAACTGTTGTTTAGATATGTACTAAGAATTTCAACTTTATCTCTGCAACTTTTGTATGGCTGTCATTTTATTGTTTAGGTATTGGTTCCACTTTAGTTTAAATCCTTTACTTGTGGGCTTTATGGCTTGTGTAGTTTCTAACCAAATTTTAAATGAGAATACAGTCTTTTTAATTGAGATTACAAAGTGGTTTACTTACTACAGGAGAAGCAATTTAAGGGGGGAAAAAAAAGGTAGTTATTAAAAACAAAAATTAACTAAATTTGGCAGTTACATGCTTCTTTTTCCAAAGTAGCTGAAATTAATGATTAAAAATTAATGTTGAAAATTAATCACTTGATAGACACCATATGCTTTGCTGTCTTTCCAGTCAGTTGTGTTGGATCTGCTTTTCTCTACCTCTGAATTGGTCTGTGATCCAATCTGCAATATAACACAAGAACAATGCAGGGGATATGCCTGTTTCACCTAGTTTTGGTTATTTATTATACTGGGATTTGTTCAGACCTTATCTAAGGCTCCATCATTAGACTATAGCAGTGGAGCTTTTGAATTGCTGCATTGGTGGCAGTGCTCAAATGACTCTGCTAGATATGGAAAGTGAGTGGAAAAGCAGGATTCTGCAGATATTCACAGCTGCTACAGGTTGTGCTGCAGACTAATGTAGAGAAGGCAGGAAACAATATTAAAGGGTCTATTTATATACTGTACATATTTAATATAAGGACTATCACAGCTGAATTAACATGCTCCAAAGAAGAACATTTGCACATAGACTGACAGTGTTGCGTGTCGCTTGGTCACTCTGCAGCACAAACTTGCTGCTTTATTTTTTTTTTCCTCCCCAACTCCATGTGGGGCTCAAAGCAGTGTGGAAAGCAAGCCAACCTTTGTGTAAAGGCTGGAAACGTGCTCTCCCAGCCACAGGTGGGCCTGATATGTTGCAGCAGGCAGAGGGAGGAGGAAGGGGTTGGCCAGCTCGTGTGCTGCGTAGGTGCTCCTTGAGCGTGTACTTACGTAACCTTCCCAAAAAATCAGGCCCTGACAGCTCCAGAGAAACTTGGCTCGTTGGACTGCACGTATGCCACCTGAATTTGGAGGAGCTATTATCTGCAATCTGGCATGTCTTGCAGGGCAATTATGTGAGCAGTTGTAAAACGAAGGCAGTGGGTGAGGGCAGGACCTCTGCCAGGGCTGCTGCCTGGCTCCCTGCACCCTGGGATAAGGTGGAAATGGATCCATGGTTCCCTCCAGCCTTGTAGAGCTCCTGGGAAGAAAAAACCTACATCTGCCTTGGGGTCTTCTAGAGTTGTTTGTTGTTGTCTTCCCACCCCACTGATCAAATCACTTCGTGCTACATCTATAGCCTCCACTTATCAAACCTCTTGGGCTTTTTTTCCCAAATGCTTTTAGCTGAAGGTAAACACATAAGAGTGTCCTCTGTTTCCAATCTGCAGCACCCAGGGCCAGATCTGCCAGGGGATTTGGCTTTTTCCAGCCTATGGAGGCGCCTGAGAGCATTGCAAAACTGCCTTGGGGTCAGGCACCTTGCTCTGTTGACTTCAGTACCTTACCTGCTAAGGTGCTTTGAAAGAGACATCTAACATTTCTGAATGTCTAAGCAGCTTTGAAAATCCTGATCTTCCTCTTTTACTTTTTAGCTTCTGAGTGTTCCAATGGTCTGGAAATTCTAATTGTTTTGAATATACTCCAGGGTTGCTAAACATGCAGTGGCTCTTCTTGAACTGGTTATACGTCTGTCCATATAAAGGGAGTGATGGCACAATCCTTTATCATAAACCATAACCACAAATAATTTCTCTAAGTTCTGTCTATCTTCTTCAGTTCCCATCTCTTCCATAAACTGTAAAAAATGCATCAATGTAAATGAATGATATCACCTCAATCCCATCAGCTTTAAGGTTGCCCCTAGGGCTACAGTCTCCATTTTGCAGTTGGTTTTGCTTTTGTTTGCTCTTGGAGAGTTTCTAACTCATAAAGTACCCATTTGTTCTCTTTAGATGTGACTTCCTTCCGCTCTTCTCATCTTGTTCACCTTTGGTGTACTATTTCTATTACCATCTTTCAAGAATTTACTTATGTAGGTCATTTGCAGTGGTTCACTTGATTTCAGCTCATGTGAGAATTTTCCTGAAGTAGGGTGATCTTTGCTTGATGTTTGTGTTGAATTGCTTTTTATTCTTTTGAAAGTCACTCCTCATTTCCTTTTCTTTCTGAGATAACACATCAATATAATATAGAACTAAAAACTGTTAATTTGGTTTAGGAGGAAAACAAATTTTTAGTCTGTACATATGAAGAACATATTTCATCCTACATAATAAGCTCCAAACCACAAAAAACCCCCTGTGAATAATCATGTGATAAATTTTTTAAATAGAGATGTTTGGCCCAAAGTAGACACCTTTGTTTCTTATTTAAAGATACCCCCAGCTTCCTCCAAGTAATTATTGGAAATACCTGTGGAAATTTTTCACAACATATGCTTTTATTGGTGAAGTCCTGTTGTTTGTTCCCTACTGTTTCCTCTTCATCTCTCTTCAAAACTGAAGCACAAATTTACTGTCCAGACTGAGTTGCATGTCCCTGGGTGTCTATAGCTCCTTCTGGAAGGTGATTGCAAACATCCTTTCCGAATGCCTGGTCTGACTTTTTTAGGGCCTGGGATGTGGGGATGTTGAACACCATCAGCCCTTAGCAGGGACCCTGGGGCTTGCCTTTATCTCTGAGCAGGGTTCAGGAGAAGGGAGGCTGTCATCTGGCAGTAATGTGCCTGTGGATAGGACAGGGGGCCAAACTGGCTTGCTCCCTCTTTTCATTAGTAGAATGCAGGGGTTGTCACTTGTCTTCAAAAGGGGATCTTGAAGGACAATCTGCTGGCCCTTTACCTGCATGTGACACAGGATGTGTAAGGAGCTGCTTCTTTGGGTGCCTTCTCACTCCCTGCTCCTTTACCACTGCTATTTATGAGCCTTATCCCTTATACTGTGGCCACACCTACGTAAATCCCTCAGGAGTCTGGCCTTGATGATGTTTCACATCAATGGATTATTCAGTCTCATGTGCTGTGTGTTGCAGGGGAGGGGTAAGCAAATCCATGTAGATGATGTTGTTTGGGGTATTTTTTCCCCCCTGTTGTAGTTACAGCTTTCCATTTTCATTTAAAAAAAAAAATCTCAAAGCAACCACTACCCTTGCAAAAGGCTACTGTTCTCCACTCTTGTTTGTTTTGTGTTTAGAAGACTTTTAAAAAGAAATTCCCTGCAAAGTCTAAAAATGACCTGATTTTTTTCCCAGTTGACATTGATAATTAACTGGAGAGGAAAAAAAATCTCATGGAAACATGGCTATCAAAAGTTAGGGAGAATGCTTTGCACTGATATTTAAATGAGCCACTATAGCAACCAGAGGACTGTAAAAGTATAAGGTTGAATGTAAGCAAAGTTAAATGAAGATTCACCAGAAGGTAGATTCTTGTGCTGGCAAAATGCCTGGAACTTTTGAGGGATATTGAGGAATAGCCTAGGGCCCCAAACCTTGTGGCTTTCAAGGTTTGCTTCTCTCTGTCTTGTACGGTTTGTTTGTCTTTAGTTTTTTAAGAAAGTCTTTCAAGTAAAGTTCCGAGATGAGACCAGTACTTCTGGAAAGGTTAACTCAGCCATGAGATTTGTTTGTTCAGCTTGGGGTGGCTTGCCAGAATGGGTGCTATTTTTTTATTTTCTTTCTTTCCTTTTGGTGAAGCAATGTTGTATCTTTGTCTAGTGATCCTTACCATGTATATGAATGCATTTTTCCTTTCTTCTGTGCTTCCCAGCCCAAAGCACTCTTTTGACTCCATGTGCTTGCAAAGGATCCAGGTCAGGTGTGAAATGTGGTAGAACTGAGGGTAGGACTTAAATTTTTGGATCCCCTGAAAGTGCAGTAGCATGGATGCTTTCTTTTTGCCTTTTTTCTTTCTTTTTTTTTTTTTTTTCTGGAGTTGAATGTGATGTGGGAATGGAGGCAAGCTGACCTGTGTGCTGGGCTGTGTTAGGGGCATTACTGCTGTGTGCCCTGTGGTTTAGTGATCCAATGGAGATACTGCAGCCAGCCTGCTTGGTCTGGTGCTTGTGTCACTCTGGCTGCTGTGGCTTGTGGAAGCTCAAAAGAAGTTATCAAGAGCTTGGGTAACATTTGCATAGGGAAGAATGTGCTGGAATGGTGTTTTCAGGAATTTAAGACTTGTATGTTTTGTTTTTTTTTTTTTGTAATAAAGCTCAGGTCTGCAGAGGGCATATGGAGCAGTGCAGTGTGCATTAGCATGCCTTATCTGCATGTGTGAAAATACCCTTTTGTACACAGGGTTGCTTCTTGTTTCCCACATTTGTCGGGGGGAGAAAAGGTGTGAAATTTGGAACATGCTCCAGGAAAAAACAGTTGGCTCCTTTTACCTCAAGGCAGCACAAGGCTGGCCCCTTGCCATGCTTTGGACACTTTGCTCCCATCTGCAGAGTGAGGTCAATGCTTCAAAAGAAGGAGGGCTGGAGGAAGGAGCAGCACAGAAGGCAGGGCAGGCAGCTGCACAACAAGGAGACCACAGAGTTGGGCTTTAGGACCGTGACCTGGTGGGGGCTGCATGCCAAGCTGAGCCACAGAACAACCACACAGTGGCCAGGAGTGCTCCTCGAAGCTTCTGCCCTGCTGTGCTGGGTATGCAGGCATTTCCAAAGAGGCAGGTTTGGGCATGCATGGAAGCCTCTTCCACCTTTTATGATCCATACAGCTTGCAAGGAAGCTGTCATTTTTTCCCAGGGCGTGTAGAACCAGTTTTGCTGGTCCAGCGTGCCGCAGAGCCAAGGTGTCCCATGAAAGGGGCTGGGATGTATCTGAGTGTTGGTGCTCCTGATTTGTGGGAAGGGTGTGTGGATGGGGAGCTCAGACCCTGCATGCACTGCCTTGGCCATCTGCAGAAACACTTGTTTTTCTCCAAGAGCCATCACCATAGAATGTTGCAGGGTTATCAGTGTTGTTTCAGGGGGTGATCAGGGTCAGCCAAGTGTGCCTTCGTTTTCAGAGTTTTCATTTCATTGTTATTTTTCTTCTATTTACCTTGTCAAATTTGGGTCTTCTAATGCCTCTGCTTCTCCAGCAAATTTCTTGGTGTGTTATTGCAAACTTTCTGGATTTTTATTGTGTCCTGTGGCATATAGTATGTTTGATTATTTTTTAATTATTATTTTTTAAATGTTTTTCTCCCCTGATGTGCAGGGTCTTAGACTATTCTGAATTTGAGAATTTCGAGTTGCACAAAATATGGTTTTAATTCCGTTCATGAAGAATAGCTTAAATCTACCAGTGCAAACCAAAATTATAAATAAAGAGATTTCACTCTCTGCTCTTGTTTTTCCTAAATATTTTCTTTAAATGAGCTACTTGACATTACTGAAAATAATTGGCATTGCAAGTGCTGCAGTAGCTGCTGCAAGCAGTGTTTTTAAAATGTTTACACCAGAAACCAGTCAGGGCATGTAATCACCTCCTCACTGTGATGCTGGGTGGGTGACACTGGTGGCTTCTCTGTGCTCTGTTTCTGGAAACATTTCCTTTATGATGGTTCTGTACATGCCAGTGCACAAAGAAAGTCTGCACAAGTTTTTGCAGAATTCTGTCCTGCAATTTAAGTCACCTTTAGAAATGAGCACGGAACTACTCAGGGCCTTGATCTTGCCAAACCTTTGCTTGCAAATATTTTTAACATAGCCAATCTTCCTCAAAAAGAAAAAAAAAATCAGGACTTTGGTGTAGTCAGGTAAAGCCAGTCTAGGTCACAGGTTTAGTTTAGTCACTTTGCTGGCCACACAATTTATGGGAAGCAGTTTCTTCACTGTGCTACTCTCCATGTCCTCTTCTCACTCCCTTCTGATGTTGCTAACATGCTAGGTTTGCCAAGAGGAATTAATGGATATAGACTCAACCCCGAAACTGAAGGGGGTGGCAGGAACCACCTTAGCTTTGATTCATAAGCAGAGTGTTTTCAGTGTTGCACTCTGTCATCAGCACTTGTCCTGTTTCTTTTTAAAAAGTTATTAATATTTTTTTGGGAATATTAAAAAATGTGTGAAGACTTTGTGATGAAGGTTTTTCTTTTTTTAAGAACTGGAGTTGCTGGAAGCAGTCCAGATTCAAGATGAAAGCTGGAATTTTGTGTTCCACTTAAATTGACTATCTTTTGGCTAGAAAATTTGAGCATGTTGAAATCCTTCATTCTAAAATTCTCAGCTCTAAAATTCTTATTAAATGGAGTAAATCTGTATTGAAGACAGAAAAATGCATTTCTCAGCCCTGCAGGGCAAAGGTGTTCTGTGAATATATATATATGTGAAAAGTGTGGAGCACCCTGCTCATGCACATAGAATTACACAAATGCACATCTGCAGGTTTGCATCCTTTATCACAAATCCAAGTAATTAATAGTTCTGCCTCAGTGTTTCACAACTTTTGTGCAGCTCTGTAGATCCAACTGGGAAGTACTGTAGGAACAGCTTGAGAGGCATATGTGGGTTTATTCCCTTTTGCTACCTCCATTCTCATCAGACATATTTCTACCAGTCAATTGGACTTTGCATGGTAAGGATGTCATTAAAGTAGACTAAAATCAATGAAAGAACCAAGCTTGCTTTTATTCCCCCATACAAACACTGCACTGAAAATCTCTTAGTTTTTGCCTTAAAATAACAAAACGAATCTCACCTAGTACTGATGGGTTGTTTAAAACCATGAGAAGGCATGAAACACAATTATTTTTCTATCACAATTAATTTTCCCCAGATAAGCATCTTTCACTACAGTCTGCAGTCCACCCGAGGAGCCCCCGGGCTGTGCTCCTGGTTTTAGTCACGAGGGCATGCATGGACTGTGGAAGGAGATAACAGTGTGGTCTGAGTGCTGTGTTTGAGAATACCTCCACATGGACACTGCAATAAACCTCTCTGCATGTTTGAATAGAGGCCAGGGCTTCTGGAGTCTCCCCTGTCCCCCTGGGGTGATGCAGCTCTGCTGGGCTGTGACAGGTTCAGCACTGGAATCTGGTTGTACCGTATTGTCCTGTCCTTACCTGGTGGCCCCTGTGCTGTTGCCTCTGCCACAGGTGCTTCAACAGCATGACTCCTCTGGGAGCACTATCCCAGCATCCCAGGCAGAATTCCCTGTCGTGGATGAGGGACCTGTGTTAGGACCTTTGCAGCAAGACCTGCTTTTGCCCCTTCTCTCATTAATGTGGTTTGCATTCTGGCATAAATGGGGCCTTAAGCATGGTGAAAGCTCCATGTTAACAGCCAGACCCTTAGCTTGGTGTGGGCATCCTGGAGAAGCCACCTCTGGGAAGGCAGGAGCAGTGTCTGTGGGCTGAGAACTGTGCCAGCCCTGGGGCCCTCCAAAGGATACCAACACTGCTGGGGATGTGTCTGAGATGACAACACACCCCCAGGTGAACAGGGATGCTGAAGTCCCATGGTTGTCCTTCTCTTCTGGTAAGCCTGTGTAACAGGGCTAAAACACCCCCAATTTTTCACATGTATTTTGTGCTTAAGAATAGGAGGCATCATAAATAAACTTACAATTCTGTCTTGCATCTGTGCAAAACTGAAAAATATCAGCCAGTTAGGTGTTTTAAAACACATTAATATTTAATTCCTACTCGAAGGATAGGCCAGTAGGGGAAGCTGGAAAAAGTTTACCATATTCTTATTATTTTTGCCTGTGGGCAAAAGTCCAGCAAATCTTTCACGAGAGAGATAATTACACCAGGATGGTGCGGAGATGTGTGTTGTAACACACGTGAATGCTGACCTGGCTGCTCCCAGCAGCTGGCAGGGCTGCTGTGATGCTCAGAATTACATTTCCTTCTGGGAGACTGAAAGAGAAAGGGCTGAGTGATTGGGTGGAGGCAGGAGGGGCTTGCTCAGTTACAAACCCTCAGTTTTTACGTTGTTGAGCATTAAGGGAAACAACTGATGCTGATGAGGGATTAGAGGCCAGTTTGGAGTCTCTGAGCATCTTCTCTCCCCTTCCATGCCACAGCTCGCTATTGCAGAACACCTGATGGGAGGTGATGATATAATTTGCAGCCAGATAAGGGTGTGCATATTTATGCAGGCTGCAGGAGGTGGGAGAAGGAGTCTTTGTGCAGGAAATGTAGTTATTTGAAGAAACATCCTTCTTGACCACTTCAGTTGGCCTTTTCTTTGCAGTTATATATTTAGGGATTCCATATGGATAGAGATTTTTCTTTTTTTTTTCCTTTTGGTGGGAGAGCGAGGCCTTGGCAATGTTTGTGGTACTTTTGTGATCAAAGCTGAAAAGAGAGCAGTAATGTCAGGGAGCTTCTAGCTGAGCTGCTGGGTAATATAGGCTGGCTATGTGGAGAGGGGTGAAGGGGAAAAAGGGAGATACAAAAAAATGTCTTTTTCTCATCTCTAAGTGTGTACTTCTTGCTGGTTTTTTTTTTTTTTTTTTGAAAAGAATTTATTGTGACTAAGCAATAGGCTTGCCTACCTGTAACTCCAGAAACACGTTTTGGGTTACTTAAATTAGAACAAAGGGGTATGTTTTATATGTAAAACTTGTGCATGTTTGTTTTTTTTGTGTGTGCGTGCGCCTTTTATTTCATTCAAAAGAAAGGCCTGTGAGGACTGGAAAAAGAGGAGGATACTGTCTCTTTATGAATACTAATAAGGAAATCAAGGGGGACAATGGCACTTCAAGTTTCATCTTTCCATTTCCTAGAGGCGCAAACTCTGCAAGTTGTCACCTTGGTGTATTCAGTGCCTCTTGAAGCACTAGACTCCTCCAGAGAGAATGTCAGCCCCAGCCCTGGGCAGTTTTGACAAACAGAGTATATATTGATACATGATAAAGTATGCTAGAAATCACCCCAGCGCTAAAGGCTACTATAGTTTTAATATCATCATTTGAATTAACAAGCATTCTGTGGAGAAATAATGAGCTTTCATTATTCAGAACATCATCCTTACCCCGGGAACTCAGAAACCATTAGCTCTTGAGAACTTAATGAAAAGATGATAAAGAATGTTTTAGATAAAAGTTTGAACGGGTGCACTTGGTAACTAAGGTAAAATATTAATGTTTCTCCCAATGATGAATTGCTGTTGCTAAACTCGTGCGTGCTGAGGAGACGGAGGGGTGTGTAGGTGTTCCTGTGGGCAGTGGCTGGGATGGAGGCTGTCACTGCCAGCACACCCTGTGCTACTGCCTGCATCCTTCATCAAAAGGGATCAGAGAAGGGACAAAGTTGGGTTCTTGAATCTCCCCGTGCTCCCCGGCAGATATTTTTCCCACTGTGGGGTTGAAGCTAAGATATTTTGCTGTTTCTTTCTCACTGGGTTTCCCTTTTAATTTTATTTATTTTTTTTTTACCAACATGATGGGTGATGCAATATAGCCATGAGAAAGTGGGAAGGGGTGGAAAGAACAAAATGAATGAGTGCAAAAAAAAAAAGAAATCCCTTTCTGAAGCTGCCGACCCCAGGCATGGTTTGAGCAGATCTGAGGCGCTCAGGCTGAGCGTGGTTGCCACTTGCTGAAATTCCATATGGGTGGCTTGCTACATGTCTGCAATAAAACCCCCGGTGCAATAAACGGAGAAAAAAAATATATAAAAGTTTAAATTTTATTGGGTGTAAAGCTCTTAAAGAACTGCTGTTCACAAAGAGTATAAAGATTGCTGAGTCTCAGTGTACGTACCCCTACTAAAACGTGTTAGTCCTGCTGTTTTCTTTCTTTAACTGTAGCAATTTGCTTTCTTGCTGTTCTATAATCCTTGCACTTACCAGCGTGGAGGGCTCACAACCTGTTTCCACCTGTGGGCACCTGGGAGAGGCTGTCTGGCCTTCCGAGGCAGGTGGGGAGGTGCTTGGAGACCCCCAAGGTTGGTATTGCTGTGGAAAGGTTCCTTCTCTCTAAACAGTGTGAGTAGGGGGAGGAGAGGGAAAACAAATGGGAATAAACTATCACATAAACAGTCTTAAGTCACAGTGTTTGCTGCTAACAGATGCATTTAGGTAAATGCTGTTACCTCAAGAGGTGTTATCTTCTGGGGATCCTTATCATAATTTTGTTTTAAATCTGAACAGCTGTTGTTTAACTACCACAGACCACAATTTATCTACAGCTTGAGGCCATAAAGGTACCTTTATTACGCTCTTTCTTTTTTTTTTCTTCCATTTGATTTAATTTCAGTGTGTCTGACACCAAAATGCTATATACAATTTGCCTATTACAATATGCACTATTGCAGATTCCATACACTGCTAAATGGGAAAATCGGAGCAGAATGGTAAATGGGGAAAGCTTGCAATGACAAATAAAAGAGGAAGATGAGCTCCCATGTTTCATTTACATGTAAAATATTCTGACAATAGTAGTTTCCCCAAGAACAAAGAGCTGGTTTTTCTAGGGTGACTGGTTTATGATGGCTGCAAGAAAAAAAAAAGGATTTTTTTTTTTGGCACTGGAACAGAAGCATGCTTATCTGAATTGAGCCCTGGGGCTTGCCATATATTTGGAATAAAACTTAAGTCTTACTTAAGAAACCAACAAATACAGATGCACAAACCATGGTGTACTAAGACTGAAAATCACCTCTCTGGGCAAAGTCCTGAAAAGAACTTTAGCAAAAGGTAGTTTTGTTCTGAGACACCTCGTTGTTTGTAGTTGATCTCTGAAGTTTACTAAGGGATGCAGGGAGGAGAGGTGTTGCAGGTGTTGTGTAGCTTGTGGTGTGCATGGGAAATTGTGCTTCTTATTGGGGATCCTTCTACCCTTTACCTCTCTGGGTCTGGTGACCCAGGTGGTGCCTTCCAGCCCTAGGTTACTGCTTCCAGTCCTGAAAAGGAATCTGTGTATGTAGACCTGAGTTTCAAACTTCCCTGCTGCAGAAAAGGTGCATGGCTCTCTCTGTACTTCCCTTTTCCTTGAGGAGGCAGGAAGCCTTTGCCTCCAGAGTTGTCAGCCCAGCAGCTTTCACCAGCACAAAAATTGTGGTAAGAAATCCCCCCAAAAGTAAAACTTTAAATAAGAATTTGAGTTTGAGTAACCCTTAATATTTCACCCAAACTTCTAGCGTTTTGCTTAATATTTTTCATCAGAAAAAATAGTAGTAATAACACTTGAATTACATGCAGAATGGCTTGATGACAGAAAGCACATCTTGCCACCTTTACTCCCCTGTTTCCTCCATCCTAGACATGAATGTGAAAGCTGTATGTGTCTCTGAGAGCGGAGCTGTTGTTGTTGAACTGTTTTCCTAAGTGTAGAATACATTAATCTGTTGGCACTTATCAAAAAATAATTATACCATAACTCAGCTTCTAATTGACCTTTTGTACTCGGGCATCCATCAAGTAACATGAGACTTCAGCTTGACTTTTCAAGGACAGTGTGGAGAAAACCACCTGGTTGGGGGGGAATTGGTCTGGGGTGTATGTGACCACTTAGTAACTATCCCTCAATGCCACTCGTGGATGCTGTTGGTGATCAAGCTAGGCTATGATCCCAGAAGCCAAAAATTTCTTTTTGTTTCTGAAATCTGTCCCAGCCAATTTAATATCTGAGTAGAAATTTCCCCATCTTGTGTCCTTTAGGTATTGTGCAGGGCTTAGTGTCTTGCAAATGAACAGTAATGGGTTTTATTAAAGTATGTGCAGGTATGAACCAGTGGCTAATGTCTCTTGTATAATATTACTCCTGAAAGTACAACTCCTCAAAGAATATTGTCTAGAATTACAGGGCAAGAGCAAGTCAACAGTTAATTGGCTGTGCTGTAATTACTTCTAGATGCATAATGTGCAATACTTAAAGGACCTGTAGAAGTGGCATACAAATTTCACAGTGGTCTCTTGGTACTCTATCATGTGTGGAGGATTTTGGTAGTCTCTGTAGGTCTTGGGATTAATGGTACTGTTATAATTTATTCCTACTCTATTTTAAAATCCTGTGTGGGGGTGTTTTTTTTTGTTTTGCTCTTAAAGACAGGCATATGTAGTTTTTTTAAAATTTAATTGTTTCAAAGGCTGGAGTTAAAAATAGAACAGATGCTGTTCAAAGGCTCTGTCATCCTTTGCTAGGATGGAAGTGGTTATACTTGCTTTTCCCTTTTCTTTTTGCTTGGAGTGGCTCACACTTCTGGTGGTGTGTGGCAGCCTCATGTAGTGTGCTGTGGAACTGTAACCCAGAGGGCTGCAGACCTGACAAAGATCCAGGTGAATATGAACAGAGAGACAGATGTGGTCTCTGAATATCTGGTACCTGATTGCCCCCACCTTTAACCCCAGGATGCACAAGTTATAATTTCACTGAGCGTATGGGATTACTATTTTGCACATATTGGGCAAAAAGCTGAAACACCTAAGAGCTGTGCATGTGGGAATATGGATGAGATATCTAGAAACAAGGCCAGGCAGCAATAAATTCTTGACCTGGCTGTGTCTCATGGTTTCAACAGTCCCCAGAGCTGTGGCTCTTTGGATGTTATCCAAGCCTCTGAAGTCAACCATAATCTTTCCCACTGCAGCTGTGAAAAGGCCCTGAGATTTGGTGGCACAGTGAGCACATTTCAGGGCTGCTGAAATCATACTTGGGAAGGAGGCTTGGAGGGACTTGTGTGTATGTGAGGTTTGTATGTGCCTGGTTCACTCATCTTGAGTGATGTGGATACAGAAGTTATAGTGAAGCTTTATAATATGGACTTTGGAATCCCCAGAATGCCATTTGTATTTTACCTTATTAAATATGGAAATCATGTCAAAGGTAAATGTCAAGGGGCTATAAAATTACCCTTCTTATCTTCTGTACATTTATCAGTTGATAAATGGAAAGAAGCTGCTGCCAAAATAACTGTGAATGAATAATTTATAAATGACTGATGCATCGTGTATGTTGTTTCAGGCAGAAAACAGTAGGACATCAATAATCAAAAGAAGTTGGATTAATTTAGCAGTATTTTGCTGTTAATATTTTTATCTAAATGCTGCAGTCTGGACCTTTGTCGTGAGAGCCTTCTGTTTGTTGCTAAGGACTGATCCACAGATCACTGAAATCAATAGGAGTCAGCTGTTTACTTCAGCAGGCTGTGAATCAAATTTATAATATGCATATATAGCTTCTTTCCCCTGCTTTTATAGTGTTCTGAATTTGAATTTCCTTAGCATTGTGTGCCTTAGCATGGAATTTGGTTCAGATGTTTCTTCCTTCCCCACTTCCCTGTGGGCTGAATGTCGCAGGCAAGACATTTGGACAACTTGATGGAACGAGGATGGGGGAAAGGTGACTACCAAAAGAAATGCATATCTTCCCCTATTTTTCAGTTCCTTTGTTGCTGTTCACACAGGGAAAACCGATTTCTTACAGATTAGATTCCAACTTTTTTTTTCAGCATGTATGTTTCACATGCCTTTCCCCAAACAGATAACATTTGAAAGATTTTCAGCACTGGCCATTGTGAATAAGGTTAAACACTGAAGAGGTGAACTAGATTCTTTCTTCCTCTTCTCTTCCATGTGATTTAAATATGGCCCATTTTGCCCATCACATGACAGAGCTGCCAGAGATTGCCTCAAGCTAGTTTATGGCTTTAACTAAAGGTCATTTTAGGGGGGGGGGAATATCCCATGGAGCAGGGGGAGGAGACAAATGTATTTAAAAAAAATACATTAAAATGGATTTTAAGCCTTCATTCTGAAGAATACAAATGAAAAAGAGAAGCTGCCATTATATTGCAATGAGTCGGGGGGGGAAATTAAAACCACCACCACCAATGATAATAAACTCTCCCTCTGCACAGCACAATGCCTCATGACAGAAGGGTGTGCAAAGCAATTGCCTGGATTTCGGTCTTACAGCTTTCTCTACCTGACCTAGATATCTGGCTAGCAGTTCACCACTGCAGAAAATGCCCTACTGCAAAACTCCTACCCCACTGGCTGCTAATAAGAGCAATTCTCACATCCGTAGCACTACATCCATCCTCACCATGTAATTGGTCTGGCTCTCCCAGCTAGCTGCCACTCCTCCTGTGGGCCCACACTGGGAAGAGAAATCCCAGACCTCCTGAGGGCTGAGGGGCTCCAAAACTGTGCTATGTTATCAACAGCTACATGGTTAGCTAACTGCTGTGACTAAATGGAGATTGGGAAGCACTGCAGGCAAGGGATGAAAAGTGATGCCCTCCCATAGCACAATGCTGATATGCAGAATTGGCCAAAACAACAAAACTTCACAGACAGTGCAGCAGAAGGCATTGGCTCTCTTGTTTGGGCATTTTATTACCTGGAGCTAAATGTGCAGAGAAGGGAGATAATGAAGTACTTGACTAATTCAGTGTGATCCAGCTGGCTAAGCCAGAGGGGTTGTAGTGCAGGAAAAGCTACAGAACTCACTGCTAGCCATTTTCCCTTGATACCTGTGAAGCCAAAACAAAGAAGTGCAGAGATCAAAAAGCACAGCAATATCAATATCAGGAAAGGGGAGGGGGACAACAAAAAGGGAGGAGAAACCTCTAAGATTGCCCCCCCCTTCTCCCTTCTGCTGTCTGTCTAGTGATAGGGGGAGGGGAAGGTTATTTTCATTTGCCTCATGCTAACTTCTAATCTATTTGAGAAATTCATCAAATTCCCAAATGTTTAGTACTGTGTATGCCACAATTCTCAATGCCAGGTTAATTTTTTTAATTTTATCTACCACTTGTGCTTGGGGGGGAAAAAAAGACAGGCTTTTTTAATGCAGGCTCGTGCATGGTAGTGTGTTCAAAAACTCATATTCCCCCCCTTTTACACAGCCTAAAAGGCTAGATAAACCATACAATTCTTATGCAGATGGAAATGAGAAAATGAAAAGTGAATATTCGTCTCCCCAGCTCCTGGGCATCGGTGTGTTTTTTTTGCTGCTGTGTGTGGGATTTTTTTTACCCAGTTATTTAAGTACACAAGACACATTGCTCCCTCTGTCTCTTTGCCTTCCGTGACTGCTCATCACCATCTTCCTATGGAGTGCAATGCAATTCCAGCTGCACCAACAAGCTGTTGCCCAAACTAGAGTGTAGTGCTTGTAAAAAGCTGGTAGTAAGTAAAAGGCAGTTACTTTATTTAATATACAAGACCAAGCTTCATACCTGATGTAGTGTAGATGCAATGCCATGAAAGAAATGGAGAAATATCCACCTCCACCAAGGCTGAATTTAGCTCATGGTTCTCCCATCATGGCTGCCAGGGAATGAATCACTGCTGACCAGTCAGCCTGCCAGCCGCTGTTCACACAGTTTTTATTTATTTATTTTAATTTGAAGACAGGCAGACACTATGCATCATTCAGAGATGAGCGTCACAAACATGCTTTGCAGGGAAGGCGACCACAGCAGACTGCCAATGCTCTTCCAGTGCCAGTTACAGTGATGGTTTAATCATAAAAGCAGATTCATTAAAATGGGATCAGGGCCAAAGCATTTGTGATTTGGAAGCTTGGGCTAACTTTTGATCGTGATCATCGGGGGCAGCTGATGTGACATCACGCTGCAACTCTCTGACTCATATTTTTAATGGACCACATGCCTTTGCATGATCATTTTGCTGATAGAGTTAGCTTGGCGTTAGCTCAAGAGACAGAAACACGGGCAACCAAATTGGAAGATGTGTTAGGTTTGCAGTTGTCATGGAAATCAGGGGGCTGGTGCTTACCTCCCATCTGAAATGCAAGTCCACATTTGCTCCTTTCAGCCTGGAAGATAACAAAAAGGGCTAGAGGTGGCTACTCTCTCACAATGTTGATTTGAAAATATGGGAAGCTCCTTTTAGGGTAGTGTGTAAGTTTTTCAGGAATATTTTTCTCTCAGAAAAATATTTTCAGCATTGGAAAAATACAGCTTTCCTGTGCCGGGCCCAGTTTTTTCCCCATATGGTGGTGGTGTGGCCAAAAACTGTCTGGAGAAGACCTCACAAAGGGCATTTCAGGGCATTAGCAGTGAGGGGCAAATGTGAAGTGCTGGCTTGTGATCTAGCTCTGTTGTCATGGTACGAGTTGGGATTTCACTGTAGGCAATGCATGTATTGGACTCCTTTGGAATGGGAGCAGCTTGTACTCTTCATAAGAGAAGATGGAGGTTACAAGATGGTTTTGTGTTGCCTAACTGAGCTGTTCCACGTGATGCAGATTAGCTGATTCTCATAAATAACTCAGGAGTTCAGAAAGTCATTACAGCCTGACCTAGCCACCTTCTGTATCAATACATCTATCAATAATGGTGATGAAAATTATTAAGACAAAGCCTCTTAAGGCACTACTGGATTTAGTGATGTGGGGAGAACAGGAATGTACTTGTCCCTGGAGGAACAATAACCTGGAGCTATGCTGTGTTTAGGAAAGAAAAAACAAAACCCAAACAACTTTGTACTCCTGCTGCTGAGGAACTGGGTATGATGCTGACTGAAGAACATATATGTGTGCATGTACATGCATTACAGTATCTCTGTGGTAGCTGACAAACTATAACCTCATGAAGATGATATATTTCAGAGTAGAGTCCTACCAGGACAGAGCTGTGACCAAAAACTCTTCATGATCTCTCCTGCACTTAGAATACTTGGCTTTGCAGCCTTCACATTAGTATATCCAAAAATCTGGTTGGGAATTACTGCCATATTTTAAACCATAGCTCTGAAACTCTTAAGTCTTTAGTGAAGTGTTTTAAAAGGAGATGGTTAGGTAGTATCATGCAATCTGCTGTTGAGATGGTGTCTGGCTTGGAGGTCCCAGGTACAAGTAAGAACCTATGTAGCTGCTAAACTTGTGGGAATATTCAACAGAATAAGATGTGTGTACATGCTGTAAAGGTCAGCATGGTACATGGAGTCATTCAGACAACTCAAGCCCCAAATTAAGTCATGCTTAAATCCTCTTCTGCAAACAACAGAGGTGCAGAGATTTCCTTAGGCACGTTAAGCATCCTGTCTCTGCCTACTGGAATGATTTTATACTTGGGTAATGATAAAAACTTGAGACCAGTTTTTATTCAGGGTTTTTTTTCCCCTTTATTTCCCCCTTTCCGAATGTAGTTCTTAGCATAGGTTGTTGCAATACAAATCCCAAAGTCAATACTGGTAAATGGTTTAGAGAGTAAGTCATACGAGGAGCAGCTGAGGGAGCTGGGGTTGTTTAGCCTAGAGAAAAGGAGGCTCAGGGGAGACCTTACCACTGTACAATTCCCTGAAAAGGAGGCTGTAGCATGGTGGGGAATTGGCCTTCTCTCTCGGGCAACAGAAGAGGACATAGTCTCAAGCTGTGCCAGGGGAGGTTCATGTTGGAAGTTCAAGAAGAGATTTTTTCACTGAAAGGATGGTCAGGCATTGGAATGGGCTGGCCAGGAATAGTCATCATCCTGGGGAGTGGTCAAGAAATGACTGGACATGGCACTTAATGCTGTGGTTTAGTTGGCATAGTGGTGTTTGGACACAGGTTGGACTCTATGGTCTTGAAGGTCTTTTCTACCCTTAATGGTTATATGATTTTAATAAGGACTGAAGGTCAGACCATAATGGCTAGAATTGATGGAGTTGAGGAAGGGAGAGACTGTGTTGCCAAACTGCTCCCTTAACACAGCTTTCTTTACTGTCCCTTGCAAATTGGAAGCATAGTGGGTTCTGGCCTATGCAGCTTGCTGGAAGGTCTGTTTCAGAGATGTGGCCTCCATTTCCCTCTAAACATTGTGCAACTGCTTCACTGTTGCAGGAAAACGCACTCGGCTGCTGCCAGGACAAAAATCTATTGAGCATGATGCCATGTTTGTTATAGGGAAACACACTCACCTCCTTTAGCCTTGCTTGCTCTTCTGGGCAATATATTTTTTCCCCCTCCCTCAGAGTGTAGACTATAGCCAAATTCTTGCTTGGCACCTGGGGAGGCAGAGGGGAGAGTGGAGGGGAGCTGATGGCCATAGTGGCCACGTGTGCCTGGGTCACCCAAGGACTCGTAAGGGTCAGGCAGACATCAGTCGGATAAAATCTGTGTGTGCCCTGCCTTGTGCCTCTAAATGTTACACTCATGTTTAAATAACTCACAGGTCAGTTGGTTTTCTATTTTGAGCACACAGCAAACCAGGCTGAGGCAGCTTGTAAAACGAGTGACTAATTTCCAGGGTTTTTTTTTCTCTTCCCACTCTTCCTGCAGCCTTTCTCCCTGAAGGTGGTCATGGGGCAGCCTTGCCCTGGTGTCTGGAGATCAGCAAGCTGGGAAAAGAGAAAATAATAGTTTCTGCCTGTGGAGGCTGTGTCTCTACATGGGCTGTGTTTTGGGGTTCTGGGGCATGAGGAGATATTTCCCCCCAGTACCTACAAACTGGTGGGAGCCTTCTGCATCTTTTGGCTAGGGAAGGTTTCTGGAAGAAGGGCTAGAGTTGTGACTTCTGGTGAGGTGTCCACCACAGCTTCTAGTGAGAAGAGGGGCAGATAAGAAGGAAGGGAGGGCAGTCAGCATGGCTGCATGTGGGATCTTCAGTGGCTTTGCTGCTTCTGCCATTGCTGCAGCCGCTGCCTGCAAAGTTTTTTTTCCTACTTATGGTGGCTGAGTGCCTGAGGGGCAGTGGGACACCCCTGCTTTGGCAGAGGGCTCCAGCTGTAGCTGCAGCTCTGCAGCAGAAGGGAAGAGGAGGGGGGTGAGTGGAGAAAGCATCAGGGTCAATTCCTGGGAGCACACGCACTGGTTTAGACCTTTCCACCCTCCATTGTAACCTCTGTCTTCCAGCCATGGCTGCCTGCTTGCATTAATTACTTCTCACTCCCTAGATGCATTCTTTCAAAGCCACCTTTAGGGTTCAGAGTGCAGAAACCAACTGACCAGGGTTGAAAGCAATTAACAAACAGGTTATTTTAAATTAACAGCTTCTTTTAACCAGCTGTCCAGAACTGCTTTGTTTTTCTACAGCAAAATTAGAAAGGCAATACACCTCAGTGAAAAAATGTATTGGGGATTTCTTTTGTTATTGTGCTGCCTTTTGCTTTTTCCCCCTTTTTTTTTCCCCCCCTTCTTTTAAACTTCTGCCAATTTAATACTAAGCACTTCCAGCTTGGATTTAAAAGGAGTATTGAAATATACTGGCATAGAATATTGAGAAAGAGCAGTCCTTTTACTTCCATTGGCTATCTTGCACTGCATCAGGATGGGTTTGCTTGTGAATGGCATATTGAGATGCCAGTGCTTTCTTGAGGCACTGAATATTTTTTTTTCCTCCTTGTCTTGCCTTCCCTCTTCACACAGATGCTTTATGTGGATGCTTACTGATTTTACTGTTTTGTGAGGTGCTGGATTTGCAGACAGGAGTGGACTCAGCCCATACTCTGAGCCCAGCCAGAAGCCATGAGGACAGTGCAGAACTGACCCCAGGCTTTGATTCCTGCAGGAGCTTATTAGATTGGCCTGGGTGCTCTAAAGACTTTTACTGCTTTCTGATCAGCAAAGAGCACAGAGTGGTCAATCTGTTCTCAGAAACAGAGCTTTTTAATAAGTTAAGCCTTTTAATACTGCCAGGAATCTTCTCTTTTCTATGGGTTTTAATGTTAGGATGCCCTTACCTCCAAGGATGTTACGAGGAGGAGCTTACACTAGTCATCTTGAGGCTCTCATTCAGCATACACTGGCCTTGGTTGTCTACCTCAACTCAATAATGTGCTGCCTTATGCAGTTTCAAGCCTATAAACCCCACTATGTTGGGTTGAATTTTGGCAATAGGGCAATACAAGGTCATCCTGACTGACTGATCTCAGCCTTGAGAAATGTTGCCCAACAGTTTAACCCAGGCCTACTCCTTAATTTTTCTTCCCCAAATTTTACTAAAATTCTGTTTTGCAATGCTGAACAAGTTTTCTTACTCTTGGGTGCATCTGCTTTTCAGACTTTCTTGTTGTTGTGCTTTTCTTAGCTATTGTGTGAGCCAGAAACAATTCTCAGGGGGCAGCTGGACACTAACACAGGACAGCAGTTCTGGAAATAATTGTCCCATCAATGTTAACACCCTTCCAAGTTAGACTTGGTAATTCTCAAAGTAAGGCTTGACTGTTTTGGGTGCAAAAGTGAGCAGGTTTGCCTAGCCTAACCTCAGCAATCAATTATTTTGTCTCAGCTTCTTGAATTGTGCTTTTTTTTTATATGAGAATGTCTGGTTTACTTTTTTCCTTTTATTTTTTTTTTCTTTTTGTCAGCTTTTCATCTTCCTTGGTTGGTTCTGCTAGCCCTCCAAGCTATTCTGTGGCTGTTTTGTATGAACTCCCTCCAAACTGCCATTAGTTTTTGTTTACACAAAACACAGAATTGAGCATGTTTTTTCCATAGTAGACTGCACCCGATCAATATAGATAAAAACCATTACTTCCCTGTTACTTGCTGTCTCTGCATATGCAGCCTAAAATTGTGGTGACCTTTTTTGCTGTCAGACTGCATTGTGGACTCATGTCTAATTTACTATCTGCTACTGACCCTCAGTCTCTCCTACCCATTGCTGCTTTCTAGGTTTGTGTGGTCTGGAGATTTTTTTTTTTCTTAGGAAAAAACATAGCTGTATTGTAATTTTTTCCAAGTTGAATTTCATCCTGCAAATTTTCTGCTTGCAGGTTCAGTCTCTCCACTGAGAGCTGTGTCTCTGTCCTTACTAGTTTTCTGTCTCTTATGGATTTTGTGGTCTCTGGAAATCAAATATATTTCAGCCTCTTAATGGGATTCCATGTAGAAAAAATGAAAGATTGCACTGCCCTACATATGTTATGTCTTGTTGCAAATTCTGTTTGTATCAGTTATGTATATATATTATTAGTGTATTTAGCAAGTGCTGATAAATGGAAGCTGAGTGACAGGTGACTTCTGGAGAGGTGACTTGTTGGGTGTGTGGTAGCTGAAAGCCTTTGAATGGATGAGATCACCTGTAGCAAGGTAAAAGAGGAGGAGATGAGCAGGGCAGTGTGCTGGAGGACAGAAATCCAGAGGTCTGGCATGGAACTACAAAGACATGCTGAAAGACAAACTGGAACGCTTATGGAAAGACAGGGGAAGTATGAAGCAGCTCAGAGTGATGGAGAGGAATGTTTAGGTAAATGGACAAGTCTTATCTGTTGTGTTTTTTAATTCAATGTTTGCTGACACAGTGCCTACCTCAAAGTGAAGACAAGGCAGTGTGATTTTAATGTGGGGCAGACACCCATCTTGATGTGCTTTCGCTGATTTATTTGGCTTCTGTGTCAAGTAGACTTTGCTTTCCACAGCACAGCCTCTCTTCTGTAGGGAAGACAGGGGTACTGTGGGGTAGGAGGTATCCCAGTTTCCTTTCCAAAATATTCATGGGGAAAAGGAAGTGATTTTCACCATGTCTTCACTCAGAAAAGGATATATTTTTCTAAATGAGTAAACCAGCCATTGAATATATGGGTTCATTTGAACCCTGCATGCATAATGGGAAGTTTCAGGAGTCTCCTTCTGAGTCAGTAATGGGGAGGGGAGAACATTCTCCAAAAAACTGTGATATGAAATAATTTAAGTTCTTGCAGCTCTAGGAATATGAAATGTGTATTTAAACATGAGTATCGAGATGAAAGAAACTTCCAAGTTGTAAGTTTTAATTCATCAGTTTAGCAAATGATGGATGTTCTCTCTGATTTCCTGGCAGTGCTCAGATTAAAAATTGTTGACTGAGCTAGAAAAAAAAATGACCTCATACTGTTGATCTTGGGGAAGCTATGGTCACTGTGTGCTAGCTCAGGTTCTGGTCACAAGAGTGCAAATTACTCTAGCTTTATGCTTGACATGTCAGTTTGGCTCTTCATCTGCCTGCTATTAAGGTCAGTGATACTAAACTGTAGGGTCTGTGGCCAGTGCAGTAGCTTCAGCAGTAACACTGGGTATAATGAATGTTTATGTGAAACATGCTCATGTTATCAATTAGTTAGGGTTTGCTTCTCTGGCTTTTCTTCATGTTATTACCACTGTGCAAATTTGACAAGCAGTGCTGTAAACAAAAAACCCCAACAAAAAAACAAAACCAAAAAACCCCCAAACAAGCAACAAAAAAGGCATTATTAAAAAACATAATGAGCGAGTTAGGAAAAGGAAAGCATTGTCGTAAGTCTGGACTTTTAGTGTTCCCCAGAAATTCCTAATGATGTGAAAAAGAGGACTGTGATCTTCAGTAAAACTGGTTTTTGGGAGGTCGATATCTGCTCAGTGTTTTCTGAATTGTGAAAGCTTGCTATCCTACTTCACAGAATATGAAGGGCCCTGGACAGTGGCATGTGGTGAACACACTATTTGCATGCCAAGAATGTTAAGATCAAGGGCTGGAGAAACTACTCTTTCAGTTTGGTTTCTTTTCATGTCTGTTAAAGAAAATGAAGGGCCAACTTCATCCTGGGTGCCACTCTATCAATATTTTCTGCACCTGAAGATATCTGTCCCATCTTCTTGAGCTGCCACTCCTGAATAATTTAATGGAGATGTCTACACCTGTGTGTCAAGGTGTCTGATGAGAGACACAGTGTGCAATCAGGCAGAACTGAGACAGTGCTGTGACACTGTGTGTCAACTGCTGGGTTATTGCCTGATCCAGTGCCTAGTTAGCATCTTCCTGCCTTCCCCAGCAAATTTTTGGATCAGATTTGCATAGAGGCTGGGTAGTTGAAAATTGCATAGAGGCTTGATCGCTTTGAAAGAAGAAGGGAGTTAAACTGGGGGTATTTTTTTTTTCTGAAAGTAGATTTCAAATGTTTTCTACCAGTTTGTAAGATGCATGTGTGTGACTGAAGTTTGAGGTGTCCCAGCCCTGTTAATAGTGGGGACCCTAAGACCATAAATACTATGAATGTTTCTGCAAGGCAAGGTTCATATAACATGGCCTAATTTTCATCTCATTTATTCCTGATGTTAGACTGCTTATGTTCTGAGGAGGTCGCTGATTTACTCTGGAGTAAATAGTAGCAGAATTAATTCCAGCTGTCTGTATGATACACAATGGGATGTAATGCCTGAATGAGAGATTTTGGTTACTGAAACTATACTTTGTACATGACTTATTATGGACATTGTCCCTCACAGCCTGTGACTGGGAAGGGTACAAGATCCATTTTCATGTAAAGTGTGTGACTTGTACCAAATTATTACAGATAGATTTATGGTACAGACAAGAGACTGAAAGGAAACAGTATGTCAGAAATGAATTAGAAGTCAAGAAGGAAAAAGAAATGTAAAACACTTGGGCAGCCTGTATCTTTTTAATATTTTAAATAGAAAAATCATATTTCACTTGCTCAGGGCCTTGGTCTAGGGAAGGTACTTAAACCAATTCTTAAATTTAACATGGGCACACAGGTACTTGAAGCACAACTTTTTCTCTAGTGGTTTCCTGGGATTGGGTTTAAGATCTAAGTGGAATGGTGCCAGCAGTATACTTTCTTTTTATCATCTACAAACAGCAGTTATTAAGGCTGTTAATAATTCATATTTCTTTAATCTCTTGTATAATTTAAACACTTGCAAAGTGCACAGGCTTTATTTCATGGGGTAATTACATGGCATGTACAACTGACAAGAATAGAGATGAGCCAGAATATCTTCTCAGATTAAGAGTAAAACCTTATTGCAGGTGTTTGTGAGAATTAGGCAGGCTGAGTTTTGTTGTTCTGGATGACTGTAGAAAATTGAATTTCAAGCTGATATTTTTATAAGATGGAGCACATCGTCCTAGCAGCACATAAGGAGCTAAAAGAACCAGTTCTGCACAGTTGGAACCACTCGTGTATTTTATATTTTTTTATGAAAACATAAAGCAAAATTCAAACAAATGCTGAAGATCTATAGTGAAGAAGACTACCAAGGGAGAATCAGCTCCTCTGCAGTAAATTTTACAGTGGTCCTTTTACTAATGGAAATCATATGCCTAAACCAAGACTAGGGAAAGGAATTTCATCTCATATGTTCTAGTTCGTTTTATTTATGACCTCTGTTATAGATATTCAGGCCCTATTTCCTAATGTAATATGTTGCTTCAATTGCATACCAATGACATCTACTTGCCATATTTGTGACAAATTGCAGTGAGTGGAATTCAAGAATTCATTCCCTGATTATTACACGGAACATCCACGAAGCAAACACTGTCAATATGAAGAGCATATACATGTTTGCACTCTATGTTCTGGGAGTTGTGGATGTAAGCAGGTCTTTTTCTCTCCAAAAGCCCTCTTAAGCCATCCCAGATCAGTCCCACTGGGTAAGAGGTGTGGATGTTAGCCTAGAGCTACAATACCATGGACCTACTAGCCAGGATGCAGCAGCTTGCCAGTTTGACAGTGTTTGTCAGAAAGACTGAATTTTGACTGAATGGAAACATCAGCCTGAGTTTTTCCTCTTCTGCCCAGCTGTTGCCTTTTATGAAATGTGTAGGAATGCAATGATCCCTGGCACATCAGCTTCTCTTTTGGATTTGGTGAAACTGGGTCTGAGTTAGTGTATAGGTGGGGAAATGAGAAAAGATTTGGCAGACAGGCAAAGTGACTTCTTTTTCTTCTCAAAGAAACTATACAGATTATTTCCCCCCCCAAGCTGTGATGTGCTAAGAAAGTAATGATGATAGAAATGCTAAAAAGGTATCACTCCTGTTTATTCACTGTAAATGATTCTCTTGACTTAAGTCAGAACATAATGCGCTTGAACGACTGCACCTCCCACGCTGTGCTGCTCTGAGTGGAAATAGGCTTGCAGGAGATGTTCTGCTTTCCCAGTTTCATTTTCTCTTCTAAGTGCAAGCCTTTGTTAAATCTAGGAACTGTTGTAGACTGTTTTTATGAAGGCTCATAAGAAGTTAGGGTTTGCAGAGGCCAATTAGTTCTGCTCCATCTCTCTGCCAGTGCAGGGTTGTAGTATACAAAGTAATTTCTTGTGCTCTGTCTAGCTAATTTTTAACGTAGGCATGTAGTGTTTTCCCAGTTCAATAAAAGTCTTTTCCCCCCTGATATTCAGCCTAAAATGTTCTCTTTCTTGCTTTTATCCCATGACCCCTTGTTGTACAGCCATGTACCATGCTCAGCGACTTGATTTGCTTTTTGGTGTTCACAGCATGTAGGTGCATGTGGAAGGTTGTTGTATTTTGGCTGTGTAGTGTTCCTTTTTAGAAAAAGGAAGACAGAAATACACACCACTGTACCCCTACAATGTGCTGTGCAATCAGTTCCACTGCTTGGAGGAGCACTGGTGACAGACTTTGAAGGCTTAACAAGTCACTTTGTTGCAATGAGCTGCTTTTCTTCATGTATTATACCATGTTCTCCTCACCCCTGTGCTCACAGTAGGAGCCAGCATTTTTGTAGCCTCTCCTTATTTGAATTCTTTCTTTTTTAGCTACCCAACTCCATAATAAACTGTAACAAGGCAAAGATGTACACATAGTAAATCGCTTCTTTTGGCAGAGAAGGAAAGTTTGTGCTTTCTTTTATAATCCTTTTTTACATATTCCAAATTAATTTGTTTCCACAGCTTTTTTCCCCCTCTGTTTCTCTTTTTTTTTCTTCCCTTTTTAAATGAAGCTATTGTCTGTCACCCTGGAGAACTGCTGTCCCATACACACTGTGCTGAAGATATCTGCTCAGCCTTGCATAACCTGTCTGCTTTCACCAATGTCAGTGCCTCTGCTTGGCATTAAAAGGATATGGTCAGAACAAATTTGGGCAAAACCCAGCCTCCACATTTAACATTGACTTGCTTTGCTGTCAAATATCTGAAGAGGACAAGAAACACATGGAAAACTGCTTGGTCTGATTGTTTAACAGAACCTACCTATAAAAAGGAAATAAACTATGCTCATAAAACTACCTTCTCTTCCCTCATGCTCACAAAATGTGTTGTCCTGAGTAATTTTACCATGTATTAATACTGTTCCTTAGTAAAGATCCTCCTCTTACAGTTCTACTGCCTTTACTGTGGTCTGGAAATGGATTAAGCAAGACTGGTTTAGTGTGTCTTAAATGAAGAGGGTGAGTCAGGTACCTCTAGTGTAAATCCAAGCCCTAGTCCTGCTCTTGTTTCTTCACCTGTGTTATTATTTTAATGGAGAGAGTTACCAGATGTGTCTGATAAAGGGGCAACTGAGCCAGTGGACAAAGAATTGAGAAATGCATCCTCCTATCCACACACCTTGTTTAACTGGGTGAATCTTGTAAAAGCCCCTTTTCAGAAAGTGTTTCAGCTGATTCACAGTAATATTTCAAACTGAGTACTGGCTGTCTTGGACACTTCTAAACTCCCTTTCTGAGTCTTGGAGATGCTGAGTTTTTGCAAGTTTCTGCAAGAAATCTGCTTCCTGCTTGAATGCAGCACACTTCATTTTTATTACCCTCTGCTGTGAACCCCAAGTTTAGCTTGTATTGTTACTGATTAAAACAGTTGGTGAACGAACCACACAGTGGTGTGCCTGCTTCATGCCACTGATGTTCCTGGCTGTTTCAGGATCAGCTGAGCCCAAGGTGTCAATCTGGCTGTAAAGGTTGATGTGCTGATGCCAGATAGGTGTGGAGAGGCTGCTACAGCTGTTATGTCCTCTGTATTTTCTCAGCACTTACTTCAAAGGGAAATAATTATCATGATTCCCATTTTATTGGTACAAAATTGAGGCACAGTGGAAAGACATCATACTCTTAAAGTCAGTGGCCAGGCTAGGAATTGCTGTGGAATTCAAGTCCAGTGTTAGGTGGCAAAAGAGCATTCAGGCTGACCTTTAAAGCTATGAGTGGGTCTAGTGGAGGGCAACAAAGATGACTAGATGGAACGTCTCTTTTGCAAGAAAAGGGTTGCTAATAGCACTTGAATGATCATCATGGCTTTAAAAGATATCCTAAAAGCCTTTTTCAAAAGAGCAATTCAAAGACAAAATAAAACACTGTCAATCCTGGTCTTCATTTTCTGGTTACAGGCTTAGGTGTTGCATCTGTTCTTGCTTCTAGGATTCCTAAGTTTTCATGTCTTGCTGCTGAATCAGTAAATTAAGTCACTGAGTTGTTACCCCTTGCAAAATGCTGGGGATTTTAATGCAGACTTATTTGTCCTTTATAAGGACAAATATAAGAACTGAGAAGCATGAAATGTCTCAGTAGATAAAAGATCATCTGTCCCAGTGTGTGCAGCTCATCATTTACCTAAAATCCTTGGACTTGACCGAGGAAAAATAGATCTGGTCACATTGCTTGATTTTTAAGATAACCAAGTTGCTGCTGTTCAGAGGTAGGATGTAAATTGCCTTTCTGTAAAGTTTTATCTAAAGCATCAGTGAATGTCACCTTTAGAAGTGACTATCATTTTTCCAGATGACCATATGCCATATAATGATGGATGGTCCAGACAGCAGGGAACAGGCTTGCAATTTTTTTGGTGTGCCGTCCAGAGGAGGGCCACAAGTGGCACTCTTGGCCATCTATCTAGGCTCCTGGGGTAGTTTTCACAGTCAAACTCAAAGGAAAGGTGATGAGGTCTTTCAAAATGAAGCAGGCACCTAAGGAATAGTGAGTTTCTTGCTGAGCTTGTGAGGAAGTTATATCCTGACCTGGTGCTTGCATTGTATACCACTTAGGCTGCTGGCCAGATAAATGCTCTCAACTGATGGAGCATTTAGGAATTCCACCAGGTCCTCAAAGCATTTCCCCCTGCTGATTAGCATTATTTCTGCCTTGTCCAGGTTGAGCAGCAGCCAGCTGGCCTTCTTCCAGAAACCAATTTCTGCCAGACATTGTTTGAGGTTGCCAGCAGCCGTGTCTGGGTCAGGAGGGAAGGAGGTAGAGAGCTGGGTGTCATCAGTGCACTGATGGCAGTGCAGCATCTACCGCTTTGTAGATGCCCTGCAGCGCTGATGAACCAGAGAGGTGGATGGAAGTGAACCTGGTAGGAAAATCTGAGGATGCGCAGTCACCCAGTAGAAGATTTGAAAGAACATGTCATCTCACATGGAGGTGCGGGGGAATGCCTGGAATTTCTTTCTATGGATTTTTTTTTTTTTTGTGCTCACTGATGTGTAAATCTCATAGTGAGCAGGTTGTTCTGGGCAATAGTTTTACTCAGCCAGTGTAAATCCCTGTGGCCTGGGTTGTGAGCAACACCGGTGCTGCTGAGGCAGCAGAATGCAGGGGATGGTGACCTGCTTTCTGAAACACCCCCAGTTTTGGCAGCCTGTTTCAAGCACATTACAGCCATATGTCAGACATAGTCTGAGAGCATGAAGGATGTTTACGAAGTAAAGTGATTTAGGTGTGCAAATGCATGGCTTGATACTACAGGTGCAACCTGTGATGTATACATTTTATCATATGGCACTGTGGGTTTGTATTTCTCTTGTAGGATTTTGAGATACTTGAATGATAAGACATTGCTTGTGTGCTGTTTTAGCTGTTACCTCTATCAAACCGTGCCTGGGAAGGACTAAAGAGTTAATTCCAGACATTGGAAATGTACCTGAGATATCTTATGACCTTCAGTAAGCTGCAACCGAGCAGGTGACCCTGAGGCACAGGATACCTCAGGAGTTATCCTGAGGAGAAGGTAGAAATGGGAGAAGCAGTGGTTGGAGCCGGGAGTAACACCTCTCCTTGAGGCATCATTTAAAATGAATACTTTGAACATAAGGCTGAGTCTTACGAGTGGATTAGTATTGTGTAAAATCTGTGAATTCAGCGCAAGCTGCTCCTTTAATGCAATGTCTTTAGGACATGAATTCATTATGATAATGATGTGTTTGAGAAGGAGAAATTCAGAGAGGTTTTTCTCCAGAGTGAGCTGCTAAGAAGAAATGGCATTGTGAGTTTAGTAATCCTTTAAGTTGAGCACCCATAACATATAATTTCCATGTATTTAGAGTTGTTACATACCAACAAAACTGCTGCTAAGGGTCGCACCTGCTTGCTTTACCTGTAGAAGTCCACTGACATTGGACAGCTGGGTGTGCTGCTTATTGGAGTAAAATACTCCCAAAGAAACAAACAGAATTTTCAGGAAATGGTATGGAATAAAATACCAAAAAGTTTTCACATAACTGCACTGTAAAAAAGAGAAACAAACCCGAACCCCCCCACCTACTTAAAAATAAGGTATGTGCAGGACTTAAATGTGGTTTGTTAGTGAGACACAAGCTGCCAAGACACCATCAGTGGTAGCTTGTGGACAGCAGGTTTTTCAAATAATGCTTTGGGAAGATGTATCTTTAAATGTGTATGTTTGTATTTCAGGCACTACAGGGAAGTGTTATGATTTCAGAGGTTTAGGCTGACTTGTAGATTCTGAGTTGCCATCTGACTCTCTTCTTAAAGGCTTTATGCCTTCTCAGTTTTCTGTGGTAAAGCTTATGTTTTAGAAAAAAATCAAATAGCAAATCATATCAATTGAGCCATTTTATTTTAAACTGGCTGAGGGCTTTATCAAAACTACTAGATGTTGTTTCTAATTATCTGGATTTGGTAATATGCAAGTTACTAAAGCAGGTTTTCAAAATAATTTTCAAAAAGCATAGTGTAGTTTACCACCACACTGTCAAACTAATGAAAGTTTTCCTCAAGATTTTCCTTAAACAAACAAACCCTGGAAATCAATTCTATACCTGAGACTGTAGAGGAATTCCTGTATTATGTAAAAGGTTGGAGTTTGTTTGTCATCTTTTGCTGTCTCATTGAGACTTCCAGAGGTATTTTTATCTCTTTTTCAGTATTAGGCTGCAAGCATTTTAGATTAAGTAGTAGAACTTGGGTAAATCTCTAACTTCTGGAATGAGTGTTTACATTTGGTCTAATAGACAGAAAGATTCTGCACTAATCTACTGTCTGGAGGAGGTGTAGGTGTATTGCTGTGTTCACTTGTGCTTTAAATAGCAATATGAAGTAGATAGTTATTAGGTTTTGAAGTGCCATTGCACACTGAATCAAAGCACCTATGGCAGCATTTAAAAAACCAGTCCAACTGGAGCCTTATGAGCTATTGGTTTGCCAAAAAAAAATCCCTCCTCCTGTGTTTCTTTTCCTTTTTCTGTTTTAGAAAACAAATCAATTGCTTGTCTTGTGCTCTATTCCTCGGCATGTCCATATCACTGTCCAAATCCAGAGCCACTGCATTCACCCAGCTTCCACTGAGAGTAGCTGGAAACCAAGTCCTCAGCATCACTCCAGATCAGGTCCTCTTGAGATTTATTGCATTATAATAGAGAATATCTCATTATTATTTAAAGCAGTAGGCCGATTGAATAACACACTTGGGCAAATACAGAGTCCTTACTGGGTAATAGAGCATCTGCAATGAGGTTATGATTTTCTCCTGCATTCGTACTGTTGGATTTTACAGCAGTTTAATTTCTCCTTTACTCTGTGAGTTAATTACCAGTGGTTTACTGTAAGTGCTCAGTCTTTGACAGTTAAGTTGTGTGGCTGCATGGGGTCTGATCAGACAAATTGCACAGCGTTTCTCTTGATGGGAGTGTTTCTGTTATTAACCAGCAAGATGGCTGATGGGATCATCAGGGTTTGGGGGTCTTGGGGAGGGGAATGGAGATACAGCCTTATGCTCATTTAGGGTAATTGTAGAAGTTGCTTATCTGCCAGGATTTGGGGGTATTTTGAGCCTAATTTACTGCCTGGCTGGCAGATTTTATCCATTTCCTTATATTATTCTTTTTGTTTCTTTTGTCAGTTGGAAATTGCAAGAGCTTTTTTTTTTCTTATAAATGGTGTGTCAAGTTTGAAAGGTGAGCATGTCTTTTTGTGCTTTGTTTATTGCTACTTAAATTAATAGGGGAAAAAAGCCTACTGTTGAGAAAATTGTCCTTTAAAGTCAGGGGCATCTTCTATTGAAAAAGTTGCTGGGGAGCTGATGTGAGCAAGGTTGCATGTACATCCTGTAAAAATCTAGCTTCAGAGAATTTTAGCTTTTTTTCCTTGGCTCCATGGGCTTTTCCCTAGAAACCATAATTTCTATCAAAAAGAAGTTTTTGTGAGACTTCCTGAGTAGATGCAGGCTCAAAAATAGGACTTTTATCAAGCTTTATAGTAGGGCCTTATTTTAGCTGTGGAAGGATCTAAGCACCTACTTCATAGATGTCTATCTAGGGAAAATGATCATATCTATGTATGAAATATTCTACATTTAAAAATATTGACTCATAGCATTAATTCAAGGTGATAAAGTCTTTTGCTCTTGAATATTTTACCATTAATAATTACAGTCAGTAATTTGCTCTGGTAGATTTCAGTGTAATTTACACAGTGATCCATCAACCATTTATAAAAAGCCATGGTTTTCTATGCCAGCCTGGAAGTGTTTTCCCTGTGGTGAGACTGACCTAGGGGTTGTGAGGAGTCTTGTGTTTTCCTATTAGTATGAATCACCACTCATGTGGAGGGGAAAAGAAGGCTGATCAAAATGAAGAAATAGGATAAATTACCTTGATGTCCATGAAGAGCTAGGGAAAATTCATGCTCCCTGCCTTGCAGGGTAGTCTTCCCTGTTCTCCTTCTCTCCCTGAGCTGGGAGGGATCCACAACACCAGGGAAGAACATCAGGACCATTACTTGACCTCAGCTGACCTGGGAGAAGCCAGAGTAACTCCTGCCTCTATGTTTCTGCTGGGGAGGGCAGTCCTTTTTTCCCTTTGGAAAATATGGTTTTTGTCATACCTTAATTTTGATGATGGTGCCCAGATAAGGCTGCTTGGGGTCATCAAGAAAGAAACAAGAGGTTGTGTTGCAATGAGCTGCACCACCAGCACCAGTTACCAGAACCAAGATGTTAATACTTAGCATACAGCAAAGCACTATCTGCTGGCATCTGATGTATTATTAGATTGTACAATATGATGATGGTACTGACCAAGTCTAGTATGAGAAACAAAACTGGTACATTATGCAATGGGAAGGAGTGCTGCTGGTTGGCATTTTTAACTCTTCAGGGCAAGAGCTACTTTTGTCCTTGGCAGAGACTCATGGCTCCACCATAATTTAGATAATCATAAACACTGTGGCTTGCTACTATTAGGGAGGTGATTCATTTAGGTTTATTTATTGGAGAATTTTGTCCTGCATTCCTGTGCCTGTGTTTAAGGAAGTGTTACAAGCTCTCGTTCAGAATGATAAAATGGTTGGCATCATCCAGTCCAGCCCCCCTGCCAAGGCAGGGTTACACAGAGCAGTTTGCACAGAATTGCACCCTCATGAATTTTGAGCATTTCCAGAGAAGGAGAGTCCACAACCTCTCTGAGCAGCCTGTTCCAGAGCTCTATTATCTTCAGATTTTTCCTCATATTTGATGAAACCTCCCAGGTTTCAGTTTGAGCCTGTTGCCCCGTCCTGTCATCATGTGTACCACTGAAGAGAGTCTGACTCCATCCTCTTAACTTGTGCCCCTAAGATATTTGTATGTTTTCTTCATGCTTCTTGTGAGAGTAGATGATACCAAACCCACTTCTTGTAATGTTTCTTTCCTACATTCACTTGAATCCAAAGCTGGACTTGTTTCTTAACTAAGTAGCTAATATTTAAGAACTATACTTTATTTCTTGCTTGATCATGCACAGAGAAGAGAATCTGTAAGCTGTGCTGACAGCATATATGTAAATAAGACTATTACCAGTAGCAGGATTGAGAATTTATAGTTTTCTTATTTATAAGAAAAAACATTGTTCAAGCAGATTCTACCTGACTCCTGCAGATAGCAAATGTGAATCTGGAAGGCTGCTGGGCTGTGAGTCACAAAAGACAAGGTTTCTTTTTGACAGAAAGAAATATTTTAACAAATCTGCAGCCACTCCATTCTTAGCTGTATCTGTGCTGTATGAGGTGCCTGTTTGCAGATGGACTGTGGCTATGGAGATGAAATTCACATCCTTTTCTGTGGCAGTCCCAACATAAACCCATAAAGGAAACAAAAGCAAACGTGATGTGCTTTTTCCAACTTGTGTCTAGCATCCCAAGCTTTCATCTCTCTTCTATTTTCTTGTGAAGGCAGTGCCTTTCTTTCAGGTTGCTCACTTTCTAACAACATTTCTGTTGCAAATCAATATTATTGATAGCTCTCTCCCAAGCCTAGCTGCATTAAAAAAGTAAGCTTCTGTAGAAAACTTTGGCTTTGTCCTTCACACAGATTCCAATATCTGGCTGTAGAAGTTCCCTGGTCATGGAGTGAACTGTTTGGATAGGTGGGAGACAGTCCTATTGTGTCAGTGAGAACTATGATATGCTTAATATACTGCTTATTGGTAACTATTATGCAAAAAAAATCCCCTTAGCTAATGGAAAGGGAAAAAAGGGATGCTAAAGTGATCCTGTGGTAATAGTGAACTCCTGGCAGGAGATACCTTTGGTGTATCCCTGTAGTCTCATGTTATCCCAGCTTGGGGCAGGGCAGGGGTTGTCCCTCAGCTGTTACCATATTTCACACTCAGAACCCTACAATTTCACACTCAGAACCTACAGCTTGGGTAACCAGTGTCCCTGAGGAGTATAGGAACTCAAGAATAATTGTTTTCATAACCTGCTGAAAATAAGAGAGAGGGCAGAGAAAGCAGCATATGGAAAATTAAGGTCCATGTTAGGGAAAGAAAGTGACCTGTTCATAGTGCAGAGGTTGAATTACATACCTATATGCATAATCTGCAAAGCATTGCTTTTTCTTTTGTAATGGTCTGAAGCAACATGCAAAATGGAAAAAGAGGACAAGAGGCTTCAAATTGATAGAGAGTAGGTTCAGATTAGATATTGGGAAGCAATTCTTCCTTATGAGGGTGGTGAGGCACTGGAACAGGTGGCCCAGAGAAGCTGTGGATGCCCCACCCCTGGAAGTCTTCAAGGCCAGGTTGGAAGGGGCTTAGTGCAACCTGGTCTAGTGGAAGGTGTCATTGCCCATAGCAGGGAGGTTGGAACCAGATGATCTTTATGGTCTCTTCCAACCCAAACTATTCTATGGTTCTATGAACTGTGTATGAAAACGCTGCAAGTTACGGCCCAGAGAGGGGAAAAGAATGAAGAGATGCTGATAGTGAGATTTAGTTGAACTGGCCTAGCATCATAAGTATCAGGTTGTCAGATAAGTGTCATAGGCAATACCTGTACATCCTATAATAAGAAGTACTTGCCTGGAATGAACCACAGTGCTGTGTCACTGGTGTGTAATGCTGGTGTTGGAGAGGCTACCCAAAGCATGCCCTGCTGAAAGAGATCTGGATGTTGGGGAGTGCAGTCTTTGTCACCTATAAATTGCTTAGCTTGTTACTGAGGGGAAGAAACCAGGTTGCAGGGGAAAAGAGAAAAGCCTGTTGCCTTTCCTTCTATTAAGTAGTGTTGCTCGTTTAATGGATGGGTAACAGGAAAGAGTGTAAGGGGAAGCCATTGTTAATGTGAACTCCTGCAGTTTTTATTATACTTGCACCCGCTATAGTTAGGGTTGAGCAGCTGTTTCCATTATGAACTCCTATTTCAGGGGTTTATAACTTGGCTGTAAAAATTTGCTCCAGGCTAAACTGTAACTTACTGGGTTTTAGCCTGGGAGAATTTTCTTAAACAAAACTTCAAAAGAAGAACTCCATCTAGTCATTGTACTGGGAGCTTGCACAGAAGCCAAATTTTACTGAAAAGCCTTGAGATGTGTTTGTAAAACTATGAGTTGATTACATTTCCCTCTGTCATAGTTTTTTTTTTTAAAAAAAAGGCAGTTTGGACTGCTTTTCTTATGTCTGAAGAATGTAAGCAACCAAGAGATAAATGCCACAGTGACTCAGCTGATGTCCATCCAGTCTGGTAGTTGTTGGGTTATGAAAGTTTTGCTTTGAAAAGACAGCACTATGTTATTTCCATAGAATGAAAGAATGCTGGATTTGCTTTTACCATAGGATCTATGAAGGTTTAGTGCCAGTGTGTACTGAACTGTGCCTACATAATACTAACACTGAATTCACACTTTATAGTGTGCCGTTTCTGCAAAGGTGTCTTATAATATGTGCTTAGCCATATGTGTGTTTAAGTCCCCTAGGCATGCTGTTTCTTTCAGAAAGATCTTAGAATGCCATCACTGGTCTGCCAAAATTGTGTTCAATGGCCTTTAACTACCTTTGAATAGTGTCTTGCTGAGTGTTTTTTTTTAAAGTAGTCACACTTTATAAAGGCACATTTTATCTATAAAAAGAATTCTCTTGGCCCTTCCAATTTATTTCTGTGTCAGTAGATATGTATTGGAAAATGGCACATTTTACTAAAAAAAACTCAGCAGAAGTTGAACTAAGGCTATGAAAAACCAATTCTTAATACAGTCAGTCTTTTGACTTGCTAAATTACAGTTCTAGGGCATCAAATGTGAAAATTCTGCTCACAGGTTTGGGTGCCATCATCATCTGTTGTCAGCTTTACAGGCTATTTAGCTACAGGAAACTGCAAAATATCTTCCCTCAGTTGCCAGCAGCAGGGGCAGTTGTTTAGGCAGATAACCCAACGTATCTAAAGACATAACTATTTCCTTTATTGGCTTCATCCTTAGGTGACCTAAGAAACTTTGTGGTCATCTCTGAGACTCAGCATAGGGAGTATGGTCAATGCTGTCTGGGGAGATAGGACTGGACTGAAGTTAGGTTTGGGACTTCATAACAGCAGTGTACTCAAGTTTGCTCTTGTTGCACTTTTAGATCTAAACCCCTGAATTTTAAGTACAATGGATTGCTCTTCAAGTTTTAGATGTTATTCTGAATTAAACTTGGCCAAGTAGGTAAGGATGAAAATAGTTAGGGAAGGACATAAGAATACAGGTTTCAGTTTGAGCATCTTTCATAAGAGTATCTCTGCATTACTCACAGCCATCTATTCTATTCTTCAGAGATGCCTTTGTCACAAAGACTGAAATTGCTGCATCCTTTGTGAAGATGTTCCACAGCTGTCTTGTCCTCTTACCTATTCAGTGAGGAGGGAAATAGTATTTGTAGATATTGATATTTTACAGTATTTTGATGTCTCCCTGTGCTGCTCCTGGTGTGGCAAGAATGCCACTGCTGAACTTTGTCACTGGCTAAGGTTCTGTAACTGCATCATGTTTGAGACTGTAGCATGAGGGATGTTAATTCATGGTATCATTGTTATTTAAAAGTGTGCAGAAAGAAAATAGATAAGAATGTAAAAAGTATTTTAAGATTATAACCTGATTAGACAGAAATGTTGTCCAAACTAAATCTGCCAAAGCAAAGAACTTCTTTATCCCAAAGGACAAAGGTGTAAGAAAAGTATAGTGGATAATTCTGCTTATATGAAAAATGAATTTATCTTTTCATTCTTCTACTCAGAATCTACTTAGAAGGATGCAATCTGAAAATCTAGAGCCTGTTGACGAAGATAAGATGTTATCTTCTTCTCTGGCACTGGGGACAGTGTAGTGTGAATCTGACAGCTCTCCCACAGCAACAGTAACTGCACAGGGTAAAGTTTCACACAGGCAGAGACATATAATCTTTCTAGGTCTAAACAAACAGTTTATTCTCTTGGAAATGAATAAATGAGCAGACCAACACGGGGGTCTGGTATTGAGAACTCCTGTCGAGGTGCTACTCCATTTATCAGCAGCTGCAGTTCCTCTGTTTAAACCTGTAGCTCAGGTATAACAAAATGTAATGCTGCAATGAGTGTTGAAAATCACATTTTCTCTAGTTTAAAAACAGAAAAAAAAAGCCAAACATTTTTCTTCAGGAGTGACAGAAAGTAGGTAGCTTCTCAATTACAGTGTAGTGGTATGTATAATAATAAGGATGGAATGCATATGAAAACCCCTTAAGAACTTTTCTCTCTCAAAATTATTCTTCTGAGCTTTTTTAAAGAGATAATAATACTTAAATGTACAGTAAAAATTAGGGGTCACCAGTGAAGGAATTGTACCCTGATCCATCCCTGTCCCATGAACTATATGATTAAATTCTGGTGCCAGTGGCTGCAGTGACATGGTGAGTACCGATCTGCATTGTGATGCAAAGGGGTTTCAAGGTGTACACAAGAGTGTATGTCCTATCTCATGGCCTGTAGTCTTGCTGACAATAAGTCATGGCTGATGCATCACCTTGCCAGACAAGGAGAAAAAAAGAGTTTGTCAGTGTTTTCAGTTCTTGTAGAAGAAAAGCCTTGGGACCTTATTTGAAAGAAGCAAACAAACAAGATGAGCAGAGGTAACAGATAAGGACAGGCAGCAAGGGCTGAGACAGTTTTAAACCATTTCAGGGATTTTGAGTGCTCCCAGAGTAGCAGGTCAGGAAAGCCAGACTTTCCTGAGTATGTAAGTAAGCTGAGTTCCCACAGCTACTCTGACCACAGATACGCAGAGCAGCTGCTACACCAGGAGCATGTGACACTGCCTCACTTTCCTCTGGACACAGGCTCCCTAAGGATGTATTTTTCTCAGGATGCCCCTCAGTGGTGCTTTCTGTGAGATGTTCCACCACGCTTTGCCCCAGGCTTTAGGCTTCTGCTCTTCTCGTCTTCCTCCTGTCCCTCAGTCATCTTCATCCCCTCTTCCAGCCACAGCACCCACCTCCGTTGTATGTCTTTGCATTGAGTTCATTGGTTGCCCAAAGCAATCCCCTGTCTTATCTCCATCTTCTCACTTTTTCTCAGGTCCCTGGCACTTCCACCAAGAATTCTGCTCCCCACATACTCCCACTTTCACTGGCTCTTGGATGCCCTTTCCTGTGTTAGATTTTTCTACTTCCATTGTGCTCTCTGCTGCGCTCCACCACAGCTTCCCCTGTCCCTCCCACAGTGCCTGTCTTTCAATTGTTCTTGACAAGGAGGCAGTGAGCTTTTATCTCCTCTCTCACTAGAAAAGCACTGTTCTTTGTAAGGTCAAAAGTCTGATGGGTTTCCTACTCGATTAGCTAAATCTGTGTTACCCACTCTGACTAATTCCAGGATCAAATCCATCTTATAAAAGAAATCAAGCCAACACACAGGCAAAATTATAGCGTTTTAGCTCTAAATGTAGTATTTCATGTTTAGATGATAATTTTTTACTGCTCAGGTAGGGTACTGTAGAAGTGAACTCAACCCAGTTAATGACCATAAATAATAATGACGGCATTATTCTTTTGTCTTGTCCTTTGCACACACTAATCTGCTCTGACAGCCAGCTTTGCTCTTTTATTAACTCTCCGTCAGCTGTAATCAGTGATGGTGAAGTCAGGCAGCAAAATTTACATGTGCCAAGTCTCACCATTTTTTTTCCCCCCCTCTGAACTATTTCAGTCTTCAGTTTTGTGTATCTTTGGGATGGCAGTGAGGAGAAAACATGGGTGAGAGGGGGCGCAAATGTGCTTTTTGACATGTTGGCTTATCACACTGAATAGAATTGCAGGACAGTGCTGTCTTTGGTTACTCTTTCTCACCTTTCTGTCTCCTGCTTATTTTTAAGAAGAATAAATATTCTTTAGGAATTGAAACTATAAGACATGTCCTTGATTAATTTTTTTAAAATTATTTTTAAAAAGTCAGAATGCTGTGCTTGTTTAGAGAGAGGTGGAAGAACTTAATGGATCATTTTCTAGCTCTTGTGACAATGCTTAAGCCCATTTTGATGTATGATTTATGCCAGTAACTAATAGATTACCCGGAAGTTGATGATTAAAGTAGAAGTTTCTTTGGAGAAGGGTGAAATAACTGAGGTCGAGACCTCCTAGTGACCTCGAATGTAACTATTACCCTTCTAGGTTAGTTGCAATTGGAGATCAAAGTGTTGGTACAGGAAACATATTTGGTCCTGAGGTTGTCAGTTGGGGGCTGTTGTTTGACAACAAGGTAGATGTGGTGGTTGGAAGGGAAATAAGTGTTTCCTTGCCATTTCTCCTTTGCATGATAAAACACTCAAAATGCTTTTCAGAGTGTGGTGCTTAAATTATTTTTTGTAACCAAGTCTGCATCTCACCTCAAGTAGAGTAAAACTTCACTTTATAAACAAATGGGGATATGATCCAGGCTGGTGGATGCAACTGAAAATGTGGCAGCAAACTTCTTTTTCTTGCTCATTTACTAAGCTGAGAAACTGCTTTATCTCTAGGGATCCTGTTTTGGTTTGTGTGGGTATAGGTTGCACAGAGGGAGAAGGGACAAGAGCCTCACTACTTGTTATGGAGCACAGAGGATTTTGGAGTTTGTCTTAGAAGGGTATACATATTTATCATGTGTTAATACACCAGTGTTTTGCTCAGATGCGAAGGTGAGAAACTAGAAAAGCTTATTTCTGACTGGCCATTCATGCTGAGTGACTGATACCTTCTAGGCATTTTTCTACCTAGCTTTCATAAGCCTTAAGGTAAGAATGATAAACACTCTTTGTTACTCCGGTGTGCTTTATTTGCAGCTCGTGCTCAGTTTTTTAATGAAGAGACCTTTGGTCTGAGTGCCTGTCACTTAAACCATTGAAAATCACAGGGAACATCACTTGCATTAATAGTACTGCTGCTTTGCACGTCTCGTGAGTGAGCAGGAAAACTGACCTCCTGTTTCCTGCTATGAAAATGCAGCTGTGCTTTCAAGTGTTGGGCAAGTTTCACACCAGCTTTCATAGCTTGGCTTTTCATAAGGCCTCCCTTCTCCTGGTGGTGCTGCTGCTGCCCCATCCTTAAGTGTTCTGGCATGGGGGCGAGGGGCTGCAAGTCAAGAAGAGCTTGTGTTGGCAGTGCACAACTAGGTCTCGCTCCAGCTTGGCCCCTCTTGTTTTGGCTCCATGGAGGCAAAGGAAAAGCTGTGATGCCTGAGCCACAAAGCTGAACTATCCTGTAGTCTTTTTTTTTTAATGGAATTACTTTCTGGAGCAAAACTCACCCTTTTAATCGCAGCACAAATGTGCCACCTTGGTTTTATTGAGATGCTGCTGAACAGTGTTGCTGTGTTTTTGGGTGATGCAAAGGTGAACTCCTTGTACCACGCTCAGTAGAAGTGGGTGTCTGACTTAGAGACTGTGGTGTGTGGACACAGGCTCTTTGTCTCCAAGCAGAGCTTACATCCTTTGGAGCCATTGCTTAGGTCAGGGCTTGAGTTTACACAGGGTTCTAACACCACTTTGGCTGAAGACCATGCTGTAAAAATCCTACTGTAATAGTGAGAACGTGGGTGGTGTTTCAGGAACGTGTTGAAAGATCTGCTTTACAATGATTTTTTTTTTCTTGTGATGTGTTTTACTGAGCTGATCAAGCTGTAAGACAACTTTTAAATACACCAGGGCTAAAGCTTGCTCTGCAAGAATGGGTGCATGCAATAATGCTGGAGTTATCAGACGGGCTCTGTCGTACTGGAGGGACTATTGCTGAGCTCTACTGCAAATATGCCGTGACAGCAGGTACTACAAAAATAGAAATGAAAACTCATGCTAATGGCTTGAGCAGCCTTGCCGTGGTGTCTTGATTGTGTATTGGTCCTCTTGGTTTCGATTGAAGCTACCATAAGGGAGTTGCTGAAAAGTGGCTCCTTGAACAGCAAATTCCACTTGAAGACATCACCAAAAAGGGTTTAAAAAAAGCCTTCCAGATTAAAACAGTCCAATTTGTTTTGTGTGTCACTTAGAAACTTTTGCCCATGTTTCAGTCATCTGAGTATCCTAAGTTTTTATTTAACATTTCCGAAAATTTTTCCTCTATTTTTACATGAGTTGATGAAATGTCTCATCAGGAACTCTGGCAAGGTTTTCTTGATTCTCTTTTATTTAACGAGGTAATGATAAATAAAATAAAATACACAAATGACTGACCACCCAGTTAAATGTGTTCAGCTTCATTTGACTTGAACATGACAATTTGTATTCAGATATGCTGATAGAAGCAGTTTCTGCCTCTTCCCTCATTGCCAGTAGTAGGCAAACTCTGCATATTTTTTTTAGATGTTGATTAAGGCTTGGATTGACATCTTTAGGTGTGGTGCAAGCTGTCTACAGTCTGGATCCTTCTTCAGGAGAATTTCCAAATCACTGCTGATACTTGCCTTCAAACTGTTTTTCAAAACTTACCTTCAAAGCTGCCCTTCACTGTCCACAGAGATCTAACAGAAAAGGACACTTGTGGCTCTTTATAAAAAGGCAAATAAAAATAAAACATACTTTCAATAGTAACCCCATACTTCTTAACACAGCCCACTCTTGTGTAACATAAAAATAAGTATACCAACATTGTCTCTGCCTTATTTATTCCCACCTAGAATGGCTGACCAACTTCCTGTATAATTTAATATTTTCTTTAAGACTTTGTGTGGCTTAAATAGTCAAACTGTGCTGTCCACTGTGGGAAAAGCTGTCTATTTCAGTACTGCCATGACAGAGGTTAAGAATAATTAGTTGTCCTATTTCTTTTTTCTTTTTGTATTTGTAGCTCCCATTTACAAAATGTTCTTCAAAACTGGTTGAATTCAAAGCTTATTTCCATTTGAGGAAAGCTGGGAATTTGACCTAGCTTCAGGAGTCAAGACATAAAATAAAATGAAGTATCAGGCGTGCAATAAAATCATACACCCTGCAGAGCTGTTTTTGTACTCCTGCGGGATGACTTTATTTCAGTCCAGATACTTACTGCATGATAATATTGCAGAGAGGGGAAAGGAAAAAAAAAGCTTTAGACAGTAAAACACATGCATTATGTTGAGTAGTTTAAGGAAACCAAGCAGGCTCAGTTTTGAAGACCCCTATGGACCACTTTGTAATCAGCATTTCTTCGTTGCAAAATGTAACCTGAACTGAGGTTTTCTTCCTTTCACTCTATCCAAATTGATTTCAAAGGAGCCCAGGGATTAGCTGACCCTCCTTGCTTTATGCACTATGGCTGGGCATGATGGGGCTAGTAGTGGGAGACGAGGGTGTAATTCCATTGTGTCCTACTTCACCAGGCAAGTTTGTGGAGGAAAAGTCACTGTCTGGCTTATCTTCTCTCTCAGTACTAAAGGTATGGCAGAATTTGCAGCTACACCTGATGGTATCTGAGGAAAGGCAGAGGAATTTGTTCTTTTGCCAGAGCATGTTTTGCACTTCGTTGCACTATTATAAATCACTTTACTCAGCTGTAACTCATGAATGAGTATTGGGGGTGGAGGGGAGTAGAAAGAGGAGGGCGTGGAGGTTGAGTAGGGTTAACAAAATTTGAAACAGATTTATTGAAAAGCTCTTCAAGAGTAAATAAAAAAAGACAGCCCAGCTGCTGCTGTTCTGCAACATAGCAAACTATAAGCTAGAAGTCCTAGTAATTAGTTTCATTTGTAGGTGAAAAAAGGTCTTTGAGAATGCCTGGAATTAATTACCATTAAGGGCTACTCATCATTTCCATTTGAAAAACCTATATTTTTTATTTCTAGCTTTGTGTGTTGTCAGCTTTCATGCAATTAAAGAACCCTCAAAGCAACCGAATCACATGTGTCATCTGTACAACTTTACCAGCTCTAAGACAGCCACTCCCTATCCCAAACCTGTGGTGTCCTTGGCTCTGTGGAACCTAATTTCAGTGCCAGGCTATCGGTTTGCACTAATAATAAAAGCTATAATAATAATCTGAGCCTTGCTCACATCCTCCAGCTGGCCTGGCTGCAGTGGCAGGACTACCTCAGGTGGCTCAGGATGAGCCTGTAAATATCAGGTAGAGGTATGTGGGTGGAGACTTTCAAAAGCAGAGAAAAATGCCAGGTATTTGCATAGTTTCAGTGGTAGGACTCATACTCCTATATGCTCTTTTATAACTACTTTAAAATGATTAAAATTAGTGTTCTCCCAAAAACGGCCTCAATGTGTTTTAATTTAAAAATCAAACTCCAGGTTTGCTCTTGAGCTTTGCTCTGTTGGTAGGATTGGTTTCTGTTTGTTTTTATTTTAAATGCTCTCTTAGGTTCTGAATTACAGCTGCTGCATGTCACAGCATTGTATATCTGCTACAAATGGTCTTTGTTTATCTTGTATGTGAATTTTCAAGTTCTATTGATTTTTGTACTGTGTTTGTAGGGAAAGGCTGATTTTATGCTTAGTATTAGCTTTATGGTGAGCAATAAGGACTGAAAGAGGAAGGATTTGAGCTGGCTTAGTAAATATGTGAGTGGAATCCTACTTCTGTTGAAGTTTCACCACCAACTTAAATGTAGCCAGGCTCTCACTCTGTCTGAGTAAACCACTGTAAGCTTTTTGGTAATTTGATCTCCTTATCTCTAAATGGAGCAACTATTAATACTCTTCTGGCAGATTTTCCTAATCCAGGATAGGAAGTGTTATCTGGCATATGTGATGCATTGCCTGGCTCCTGTGCTGTTCGGTGGAGCTTGTCAATAGAAAATATTTGGGTTGGCTGTTTCTAAGATCTGAAGTAATATTATATCACCTTGGCTTGTTATGACATTAGAGGCTTTTATTCTGTTTCCTTATAGATTCAGGAGGAAATAAATAGGACAGCTTTGTCAGTAACTGCTTTCTGGTGTGCAAATTAGTGTCTGTGAATATGGATGGCCAGAAAAAGAACAACTATTTTGAAATATTTGCTCACTAGTATTAATTATTAATGGCAGAGCTTAATTCCATCAGTGTGTTCCTTTCTATCATATAGTCGTAGCAAATATTTTTTCATGAGTTTAAAAAATTAAAATATATGTAGGATATTTGTGGTTTTAGATTTGTGTATCTCTCCCATGGTCATCAAAAAGTTAGGCTGCAGATGGAAAACTTTCCTTAAGATTTTGTCCTGAGGAAGAGCAGCAACAAAAGGAAGAATAAAGTAACACTTATTAGTCTGAATAGCTTTTATATTATAATTTTAACTTTGATTTATTTACTAGAATATATTTTGATTTATATCTACATTTGTTTGAAAATATCCACTCATACTTTCCTTTTCTCCTTCTCTCTACCTGTTTGATTGTATCTGTTTATGTACCCAAATGTGTGTCAACTGAGTACTTGAAAGTGTAATCAGCATAATACTGTTGAGACATCATCTACACTTTTATAGAGATAAAAATCCTAATGTAAAAAAAAAAATAAAATTCTGTAATTCTGTTGGCTGGTAGTAGTATTAAATCATCCCTTGGGAAAAACCCTCAGTGCTAATTAATGAATCATGAAACTCGCAGGTTTAAAGATAATATTTGTCACCTATATCTATTCATAAGAACGTTTTCATCATCAGATTCCATCAGAAACTACTAATTAAAGCTTCCTCTTCCTACTCTGTGTTTCAAGATGACATGGGGGGAGGAATGGCTGCTGAAGCTGGGACTTTATTCAGATTTTTCAGTGCAGTCCAATTTGCATAAAGTCTAATAAAGCATTATTAAAATCTATTAACACTTGTCTATGGCAATTAAATTCAGTTTGCAATTTTGAATGATTGCATGTCATGCAAACTGAGATAAGGCAGCATGGAGGGCTATCAAGGAATGAACAGTAATCCTGGGAAGAATGTGTGAAAGAAGTGTTGTTCACAAAGCACAAACTTGAGAAAGCAGAGGATATTTATTCTTTCCTAAAAGGCAGTGAAAAATTCTTGGCTCTGTGGAGTTGAGATTCAATCATGGCTGCCCTCAGATATTTATTTTACAATATATATCTATGATATACAAGACTAGTTGAACATCATGGTACTTTATTATAAAACCTGGAAGGCTTTGTCCTCTAGAGAGAATTGAAGATTTTAGCTAATATTGATTATTTAGTACACACTGTAAAAATCATAAGATAAATGGGGGAAAAAAAGCAAGCCAAGGAAAGATTTAAAATTTTTTAATAGATTCTTAGAGGTTTCAGGGGAACTGATGAAAATTCAAGTTGAACTGATTCATAGGACTCCTTCAATTGCTAATGTGTGTACTGGATTTGTTTGTCTGCCAATGTCATGGCACAAATGCTCTCAATACAAACCCATGGAAAGAGTGGGCGTTGATACCTGTTTTGTCACTTGAAAATCAAACTTCATCTATATTTTTTACAGTTCAGCTCTTCATGCTCAACTGTGGATGGGCAAGGGCATCTCAAAGCACTTAGACTATTGCCCTTGCAGGGTGGCTTCCCATCACCCTCTCTTTGACTGGGAAGTGAGGGAAGGACAAACGTGGCTGCTGGTGCTTCCCCCAGGGCTGCCTCTGGTTGCATTTACACCAAGTGCCATTCCTTCTGTATCTGGTATTCCTTTACACAAATTCCATGTTTTTTTTAGGATGATGAATCACAACAGTGATTGTAGGAGTCACCCCTGTGTCAGTAGTGAGCAAGAGGTGAAAATACTATGGTATTTGGAAGGGAAGATTCTTAGCTCTCCCTTGTTGTTTGAGCATCAGTTTACCTGGAGGTACCAGGCTGCACTTTGGTCTCTGTGTGCTTGAAGACTTTCACCCCTGTATTCCATGTTCTGAGGGCAGGGAGGAAACCCCAACAATAATGATTGTGACAGTTACACATTTACTTTGCAATTTATCACCTTGGCAGTCAGCTATTTGGCTCTCCTGTGAAGAAATTGTCTGTCTCCAACTCAAATTGTCTGTTAAAACCACATAAAGGCTGGATTTAGTTACTAGAGATAACCTTGGCAACAATTTCCTACCAGTGCTGGTTATGTTTCAGTGGAACCAGAAGCTCTGAAAGCACTACAGGGAGACTCCTAGGGTGGGGAGATGGTGCTGGGCTATTAAACCATCTTTTTCCAGGGATAAGATAGCCCTATGCCTTATCTAGAACAAAATACAAACGTATTGGCTTTGACTGTGACTCTTTTTTTGCCAGCATCTTGTACACAAATTCATGTGCAAAATAGAGTGTAATAGACAGTAAGTTTGCTTGCCACTGACCGTGGTATTTTTCTTATAGACTTGAAAGTTTTAACACACCTTGATTTTTATGGAACTATTTTCTTAAATGGGAAGGCTTTTCCACAGTGTGGTCTAGGTGGCTGTACAAATATCTGGGTTGACTGCCTGACACTGTTTATATAATTCTCAGAAAAATTACTTGTTAGGTCATTTTTATTAGAAGCTTCTTTAATTTATTCATTAACGTTTTCTTCTCTGTAGCCTGTTAAGTTGGAATTATGAAGACAATAGCAGCAACATTTTTGAGTGTTCTTCAAAGCATTTTTAAAATATCTTTCCAATACTATGTGGCAAAAAATGAAATGCACAATAATTTTTTTCTATTGTATAATAGAATACATACAAGTATAATACAATTTAAGTGTTTTTTAGGCTTTTTTTTTTTAAATGACCTCCGGGTGCATTGGGTTACACCTCTTGCAAGCAATGCTATTGCTCCCAACTTCTCCTAGGGGACTGTTTATTTCCCACCATCCAGCACAGGAAACTTGAACATTTTATCTTTCTATTCCTGTATTGTTTGCATGACCCAAACTGCCACTAGAGCTGGCAATAAGGGGTGTGCAGAAAAGTGGGAGTGGGTCCTCTGCTGCCACTGCCCCAAAGGGAGATAGAATGGGATGTTTTGTTTCTCAAGCTTTGCTGTAGTTTGAAGAATTTTTATGAGTGGGGATTCAATTTGACCAAGTGAGTTCTCCTCCTCTTTGTCTGTAAAAGGGTTACCATGAGAAGTATGCAGAACATTGAGATGTGGAGTGTTCTGATGAGTTGTACAGCATTTACAGCCCTCTTGCACTCCCTGGCTTTCTTCCACCCTATTGGGAATGAGTATGCCCTTTACTGTTTAGGGACAAGGCAGTTGGCAACAAAACCAATCCAAAAAAACTTACTACGAGCACTTCTCTGCTATGGCCCAGGCACAGTAATAAAAGCAATGGCTCTGTGACAAGTATAAGGTTTGTCTATACAAGTTAAGCCTTTTGCTGGCTGTTCAAGAGAAGACATGTATTTCATGTATTTTAAAGTCTTAAACACCACTATCTACACAAAATGACTAGTGAAGACCCTCATAAAAAAATATTTCTATTTCTTCTTCTCTCTAAAGTTATTAATGGCTTTTCTTTTTGCTTTTGCCAATCTGCCTATTTCTTGCCATCTGAAGTTTGCAAGACCATTTCTTAGGTTGGCAGCATCTTGAAAAATGCTGAGCAACTTCTTTCTTTTTTTTTTTTTTAAATTGTAATGTCTCTTGTTCCTTTCTACAGCTTGCATGCAGCTCTCTAAATATGTTTTCATGTCTTTTTTGCTTGCCCTCCCAGTTCTTCTGTGACAACTAGCTGCCTTTACAAAATGCTTCTGGGTTTGCTTCATACCACATAAAGTCTAGGCAAATGAACGTTTTCTCTAATGTATTTATGTAGATTATTGAGAAGAAAACAAACCTAGGACAAGAACAAAATTAATCACTGGTTTATTAGTTTGGCATTGTTGCTTGCGTACAGAACTGCTTTATATCAAACATGTTTTTTAATAAGTAAATAAATAAATGACAAGCAGGAGTACTAAGCTTAGCCCAGCATGAGTATTGACAGTGGTTACTGCTGACAGCTTTTTACTGTTTCCAAACAACATGTTTCATTCCCTTAACTCTATTGTCACAGGGAATAGGGCAATACCAAGCTATTCAGCAGAGACGCTTGCAATAAGGAGCATTCATGCCTTTACTTTTGTCTTGACTTGAAGAGGTTTTGACGAAATTGTGCCGGGAGACTTCAGCCTGGCACCCCCGAGTCAGAGGCCGCGTCCGCAGCAGAAATTGGAGACCCACAGTTTCCCTGCAACAAGGCTGAACTGTGCTATTTTGGGAGAGTGCTCGTTCCCAGCCCTCCGATTTGATTTAATTCAAAACCACCAAGCGAACATGGAGGAGAAAAATCCAGTAGTCCCAGTAGTTGCGAAGACACATCTCTTATTTTTGTCCCGAGCTTTCATTAATGTTAAGCTGGAAATACTCACCAGAAGGGGAATATGCTGTTTTATCTTGCCCCAGGGCTAACAAAGCTTTGGCAGCAACCCCCTGAACGTAATACAAGTCATGTGTTGGCATAGCTGCTTTGGCTCTGCTTGGACACAGGAACAGGACAAGAAAATAGAATCCAGAAGATAAATTCACCCTTGCTGTTTACCCATTCTGGGTGAGAATTGGGCTTTAGGGGGGGGTGTGTGTGTGTGATGTGAAGGGCTTATATTCTCCCCTATGAATGAAGTGAGTGTACTTTGCTTTCCTGAGTCACATGGGTCCAGTTCTGGCATAAGGCAGGGTAGGCATGCCCAGCACTGACCCGAATACAGCAGCCTGGCCAGACTTCCACTTCTACATGCTTCCTCAGAAAAGTCAGCTAAGTTAAAAGACAGCAACTTGAAATCTCTTAAAAGAGACTGTTCCACCAAGGGAAAGTATCCAAACAAGTAATTTTTGTCTTCATCTACCTTGCTTGGTCTGTAGCTGGTATCACTGGGAGCCCTCTGATACCAGCAATAATCAGTCTGTTTTGTCTTAGCAAAACTTGCTACTTCTTAGAAAGAAAAACAATAAATAAATGTAAAACCCCAACAACTTTAATCTTTTCATTTTCCAAGAGAGTTTTTTTTTGTTTGGTTGATTGGTTGCTGTTTCACCTCTACTAAACAATCTAAAACCTTTTGCTTTTTGCTGGAGTTTAAAAGCTTTTTTTAATTACAGGGCTTCAAATGAACTTATAGAGAAATAATAATGTGATAAGGGAATTTCAGTCAATGTAATTTTACCTGGGAGATCGGGCATGTTGGCTACAACTTGTACACTGCACGTTCACTAGAGCAGAAGGGAAGTGAAAATTTTGTTTTCCTTGGTTTATGGTACCTCACATTGATGAAGGAAACAACATGCACACATACAGATGTTTTCCACTTATTTAACACCTTGCAAATAAAAGCAGAGAAAAAATAAATCCAGAAAAGTGCTGGTTTTGCTTATATAATATATTGAATAGATTTGTGACTTAAAATGCCTATTAGAACCTATCTGATGCTCCACACAAGAATTTTGTCCTAATACTGAATCTAAACCCACTCTCTGTCAGTTTAAAGCCATTCTCCACTGTCCTTAACGTTGCTTTGTGGAAAGCCCCTTCCCATCTTTCTTGTAGACCCCCTTTAGAAACTGGAAGCCTGTTATAAGGTCTTCCTGAAGTCTTCTCTTTTTCAGGCTTCTCTTTCCGATTGTTGCATAGAATCATAGAATTACAGAATATACTGAGGTGGAAAGGGGCCCTTAGGATCTAGGATTACTGAATCCAAATCCTGCCCCTGTACAGGATGCCCCAAGAGTCACACCATGTGCCTGGAAATGTTGTCAAAGCACTTCTTGAACTCTGTCAGGTTTGGTTCTGTGACCACTTCCCTGCCAAGCCTGTTCTAGTGTTCAACCACCCTCTGGATGAAAAAGCTCTTCCTGATAACCACCCTTAATCTTCTCTTATATAGAGAGCATGCAAAAGTATAATTGTTGTCTTTCAATATTTTGTTGAACAAATTAAACAATTTTTTTACATGAAGTAAAAATAAAATAAATAGATAAAATGCTTTTTAGATCAGCTTTTAAACCAATCAAGGAAGTGTTCACTTCAATGTCTGAATAGAATGGAGTTTACAGCTGAAGTGATGGAGGGATGGAGTGTGGGGATACTTCACTGTTTTCTAATGTAAATATTAACAAGATGACTTAACAAAAATAAAAATGGGCAAGAGATAGGGCAGCTTCGATGAATTCAAAATCTTCTGACTTATGCTAGGACTTAGACTCATGTGCCCTAGCAGCAGATGGGCAGAACACTAAGCAGAATGTAGCCCCTCCTGATGTGAGTGGTTACCTGAAACCACAGCTTTTCCTGGAAAAAAAAAAGAAGAAAAAAAAAAGGATCTTAATGTAAATCTTTTCCACTGCAGAGAACTATACCTTTTATTGCTACTGTTGTTTAAATATTAGCTTTTATAGTTCACTTGCCAGAAGCAGTATTTGCTGTATTTTATTAAAAATAGCTGAAGTTTACCTCTGTAGTTTGTCTATCAAAAGGATGCTCTTCTGGCAGCTGTGAGAATACATGGCATGCAAAGGTGTAACAACTGGCTATCTTTATTGTGCTGGGACACTGTGCATGGTGTCTGTACATGCATGTGCATACATGTACATTTATGCTAATAAACATAGCATTTCAGAGGGATATTTTATTCAATCAGGTTAATTCTTATGCATAGGTCCTCTGAAGCTGAATAACAAGAAAATATTTGAAGGAAGACAACTTCCATGACTGTTGGTCTTCTGTTGGTTCTCTTGATTCACATAGAAGCAGCCAGCAACTTTTAGACCAGGAAGTGACTCTGCAGTATTTTTGGGATCATGGTGTGTGTGATGACTTCCCAGCTTGCTGTGCATCCAGTAAGGGAAGAGGATAGAAAAATCTAAATCTATTTACAGTGTGAATTTGGAAGTTTGAATCCAGAGGAGCTGCAGTGTTATTTCTTTATTTAAATTATTTTTATAGATGATTACAAGGAAAGGTATTATTGTTATAACTTTTTTTAAGTGATGTCTGCAAGAATGTCTGCACTTTCTTTACTACCAATTCTTTTTTTGTAATATTTTCTCCCCAACTCAATGTCTCTTATAGCTCTGCTTTCTTCTGAAACTGAAGTGCTCTTGACTTCTTCAAAATCAGGGTTTCCTTGTGGTCTGTGAGAGTTGTGACATGAATCCTCAGTGGTTCAGCTGGCATGTTGAGATCAGCAGAGAAGTCCCTGCAGTAGTGATATCAGTGGGAAATGTTGTGATACTGCTCTCTCTCTGGAATAATGAAAGCTCTGTGAGGTAACTGCGTTGTCTAAGGGCTGTTTAAGCCCTTGGCTCAAGGCAGAGTGGTGGGACCTGGAGAGGCCACAGCTCATGGTGTCTCTTGTTTCTGTGCCATGATGCTTCAACAAGCTGCTGCACTGGCAGAGTCTGGTTTCTCTTGGTGTTGGGACATGTGTTGGGATCTTTTAGAGTCCAAGGGTGAGGTAGGAACCTTTTTCTGCTGGGGGACCTTTAGCAGGTGGTCCTCACTTCAGACCAGGTGCTTGTTTTCCTGACAACTTTCATGCACTTGTGTTGTCAAAGCCTCTGACCTTCTGCCAGCTGTGATCAAAGTCAGGCAGATGCTCAAAAATTGCTGGGAGATACATGGATGGACACACACATGCATTACACTCAGCATGATTGCATTAGCCTTGTCCTCTTAAGAAACAGATGAAAGCTATATAATTTAATGGTTGGATGCGAGTTCTGTGAGTGGTAATGAGAACAATGCTGCCTCCACCACACCACACAAAGCGCTGGCTTCTGAGGGCCTCTTTGAAGTGTTGGGGACAGGCAGAGCATTGCAGTGGTGAGACGTCTGCAGTGTGAATAAACACATGTTTAAGCATTGCTTAAGTGACACTGACATTTGTCTGTACCTACTTTCTATTCAAGCATCTGGTTGGAATAAGCTCTGTGGGTGAGAGGCTACCTATGGTCCTCAAGCTGATGGAGACAGAGGCTGAGACACATCCACGTCCGTAATGACAAGCTGTGGCCTCAGATGTGTGTTTTACATGGTTGTTTAGAGCTTTCCTTTCCATTTCTCAGCCGTTGCACAGAGTTCCTCGGCACCAGTTTCCAGAGGCTGTTGTAGCTGACGCAAGAGCTCTGAAAAGTTGCAAGGACTGGCGACTGAAAATGCAGTTTTCAGCTGTCAAGGAGAGCAGCTGCTGCAGCAGGCTGGGCAAAGCAAGCAGGCAGGCTTCTCTCTGCCTAGGTGTCTTACAAATGTTGGAAAGGGGAAAGCTGTGACATCCCACGATAGAAATAACATTGCTGTATACTTTTTCAAAGTGAAGCCAGCATGAAAATGTAGGGGAAGTTAAAAATTTGGTCAGAAAGAAGAAAGGAGGGTTTTGGTTCTGTTTGAAGCAGTCTTAGGCCATAGGTGTCACCAGAGGGGCAAATACATTGGCTGTGTGGCTTCTCTACCAGAACTCACAGTGAAACTGGAGTTAAGAACTATCACAGGTATAAAAGATAATTTAATTTTAGTCAGGGTAAAGAAGACCCAGGGTTCTAGCTAAAAATATTGTATGTTTCTAGCAAGTCTGCACTGGTTTGTTGTTTTTTTTTTTTTTTTTTTTTTTTTTTTTTTGCAGTAATATGATGGAGAAAATGATCTTGTTGGGCATGGCAGCACACAGAATACTGTGCCTGCATGTATCTTGAGTTTTGGGAATATTTTTTGATCTTTAATTACAGACCATGGGCTGAATAATGTAAGAGGTCTGTATTATATAGATATATAAAGCCTTATTGGTATGTGCAAGAGTGGAGGGTTTAAACTGTGGTGTATTTTTCCTCTGGCTTTCACTTGCTTCATCATATAAGTCCAAGATTTCTCTTAAATGAGTAACTATAACAATGTCTGCCTAGAAATGTTTTTGTTACTATTTAGAGGTAAACGTTTTGTAGAAGGCACATACCCCTTTGTTTTGATGCCCAGCTTAAGATATGTGCTGTGCTCTGCTTGTGTTTCTGCTCTATCCATATTCTCTTCCACCTTGGGTGTATCCCTGTCTTCTGACTGCCCAGAGTCCCATCCTGCTGTGGGTCCTGGCTGCAGCTGGGCACCTCCCTATGATAAGGGGCTGGGAAATGCCTCTCAGTCCCATCAGCCATGCATCATAGTACTATGTATGGCTCCATCTCTGGGTTTCTTTCTATAACTTCAGCATTGTTCTTATACCTGTGAGACTCATGTCCAGTGCTATGGGAAGGATTTTGACAATTACACCTGGACCTTTCAGGAAATATCATTTTTATTTGGCATTACTGTAATTTTGGCATTTGCAGCTCTTTGTGCAACAGTGAGAGACTGCAGTGGGGTATTTGAAGCCTCAGATCTGGTTAAAGTAATAGTTAATGGCTATTGCAGATTTACTCTGCTCCTGAGCCAAGAAGGGATGAATGCTGGGAGCCAAATTTGAAAGCTCGTCACAACCACATGGAATGGAAAAGCAGTCTCTGAGACATATTGATAGCTGCAGATGACAGAAATGATATTTATTGCCATGGACAGTAAAATTTATATATATTAAAAAAATGCAAACTTTGGAGAATGATGGGAAGCACTGACAGGAAATGCCTTAGAACAAGTTTCTAGGAGAAAAGTGGCCAGAGGAAGCAGCTTCAGTGAAAATGTTTTATTTGTTCTCATCTGGGGGCCAAGTGATAGAGTATATGCTAAGTCAACTTCTGAAACATCCTTTCCCTTCCCCCAGTAGAAATTACCTCAGCTTTGGTGTATAACTTAAATGTTCTTCTCTGCATAGCTTTGTAATTAGAAATATTGATGTATTTTCATAGAACTCTTTAACTGAAAGCTTTCCTCAGTTAAAGCATGATGAAATAACCTAAAATATCTAGTAAATATTGCCCTGTTTTCTTGAGCAAGTAAAATTTGTGTATCATATTCCTCATGTTCTCTACAACATGAATTTCAGTATTTAAGAAGCCTAGCTAAGTATTAAGTGGAATACTAGTTTTTCACAGTAGAAGATTGAAATAGATGCAGGTTTTGGTTTAACTTATAGCTTCTCCTCTGTTTTTTTCCAGCCTGGTTATTGCTTTCTGATGGTGCTGCCTAAATACTGGGAAGCAGAACTTCATTTTAAATAAGAAAAATAAGGTAGACTACTTTATACTGGTTAAACTGCTAGACATAATAGATACTATAGCTAGGAAATTTTGGAAAATGGAGATGAAAGAGGTAGGGGTTCCTTCATAAGTCCAGAGTTATGTAATTCTATTTAAAAAAAAAAAATCATATAATCTGTTAATTTGGAACATAGGTGCATGCATTTTGTCTTGGGTCTGTCAGAGAGAGGTGAGGAAGGGTTTGCTTCTGTTTTTTCTCTTCCTTTGGTATAGCAGGTGGGGAAGCTGCAGAAAGAAGAGTTTTAGCCAGCTAAACTTGTGTAGAGTTAAAAAGTCTCTTCAACACTGCTTTATATAGAAAACTTGCTTTTGAACTGAACCTTAGCCAAATTACTTTCTGCAGAACTATTTTGACGTGTCAAAATAAGGGGGAAAATTAAGGAAAACTCAGTCTTTTCAGCAGAAGTCAAAAAGTTTAAAATATGATGAAGGTGGATGTGAGTTGATTGCCTGACAGACTGTAGTGGAACATTTTCAAGAAGGCTGGGGTGAATGAGTGGCTCAGGGATCAGGGTTCAGTGTTTTGGGGCCCTAGCCAGGTACTGAGGACAAGGTAAGAGTGGCCAAGCTTTGCCAGCAGCCAGTGACTATGGGTCAAGGCAGTACATGAGACAAGGATATGATTTAATATATGTATATGTAATATCTAAAAATACATACATAAATTTTAAATTTAGCTGAATTACTTGATGCATTAAATTAAAGAGAAAGGGAGCTGTAAAAGCCAGAATCATAGAAACCCTTAGGTTGGAAAAGACCAAGAACTTACAATAGAAAAAAACATGTTGAAAGAGTAGTTAGGGGAAGGGGGAAATAAAAGCAAAAAAAGCACTGGCATTTCTTGTCTTATTTTGCAAACTTCACTGTGGTAGGTAGATGTTATAATCACCAGACTCGGAGCTGCTTGTGCAAACTTGCAGGCTGTGACCCCAGCCCAGCTGAAGGGAACAGCAGAGCTCCTGTTGACTGGCCCAGGGCCAGACTCTGCTCCAAACCTGAGAGGTTTTTTTCCAGCACTAGTCACAGCAAATCCCAGGGACTCCACCACCAGCTGCTTTGGGCTTGGTTCTGGATCCCTCCTGCCTTTGGAGAGCAAGGGTGGCACGTGGTGGTTGGCAGTGCTGGTGGAGAGAGGTGGCAGGGCTGTGTACCTGTGAAATTTGAAGGCACAGAAAGCTCTACATGTCACCATCATTTAAGCTGCTGTGCACTTAGTACTGAAAGTTTTATAGAAAGGCAAAATATACAATTCAATTACAACTGCAGCAATGCAATCCAAGTTGATCTAGTTTCTCCCACATGAGCTGACCACAATTTTAAGCTTGGCATAGCCTGAAAGCTTGAGGAATGTATTTCCAGTAATTGCCAGGCCACTTCATTGTTTCTGTGTATACATAAACACTAGGCTGTGATCATAGTGGTCATGCTTGAGCTGCTATCTGAAATTCACTTGTGCTATAGGGATTGACTAATCTGGTTCATACTGACAGCAGTTTCCATTTACTGTATTAGCTCTCTTTGACTGTTAGTGCCATGCGACTCCAGCTAGACTCAGAAAACAAAAACTGTTAAGAAGTACTCAGCACATGAGTCACACAGCAGAAAACCCATGTGTCATCACGGGATCCATAACTTGTCAGCTCAGGAAATGGGGCTGAGCTGCAGAAGATCCATTTATAAGATGCCAAGAGTACCAAGCACCTAGTGAGGAACAACAGGCAGCGATTCAGTTTTTAATCATATGGCAGAGGAATAGCAAAGAGTTGGTCTTCTGCAGCCTCAGGGCATGCTCTTACTTGGCCTACATAAGTTTCTCTCTTGCTTTTTGTTTCTCTGAATGCTGTGTGTAAGAAAGCTAATTCCTAAAAGCTGCATCCTTTTTTTTCCCCAGCCAAAGTCCCCTGTGAAGTTGGTAGGTTTGGGCTTTTTTTATGTTTCAGCTTCAATCTATGTAGCTGTTACCACTTCTTTAGTTGTGGGCAAGCTAAAGCTCCCAGTTAAAACCTGGTGCACTTCTTTATTCCTTCCTAGAAAATCCATTTCTGTTAGGTTTTTGTCAGGGTATTGATTGCTGGTAATTTAATGTGTCTCAACTCTGAAAAGCTGTCATGACAGTTTCACATGCTATTGCAGTCTTTTATTTCCCTATTCACAGAATAAAAATGGAAGACTTTCCTCACTGGAAACTATAATATATAATTCAGCTAGCATCATCCCTCTCAGTAGCCAGATGCTGCAAATTTCAGCAGTTGGACAATTATTTCAAAATAGCCCAGTCTGTAATTATTTGACCTATTCTTTGTTACACTGCCATACAATTAGCCCAACTAAACAAGTCTGTAGGCAGCAGAGCCAAAATTTATGGAAGGATGTGATTAAATACCTTCAATTCTGCATGTAAAATTAAGTCTGTGCTTAGGTGAGAAGTGAAAAAGTACTTGGGATCCTCAGCATCCCTGCCACTTACATTAGAGGAGCTAAGGTCTGTATATAATAAAGATAGAAATAAAGTAACCTTGTTTTCTATATTTCTGTGCCAGCCCTGTCCCTGACAACCTTCACTTTGCTAAGGAAAGCAAAACTTATCAGCCCCCTTGCTGACTGTTGCTTCTTCTCCATTTTGGGTTGAGCTGACCCTGCTGGGGAAGGTGCTTTTTCAGGCAAGTCTTCACAGTGCTGTTTAGAGTGAGATGAAGACCATTGTAGGTCTATGAACAGTCCCACTGCTTTTCCCTGGCTCCCATCACAAAATAACAGGCTCTTTCTGTCAGTGTGATTCAAGGAGTAGAAGTACCTGATGAGGAGATTAAAGCTAAAGTGCTCTAAGTACATGAAGGAAGTTATAGAAGGAAAGCAAAATCACATTTGTATTTGCTTTACTTTGAGAATTCTGTACTTCATTATGTATACTGTTGAAACAATACTTTTCAGGTCACAAAGCCAAGTGTGCCCGACTTCAGAAATGTTGAATTTAAGAGTTACCCATACATTTTTTGCTCAGTACTGGTAAGGGGAGCTTTCTCCATAAGGTATCACTTTTATTAGCAGCATCCTCAGCCTATTGCCCAGAGCATCCTGGCTTCCTACCCTCACCAGCACTGACTTGCCTCTCCTGCTGTCTGGCCAGCAGTGGCTCAAGGCTTTGCCCCTGTCAGTGCTTAATTGCTCTGCTGGTTTGAATGAGAAGAACGAGCTGAGGTGACAAATTACAGGTTGATTGGCATGAAAAAGTTCCCAAATTATTTGTGGCTCTGGTTTATTAGCGGCAAACCTAATTTAACTTTTGTGTAGCTCAGGGGAACTGGATACAGTGATGTTGCAGTAGATAACTCTTTTCTGTCTTCAGAATAGATGTGTGTGATGTGGTATGTGATGCAGACCTTGCTTCAGACCATGAGATTTTCCCCGTTGCCTTTCATGAGGAGGCCTGCACTGCTTTCCTTCTGCCAGCTTTCAGCTCAAGTACTGTAGGGAAAAGTAAAAGATTAGGATGTGCCACACAAAGCAAAGTGTGATTTATTCTCTAGTTAGTTGATATTGATGTGAAATTATCAAGTTCATTGTTAGTGAAAGCTGAAACCTGGCATGATTTTAGTTCAGCTAAATTCAAATATATAGTTCCACAGAAACATGACAAAGCACTGCAGTGATAGTTACAGACATACAGAATAAAGGAGAATTTATGGGTGTGGGGCTCTTCTCAATGGCAAACAAGGGACAGTTTGTAAAAAAAGAGGAGGAGGGAAGACCTTAAAAAATAAGGAAGCGATCCAACATTCCATATGCAGAGAAAACAATTTCCATGCCTCTTATCAAAAATGTGTTAAATCAGCTAACATTGATATAACTTCAAGCAATTAGGAGCACGCTAATAATGATATGAGTCTTCAGCTGTAAATAATTACGCTGCCTCAAGGCTATGCTTTAATTTTTGGCTTGCTGTATCTATAAACAATAATCAAACTGCAAAGCAAGTTGTGTTGTTTTTGTTCACAATTTGTGAAATGATTTCTGTACCCTACAGTGATGCTGATGGCTATTTTGACCTTCAGGAACTCCGGCCTGTGAGGCTAAGAGCTAATGTGTACTTCCATCGATCTGAGTTACAGGCACACAGCAGGTTACTGTGCCTGTTCTTCACAAGTACAAAAGCTGCTATCGTCAATCAGTGTGTGTTGTGAAAAGGGGGCTTGCTGCTGAGACTCAATAAATAGGGACATTAGGAGGAAATGTTATAATTGCTGCTACCCACATCTTGTTAATGAGTAATGTACAGTTAGACTCCATGCAATTGCAGCTAAACTGTTTATACAATTTATTCTTATGTTGCAACTAACATTTAACATAATGAAGTATCATAATTGCAGCCATTAAAGTCAAGATTAAGATTTGTTTAATTAGAATTAAGAAAATGCAGAATAGACTTTGAAAATGTAGGGTTTACTGGGTAGAATGTGCAGCATGTAGAGAAATTCAGAGAATGGGTATTAAAGAGCTTTGTTTGTAGAAAACCATGCTGGTGGGTCGTGATTCTTCTGTCACTTTATCCTGCTTTTGGAGCAGCTCTGTTGCAAAATAAGCAAGGCACTGATGCAGGTGTAAAAATGAAAATACAGCCTGGCCTTAAGTTCTGATTCTGATTTTTAAATCCTCTGGTTAAATGTAAACTATTTGTTTAGAAGGCAATGTGTATTGCGGCTATTAGAAGGCTTCCTATTTCAGGGTTAAATGACACCATCCAACTACAGACCCTCTGTTTTGTCCCTGATGTAAATCTGAAACAAATTTGCCTTAATGGAGAACTAGGAAGGGAATAACTCCTTAGACATGATACAGAATAGTCTTGCACATATAGTGTTTTAGGAATTAAGTAAGTAATTGCTCTCAACTGTCTTAAAGTATTCTACAAATACAAATTCAGATTCAAGAAAGCACTAGCATTTAGGAAAAAACTAATACTGGACCCCTAAAGTACAAATAGTGTGAGATATTTGTGTAAAATTGCCATCATCTTTTGGGTGTGTAACAACATTCAAAGCTGCCAGAAATACCTTAAGGCTTAAAAATGGAATAAAGCCCCATGCCTGACTTCTGAGTAGACAATACACTGGAAAAGTCAAGTTGTTTTTGACACAGCTCAATTAGCTGGGAAGGGCTGTTGGGTGGGAAGTCTCTCCCAGGGCTGCTGTGTCCCCAGGAAACACAGGAAACCATCAATACCCTTACCTCTATTTAGAGAAAAGCATATAGCAATGCAAATAATACTTTGGTTTTAGTTTGGGTAAGAAGTGAATATCGATAGTAGAACCTGTATTTTAAAAAGAATTGCAAAACTTATTTTACTTTCATGTTGTGATTTCAAGTTCTTTTTTTTTTCTAAAGGTAAGGGGGCAGGGCCTGAGTGGATTTGGCATAGGCTGGCTAATTTGGCATGTAATAGGTAAGTGTTTTGTTTTGGGATACTCTGAATTCTCTTGTGAGTAGAGTGCTGTACAGATCATAATTGGCTAATATATGATGCCCAAGAAAAACATAAGTGTTTTTATTCTTTTCATTAGTTCTAGAAGCTTTTAAGAAAATATACTTGTGTGTTACATTCAGGGTTGTATTTTCAGCTTACTGAGTAAATGTATTGTTGTGAAGGTTTTGATAATGGCATATTAAGGAACTCACTGGTCATAAATGCTGAAGTCAAACGTGATAATTTATGCAGAGAATAATTATGGATGACAAACAAACAAAGGCCAATTAGGATGATTACTGCTGTATTGTCAAATCAAATGAAGTTTTTATCATTCTTGGTTTCTCTGAAATAAATCACAACATAAACCTGTTGGTCAACATTTTGAAAAAAAAAAAAAGAACAACTGAGAATATTGGTATGATGCTGAAGGTTACTGACAAAGTCAGTGCTGGTTATCTAAGAAGTAGAAGTCCATTGATTCCCTTTAGAAGGATCTCTATAAATATGGAATAAAATTGACATTGATTTCCTTTTTTTGGGTGGGGAAACCCTTGTACTGTAAGATAAGAGACATATTTGAGTGTATTTGATTAAGCTTGCAAGACACAGTGAGCTGTGCAGTGGCTGTGTGTATGTTCTTGGCTTTCTTTCAATATATAAAAACTAGGAGCTCTGTGACAGCATTAAGGGCTGTGTTTCTAAAATAAGATAAAACATTTCTAGCTGAAACATGGTAGTCTTGTTCTCACACACGAGGCATGCACAGGTAATGTGGGTTCCCCCAGTGACATCGCATTTTACTGGAAGGATTTTTTTTTTGGAAGCTAAGGACCATTTATAGATCTGTTGTCTGAACTTTTGGAGAGGTACTGAAATATCTCCATGGTTCTTTAAAGACCCTTTTCACCTCACAGTTTATTTCCAGTTATCTTTGGTATCTGAAAGGGCTAATTCTGAACTGGCTTGGAAAACAAACCTCCTTTTCTTCACTGTCTGTTTGCTTGATCTTCCCTTTCTACCCCAAATCATGGCCCAGGGTACCAGATGCACTGCTCTCTCTTTATCTCCTCACATGCAAATAGCCAGTAGAGGAATCCTCAGACTTAGGGCTACCTGGGAGAGGACTGAAAACAGCTGCCTGAGTTATCAAATGAGACCTTGGCAATCACACACAGCTCATGACTAATCCAGAGAAAAATGTTGTTTCTAATGGAGTATTGAGATGCTGTGCCATAGCTATCTTGAAAGCTATAAAGACCACTAAGAAGAACTTTAACATAAATCTTCTCATCAGCATCTTAAGTCTCTGCATTAGCAGTGGATTTCCAAAGGTAGGTTATCCTGGTGGTTATAGACATGGACAAAAATTACCCCTCCCAGTCATTGTCAAATGGACCTAAAGGAATATCTTGCCTGAATCTAAACTTGGTGACAAGGTTAGTCCTATGTGAGAAAAACATACCAGATAGTCACCCTGAAGGTTTTGAATAGCCCTAGGAGCACCAGACCACCTTGTCTTCACCTGTGAAATCTCTTCCTCCCCAAAAATCAAGCTAGGCATGAAACAGAGGAGGGGAATAAAAACTGCCTTTGCCCTCTCATTTGTTTGCAGCTGACAAATGATAGTTTTGCTCTAGAGTGCTCCAGATTCCTTGGTTAAAAAAAAAATAAATATACTGTTCTGGAGCTAAGGCATATATTGTAGAGGTGAAGTAGACACATTAAACTGTATTTTTCACAAATCAGAATGTATTCAGTATCTTCCTGTCTGCCCTTTGGAGAGGACCCTTTCCTGGGTAGCATAGATTCCTTGTGTTTTACTTAGCAGAGGTCTTCCTGGGCTTTACTTTGCTTCCTAGTCCCACTGTGTGTGTTTCTGTGGGGTTAAAAACACGCAAGTAATAAGCTTGATGCAAATTGTATCTCCATTAAAGCTATTGTGCCAGAGTAGGTAGCACAAAGGGTTTCCAGCTGGGTGCTACCCCACTGAGCTGTGTTGTTGCAGCTCTCTTTGTCCGTGGCGCCTGGGATGCTGGTGTCCTCAGCTGACTCCAGCTCAAATGGGCAAAACAGCTCTTGGCAAGTCTTCATGTCCCACTGCAGGGCTGTGCCCGCAGCCAGAGGGGGATGCTCAAAAATCAACCAACCCACCCTGCCCCCTCCTCAGCCAGACCTCTGTTGGCACCCCATGAAATTAGGGGGTGTGACCCCTGTCACGCCCTGTGGAATTATTCTGTCTTTTATATCTCATGCAATAAAGGCAGTTTTCCTTTTGCTAAACTTGTCCATCTGGTAAAAGAAAATAATAGCCCAAAAAATATTTGTCATCTTGCAGCAGGAAGGGAAAACCAAACTGTTATAGAATGTCTCTTTAGCCTGGAGTCCAATGATAATGACTGCAGAGAAGCAATTTTAGTACTTCCCAATGATTACAGGTTTATAGTTTAATAATTATTTAATGCTTGTTAGATATATCTGTTTAAGTACCCTTCTTCTGATGCAAGATCTCTTGCTAAGCTAATTTGGAGTGACTCCCTGCCAAATCAATATCAGTCTTCTGGCAAATATTATTAAATATTTGTTTGATACCTATTTACAAGTAGGAAAATAATTTTGCTGCCAAGGGATTGTAAATGTGTGAAAAAACACTCTGACAGCTTACTTCACTCACTGTCTACAAGCTGGCGTCTGCATGCCAAAGTTGGAAGACTAAGATGAAGAACATAATTAAGGAAACATATGAAGGCTAGCACAGGGTTTGAGATTAATTAGCTGCGCGTCAATAATCTCATCAATATCCGATTAACAAATGACACATTGCCCAATGAAACATATTGATTCATTCACACTCCACACTGTTAATAAATTGAAGCTGCTTTGCTAAATGAGAAAGCTGACAAAATAATAGCTTCCTAATACTTCTCCAGTATTGTGATAAAAACATAAAATTAGCCCAAAGTATACTTAATTTAGCAGCACTGTCACTACACTTCTGAAGCTTGTTAGCATAATAGTGGGGAAGATTTTTTTAATAGTCTAATTGTTAGGATGGACACATTAATACAGGGATGTATGAAAAAGTAGAAATGGAAATGTTACCTGTTTGTTTGGAACAGGGTTCTTAGATAATGTGTTTTGGCAGAGGTGGCATAAACCTTCTGTATAAGTTTGGGACTGGAATTTTAATGAGCTTTCTTTGTACTTTTTTTTTTGGCAGTGGCATTTGTTCTTTCACTCATTTAAGTAGAAGTGGTATCAATATTCTGCTATGTGTAGAGCAGATTAAGAAATTGTGTTTTTTTTGATGAGGAAAATTTGAAAACCTTGAAAAAAGCAGACGTGAAAGTAAAGGAGCCCTGTTTTTTCCCTCCTTATGCCTTGAGACACCCAGTGTGTTCCTACAAGAGAAGCTTATGATAAAAGTGTGAAAAATGTCTGCAGATAAAATGTGCTCTTTACTTCTCTTGTTAAACTGTCAAAAGTATTCAAAACTACAGAAACATTCAGGAGCATAATGTGGTTTTGCTATGGGACTAATGCTGTCTCTTTGGTTTCTTAAGGTATTTGAAACAATATCATCACAGGACTATTGCAGCTTGTACTGGATGTGCTGTACTTGAACAAAGTGTTTGTTAGAGGAGAACGGCCACTACAGCTATCAGGGTCTGAACATGGTTTTGTTCTGCACAGAAATAGGAAAAATCCCTTCTATTGATTTTGTGGAATGACCTGATCAGTAAGAGCAGTGTAGTGTTTTTTGTTTGGTTGGTTTTTCTTATTTAATTGCAGAACTCTTCCAACCAGTGAGGAAAGCCTCCCAGATGATCTTCTTTCCCTCCCTCATGTGCCATCCACAGGATCTCTAGCTCATTTGGTGTGAACCTACAACAAAACTGCTGTGCTCCAGCTCATTCTAGTTACTCTGCTGTTTGCAGGATCATATGTATACATATACAATACATGCATGTATGAATAAAATCTTGTCTCAGATTCACTGGAAGAAAAAGAGTGATTGCTTTAAACTTTCAAGTTATCTGTTTTGTTTTCTAGGAACTTTGGAGGGTTTGAAATCTGGAGGCCAAACCATTTGATTTACTCTTAATTACAGTGCTCTTGTAAGCCTTTTATGACTCATTGTTAGGTATTCAAAAAACCTTAACTCTTAGATCTCACAAAACAATTTATGCCTGTGATTAGAAATCACTGATCAAAAAGGTTCAGTTTTGTACTGTTGTTGAGGATTGTTCCCCCACAATGTAAAGTGCTATTTTCAACCCAATTTTAAATGAATATGTTAATGTTTGGTTCTTCTGTAGTTGTCTCTTAACTAACTGTCATTAGCTTTTTGGGGCTCTATGATATGCTGGATGACTTGGAACAACTAATGATTTTATTACCAATCTTAATATTTAGAGTTCCCTGTGGAGTCATGTATGGTTCTTAATGAAACCATTATTTACAGGATTAAAATCTCTTGGCAAATTTCTTTTCTTCCAGCTGCACTGAAATTAACATGTTTGCAGTCCATCTTGGGGGGAAAAAACTCCAGTTCTGTGTGATGTATAATTCTTAATTCTGGCTTCTATAAATGAATTATCTCTAAAATGTCAACAATCAGAAATGTAGTTTAGCAGCTCCTACTCAAGATCAATTAAGGATAGCCTGCTACTGCAAACTATTTATATTTGATCTGATTTTATGTTGTCTTAGGAACAGTTCTTGTAATGAGTAATTATTTGAACATAGAAGTACTTGGGTACTCCTGCCAAAACAGGAACTTTGGCCCCTGCATTTATAACAGTAAGTCATGAAGGATGTCCTTGTAATCAACCTTGGAGTGTTAGATGATATTATTAAGGGCTTTATTTGAAATGGATACATGAATAGATGTTTACTTATAGGAAGAAAAAAAGAACATAATGTTGGGTCTCTGTGTTTTTACGGACTGTGGCAGTCATTGGGTAGGAATTTCATTTGGTGCAAATTCAGATTAGAAGATTTTTGACACCAATTGGTATCACATTGGTTAAACTTGTCATGTTTCTCTTACACCTACTGTTTTAAAATCTTACCCTCAAAATACCCTACTTTGACAGATATTCTCAATTTTCTGAAGCACTTATATATTAAAAAGCAGTGACCTGGGGTTTTGTCTTGACATCTTCAGACCAAAGGAGCATTTGGAGAACTCTGGTGTTGTGTAGCTCACTGGCATGTGGTGTGTGAATCTACATGACTGACTTGCCTCTCTTAGAAGAAGTCAATGGTGATCACCTGCAGCATCCACTGAAAGCACTATAAAGTTTCAGGTCCTTCAGCTGTCCCATGATGGGGATGCTTTGTGTGCTTTGATTGGATACAAACCACAGTAATATCTCTCTCCATCATGTAGATGAGCAGTACCCAGGAACAGTGACTTCTCTGAGGGGCACATGTCCACCAGATATCATGAATGGACTCCAGCTCAGTCAATAGCATAGCTCCTGACAATAGTGGCAATATTTCAAAAGAAATTAATAAGGGCGAGGATACACATCTGCTTCTAGGGAATGATCCTCAGATACCAACAGGAGGAAAACCTAATTGGAAGTGTCAAAAAAAAAGGAGGGGAAAAAATTAAAAATAAAAAATCCATTGCTATTAGACCCACAGTATGCTAAGACCTGAAGGAAAACTAAGTGAAGCTTGTGAACTTTAGCTGGTGACTGGAGCTTTCTGTCATTTACCTGACAGTCTCTCAATGAAGCTTTGCTACAAAATTAGGGATCTAACAGCTATTTTCTTGTGCAATTCCTTTTTCTTACCTGCTCTAGTTACAATTCATTTGAATATCTTTATATCTTTCTCCAAACCCAGCCATGGTTCAGGAAATCATGGTAATTTTCCTGATTTAGGTAGCTGGCTTGGAGAAATGTGCTCTTTCCCCTTCTTTAGTCTGAACTTGCATGGACCGTCCAATTACTCCTACTCATCTCATCTTCCCTTTGAAAAGTACTAAAGACTGCGTGAACATTGAGGAAAATCAAATTAGCCCCATGCAAAATTGCTAATAGCAACTAGCATCCCCAAAACTTTTCCTTGATGTGTTTTTCCAAACATAGGGACTCCCTGAGCAAGTGGAGATCCGTGTGTGATCAAAGGTTTTGCTGAAAGGATTCTGCTTATTTTTAAGCCTGTGTAAATTTGTACCATCCACAATATCTTGTGAGAGTAATACTTAACTACATGGCATGCAGGAAGTATCCATCTTTACTTCAGATCTGCTACCTGTTAATGTCATTGAGTGACCAGTAGTTCTTGCATTACAAGAAACAGTGAGCAAATGCTGTTCTTTCCAAAGCTCTCACTGTTTTTACAAATCTTCCAGGTGCCCCTGCAGGTCTGTTTTACAGGCAAAGAATTTCAGACTATGTAGTTGTTAGACAGAAATTATTCATCATCTTTGAACATCGATCTTCCTTCTCACATGCTTTTTCTAGTTTTGTTGTACCTGTATTTGTGCTCATGCTTGCTATTCTAGCTGTGCATCAAAGGTAGATCTGACAGTGCAGAATGAGACAGTGGCTATTGTCTCTGTAGTAATTGGCAATAGGCTATCAGACTGCCTAATCACAACCTCTGCTGGTATAGTCTATGGCACAATGTTTCATCTGTGTTACGTCTGGACTGATTTTGTAGTTGCAATTTCTACTCCAGTTGTAACTGTAGTTTGGTGTTTTCTATGATCTTACTCTTTCACCTGGATCTGTTGCTTTTGCTTGCAATTGGAATGTCCTGGTGTATTCTCTTATAGGCTTTGAAACCTTAGCTCATTAGATCAGACCATAAGTTTGTAGTGGTAATTTGGGCAAAAAATAGGAGGGGAGAAGGGGAGAGGAAAGTCCTAAGCTGCTGTTTCTTTGGGAAAAGACTTTTCTAAAAGTGAGATAGCAAATGATTTTTTTTTTTGGTCCTTTTCTGTCTTTTTGTAAGGGACATCAGGATGCTGGATGCATGACAACTCTAGTTCTTCCTTTTGAGTGTCTCTTTCAGGCATTTCCAGAATTCTGGACACAGTCAGCTTCCTGGTTCCTCAGTGTTAATAGCTATAGCTTCATCTGTACTGTCTTCATGGATAAAGGCTTCCTTTGGATCTATTAAAGTCCCAGCTTTTACACTTCATTCTGTGCTCCTGCTAATCCCAGCTGTACAGAGCTCATCTTCAGGGCCTGCATCATCTCATCTTAAATTCCTGTTAATTCTCAAGTCAACAACACGGAAAAGATCTCGTGTATGTCACATTCCAACCTGGGTGACAGATGACAATAGGATGTGTGATGATGCTCTGTCCCTACAGGCCTTAAAGTTTTCTCTAGGGACATTTTTTTGTTACAGTTCTATACCTTCCTGTGCTATAAGACCAGGTGTGGGAACACCCTTTGCCTTCCATCAGGGTGAAGGTGGTGGTGTGTGGCATGGAGTTGAAAGTTAAGGAAAACAAACTGAATGCGCTGTGATGGTACCAGCAAATCCTGTACCTCACTTAGAGAAAAGAGACGTCCCTTGCTTTTAATTTTTTCTCAGAAGGAGACCAGACTAAAAGAATCATAGAATGGCTGGGGTTCAAAGGGACCTTAAAGATCACTGAGTTTCACCCCCTCTGCCATGGGCAGGGACACCTTCCACTAGACCAGGTTGCTCAAAGTCTCATCCAGCTTGGACTTGAACACTTCCAGGTGTGGGACGTCCACAGCCTCTCTAAGAAAGATGTTCCCATGCCTCACCACCCCCACAGTAATTAATTTCTTCCTAATACCTAATCTAAATATACTTTTTTGCAGTGTTAGAAGTGACTGAGGTTGACAGCCATTGTTTTATTCACTGATGCTGGGCAGTAAGAGATGGGGATGGATGGGCCAGCTCTATGTATAAAGCTCCAAGAGCCTGTGCTGAGGGGTCTTTGCTGCAGCTCAGGTATTGTGTTTGTTCTCCAACTGCAATGTGGGGTCTAGAAACTTTCACATGTGCCCTTCCACCCTCCTTCTTTTAGCTCACTTATAAATGTTTTGGAAAACGAAGGTCTGTTCCAGAGTGTTGTGCACAAAAGTTCTTGGCATAGACACTAATACATATGGTGTCTTTGGGCAGTCTTGTTAGATATATATACGATATCATTTGAATTGACCTCAAGTTAATAGGGTAAGTAACAGAAATTCAGGGTTTCCTTCATGTAAACTGGCTTTTGTGCTATATAGCCTTTCATTGGTTGGTGGTAACTCCCTGAAATGGTAATTCTTAGAATTAGGCACTCAAAACAAAAGGCTCATTTTTAAATAACCAAATCCAGCAATCACAAAGAATGTAGCTTTTGAAAAAAATGTTTCCTTGAATCACATTTTCCTGCTAGTACTCAGCCCTTTATTGATGACAGATAGAAAAGGCTGTTGCTTGTGTTAGTTGTAAACTTCCCTTTGTCAGAGCCCTTTCCACCATCTGTCATTGCATAACTGTATGTTCCCAGGTTTGTAGCTCTAATGTGTTTTTGCTGTTTTGTGTACAGTACGTTACAAGTTATAAAAGCTTGAGTAAATAATTCATGTAAAAACCTTTGTAAATATTGTCAAACTGCGGAATAAATGATTTACTAAGAGGTCTCTTGGCTCAGCCTAGCAGCTTTATTACTGTAACTTGTTTTGTAAACAACCTCCTCCCCCCACCCTGTATTTTTTCCATCAAGTGTCTTTGTGTAAATTCTATTGCCAAGCACTACTTAGATGCATTACAATCACCATAAATAATGCAGTATCAGTGCTTTAACCACCTGGAGACTCCATTCAGAAGTCAACCAAAGGTGTAGTTTGTGCGAGACCCTTAAGGGAACATATTTTCAATGCGTGTACAATGGTGTACTTCCCACTGTTTTCATAGCTGATTGCATTTGTTGGAGATTGCTCCATCTCAGCTGGAAGACTGTTTTCTGGTAGACCTCAGGTTTGCAGAGAGCTGGTACCTGTGCTTCATTTCATGTCCTGTGGATATTCTGCAAATTGTGTCGTGCAAATAGATCAGGACTTAGGGTTATGAGAGGTAGTCCTGAAAAACACTCATTTTTTTTTTCCTAGCTTTTTAATAAAGTGTTGTCTGAATGGTCAGAGGAAATATAATCAGAAACATTTGTTGTAAATGAATAATATGACTTTGCTTTGATGTATTCATGAGCCCCTTGTTAGCCTTCTGAAAACACAACTGAAAATGAAATGTTTCTTCAATAATAGTGGAATGGGAAAATGTGTTACATCTGAGTCCTTATGGGCAGGCATAATTGTGTGGCTACATGTGCTTGTTCCGAGTTTGTTCTGTGAAATACAGGCACACTCGACAGACATCAAACCACTGGTGAACAACTACAGTGATCATGACACTGGAGCTGTGGTCGATCCATGTCATTGTATTGACTCAGAATCTGAGTCTAGGCTTGAGCCACTCTCTGAATATCCATATTGGTGGTTTTCATGCCAACTCCTGGACAGAGGGAGCAACTGTGTTTTCCCAACAGGAAGACACCAGGCATTGCTGGAGAGAGCACATCAAAGTGGGCTTTTATCACTGCAGGGAGGACAAACACAGGCTGTCTTGGGTGCCCTGGCTCTGCAGACTCAGACTGAGGAGAGCATGGTTGTTGGATGAGATGGGCACAGCCAACTCATCTTCTGCTCAAGGGAGACACTATGTGCAATTTTCCTACCCAGGTACAGGATGGAACTGTTGCACAGTAAGTTTGGAAGTGGAAGGGTGGTGGGGCAGCTGGAGGACTGAGGACAGTTTTGGAGTGATCCCAGGAACTGGTGGAGTCTCTAGGGGGACAGAGCAAGAAGGTTTTCATGGCCTTGATGAGCTGCTCCCCTTGGCATGCCAACTCTTCTCATCACCACTCACCCCACCTCATTTGGCTTTTAAGTTAAGTTTTAATCTCCGGGAGCTCCTATTTGTGTCTCTTGACCACTTTTCTGCACAGTAGTGCAATCCAGCATAAAAATCCCAGGACTTGTTCAAACAGATAAGCTCAACAACATATGTATTCAAACACTCCTCTTATGAAAATGATGTGTTCAAAGTTAACTGCTTTGAAGTGACTTTGTGCCAGACTGGTCTGAGCAGCTTTTGGTGGGCACTTACAAAGATTTCTGACTCAGAGAATGGTGAAAATAATTCATTAGCTACATGATATTGTGCTTGATATCCAGAAATGATAAAGTACTGCTTTCTGATTATAGAGATGGTATTTTTTTACATGTTTTAGGAAAGGAGCTGACCATCTTTTATTGACACATCTGGGGTCAGGGTCCAAAGAACATTGCAATCAAGCTTTCTCTGGCTTAAGAATTGAAAGTGGACTTCAGGAAAGAAATCTCTTGGAGAACTTGGCAATGGATTTTGTGTATTTCTGTATGTCTGATTAATAAGGAAACAATTTCCTCCCTCTGTTTTTTTAACCCTCATACAGAGGACTGTAGTGTTCTAATGATGAATGTAATTGAGCATGTGAGAAAGAAGCAACTGATAATGGCAACCTTCAATCATACTGAGTTGAGGAAAGAAGAAATAATGGTGTGCCCTCTATGAGTTATTATGGGTAATTTGCATAAAAGTTAAGTAAATGAAATCTGAGGTTCAATTAAATAACATTTTGTCTGTCTTCTTGTGTGCCCAGGACAATACATTGTTTGCTGTGAATAGACCACCCGAGGGCTGGTCATGTGTTTTGGTAGAAATCATAGTTTTGTCGAACAAAGCAAAATACATAATTATAGCCCTTTTATATTAAAAAAACTATTTTAATTATTATTGTTCATTTCCAATTGGAAATGCATTAAACAGTTGCCATTAGAAGCTTAAAAGTGCAAAAACTGCAGAAGGTTTGTTCTGTAAAATTACTTACCCTTATTTGTCTCAGTAGCACCAAAATCAACAGGAATTCCTGCCTCTTTCATCCACATACATATTTTTTGGTTTTTCTTTTGGAAGAGGGGATGGAGGAGAAGGGAGACTTGTTGTTTTCTTTTTCCTGGATGAGAAATTCCTAAAAGTCATGGATGTGGCCACAGAAGAAAAAAATTACTTTTGAAGGTGTAAATGGTTGCAGTATGAAATATGTGATACCTGACCATGTGCATTTATTGGTTTTATGAGATCTATGTTCCTTGGATGCATGAAGTTGAGATAGCATAATGTTAAATACCCGTGAAATACAATAAGTGGATGCAGATTGAGAAGGGAGTATATGCTCACTGTAGGGAGTCAGTGGGATTCTACTCTGTGTGGAGTGGGAAGGCAAAGGTCTGTTTGAAAGATCACTCTGTCACCTCGATAAATCTAAATATAAAACCCCTTGAAATTTCCCTTTCTATTTATGGTGTACGTGCACAGGTATCAGTTGTTTTCATATACAAAATGATTGTAATCAAAGGTTTTATTTTGTCTGCTTCTGTTTATGTTAGTTTATGTTCTTTTATGTTAGTTACTTCAGGCCTGGTCCACTTCTGATGGTGTTTTCCCTGTTAAACTTTTATGTGAACTACAGATTAGACCCTGGAAACTGATGTCTGTTCTGTAGTGCTCTGTGATACTCTGACCTTCAGCACAACCTGCTCGTTCTGTGGAGTTGCTCTTTGTGCTGTCACCTCGATGCTGATGCATCCTGTGGTCACCTTTTGCTGTCAGACATCTCTGGAGACTGGAGAAAGAATGATTTAAATTATGACTTGGTTTCATGGGTCTTTCCAGTGCCCCTTGGCTCATGGAATCACCAAAATCACCTTTGCTTCTCTCTGTTACATTGCTGGGGCTCACAGAGGGTCCCTGATGGAAAGGGACTTGCAAGCACCTGTGTAACTCTGTTAACATCAGCATACACTTCTTAGGCAAGTGGCTACACATCCTGTGATGTGACTGAGATGCTTTTTATATCTCTTTATCTGTGTGAAATAGAAATTAATTCTGTATGAACTAGGAGACAGCTCTTTCTGGACTTAAGTTGTAATTCTGCAGTGCATCTGTAACTGGTGTTCCCTTGAGGAGGAAAATACAGAGAAAACTCCATCACTTTGGATGAAAATATCTGGGCTTACCAACTATACAGACTGAGGGTGCAATTCTCGCTTCTCAGGGGTTACATATGTGACTAAATCCTGTAATACTGTCTCATTTTGGACTTTCTTGCATTTCTTATCAATCTTTGTTTTTATATTATTGGAACATTTAAAGTCTCAGGCAGGGTCCAGCAACCCAGCATTGGAAGGGCAGTACACACAGGACAACAAGCATTTCCTAATCCCAAGCATTTACAGTCCAAGTATTAGAAAAGATAAATATAGACCAAGAAAACAGGAAAAAATCTCCACACAGTAGGTATGTACATCAGTAACCCAGTCTGGGACCAGATTTTTAACATGTATTACAGCCATGCAAGTTTTAGTAGTATACTATTGCTCTTATTGCCTTTTTTCCCTTATTATTGTTTTTCTGAATCTAATATGTGCTTGGCCATCAAGATCTTAATCTTTAACATGATGGGCTTTATCTTTTTTTGTCTAACCAGTGAAGAAAGACATGGAAACTTAGAGGAATAGGGGACTAATCTGTGTCTTTATTTTATTTTCCAAATATTTATGTGCATCAAATAGGACCCTTAAATTTCAAGTGGATGACTTTATCAGAGGTGAATTGTAAGCAAGCTCATTGCAGCAGAGTATCTCGCACAGTTAAATCCTCCAGGCAAGACCTGCTGCCACAAACACCTTTATCTCCTCCCTTCCATTGGGGAGCAAGGTTGCAGTGACACAGAGCTGTGACAGACACCTTCAGCTGTAAACTTACAAAAGGTCAATGAAATAGAAAGGCAATCTAGAGCATCTACAGGATGTGCAGTATCAGCTGGTGCTGGCAGTGGACTGTGGCAGAAAGTCAAAGCTGTTTCCCTGGCACATCTTCCCCCATTTGGGAAACCAGAGGGAAAGAGCTGGTGGTGACTGAACATCCTTCACTGTGCCTGTAAGTTGCTACAAGAAAGCATGTTACAGTGGGGGTGTATTTCAACAACTAGGTGTACACATCACATAAAATATAACAAGGATGGTATATAATAGTTTTGTAACCCCAATGACTCACTGTGCCTTTCCTAAGGAGAGAAAGTCACTGGAGCCACCTTCTGTGGCTGCCTGAAAGGCACACCTTTGCTGGTCCCACCTGCTGCTCCTCACTTAACACTCGATAAAAATCTCCCCTCTTGCTCCTCTCTCCACTAACCCTGAGCCAAGAAACATCCTTCTGTCATTGCTGGCTCCATGTGCCAGGTGGATGGACATTGCAGGAGGTTTTCATCATGCTGCTTATCAGCCGCTTCTACTTCATGACACAAATATCTTCTTGCTGTCAAACCCTCTGGGAGAAATTACCTTTAATTAGTTCATTCTGTGTAGGTTATCCAGATACACTCTTTGATAGCAGTGCTATCACATTAATTTCCCAACAGCAGTAATTATTATCGAAGAGAAAAATAAAAAAAAAATGGGTTTAGAGCCCAGATTTAGACCCAGTTTCCCATTCTTTTAGGCATGAGATGCTGGCTTAATGCTGTTGTGTTTGTCAGACTGAGTTCTGGAGAGGAGCATCGTGTCCCATGGAGGAGCTGGAGAGGCTTCCAGTGCTGACGGATTTGCTCTGGCACCTGATGTGCGTGCCAGCAGCCTTCTCATCAGGGGGATGTGGACGTCACTGTCACCATAGAGACAGCAAGGAGGATTCGGTTTCAAAAGGTGAAGAGAAGCTGGGAATTAGGAAGGTAAGGCCTGGTCTGTCTCTCAGCTGATAGTGGATTTTAAAATGATGCTATATTCAAGAGGAGTAATGCTCCATTGCACGTTTATACACATATGTAGATATGTGAATCTAAGTATTGGTACATATGTGTATATTTACATGAATTCTTTTGAATAGTCTTAGGTGCAAAAGACCCAAAGCAGGATTTCAAAGGAACCTGTTAGTGTTCTGTGTGCTCCTCCAATTAATTTTTCTTTTATAGATGGTGTAAAAAAATACTCAAGTTCTGTTTATATTTTATTTTAAGAAGCCATAAAATATTCACTACCTCAAGATTTTCTGTTTTGCACAGAGGCTGATTGAGCTGTGTTGTAAAGTAACTTTGGGAAACTTTTTGTCATCTTCTGTTGTGCTCTAGCAATGACAAGGATGTACAGCAGTGGTGAGTGTTGACAGGCAAGGCAGGGATCAGCCATGAGTCATTGTTTAACCACGTGGGACGTTTAAAGCCTGGTCTATACTGGTCCAGGACAATTTGCAGATCTATCTCTGCCCACACTTAGATAAAATCACCCCTCCTGAGGGCTTACCCCATCACTTGCAGATATAACCTCAGTAGTGCATGGGCTTGTTTAAAGCTGCAGTTTGCATGATTATAATCCCCAGCAGGGTGCTGACCCCAAAAGGATGTTTCTTGTACCTTGGTAGCAAAAGATAAGTTCACAGGTATGGCACTGAGGGGAGTGGTGACAAGGAGGAGTCCATCCAGTAGAGAAACAGATGAACTATTGAGTAATGCCATATAAGCATTACTGCAGAAAGGGTGGTAGAAGGCTTATAGGGACAGATAAAAACCTTGTCTGCAATACCATGCAAGGTATTGCCACTGCAGAGGATGGACCTGGGTGCATGCTTCTGATCTTGGGCCGGGGATGCTCAACAGAGCCCTTGAGCTTCTCTTGTCTCTGCCTTGCCCACTACAGCTCCAGCAGGAAATAGCCAGAGCACAGCAGGTTTTTTGACCATGAAACACTTGTCTTGACAGCTGGAGGAAGTCTGGCATGGGAGCCAAATCTATTGGCTTTGTGTCAGCTCTGGGGTATCTTTCCTGTTTTGGGAATTCCCCGCTGGGGAGGTACCACTGCTGTTTGGAGCAGAGCTCAGATCTCAGCCCCTGGGGCTGTCCACTCTGGGAGACAGTTTTGGCAAGGATAAGTATGTTTTGCTATTTTTAAGTCTTTTTGATTTTATAAATAGCTAAGTGACAAGTAAAATTTTGGTCTTCACCCTATGGCTGAATTTTCCACAGGGATGTTTGCATGTTTGCATAATACCATTTGTATTTATTATTCCTACTGCTGTCGTCACTCACACGTTTTCTGCAAACAGAACAAAAGGCAGCTCTCTTTGCAGTCAGCTTATGGTCCAACTGCTGCACAAAGACAGTGGAGGGCACAGAGAGTGCCTGGGGGGCACAAGGAATCCTTGAGATAACATTGCTTGGGCTTCTCTTGTCAGACCTCTACAAACCATAATACATGTAGGCTTCATGCTAATAAGAGACAGCTAGGGTGTATGTGAGGAACCAAACTGTGTATTTACATGCAGCTGGGGTTTGCATTTTTGGGGATACTGCTGTTGGGACATGTAGCTGGCTGGCTGACTTCTGTAACAAACTGCATTTTTGACTGATTTTATCGGCTGACTGCTGCAGGATCTTGTCTACACAGATTTTAGTCATCCATCTTGACTTCTGTTTTAGGAACCCTCTGACCAAATTGATCTTTGGTATCGATATGAAAATTTGTCCTGGTGAACTTTCAGGTTTGACTCACTTTTTGGGATCAGCCCCTGTCTCAGTTATGGTACATGCTCATCATAAAGCATTTGATCATGCTTTTTGGGGGGAATAGGAACTGTGATTAGGTTAGATTCAGAATTCATCCAGTTTAGTTTCCTGTCTCCCATGGTGGTGGTCTCCAACTGTTTCAGACAAAAGAATAAGAAATCTTTTATTAGGCAGGAAGGAGATAATGTTATTCTCTCTAAGCTTTAATAGGAACTTTGCTTTCTTCAAGAGATAAAGCATTCTTTGAGAACTTGATTACCAATAAAAGTTATTATAAAGCCAGAATTTGAGAGGAATTGGATACCAACATTATCTAGGAGATCTGATCTGAAAGATTTTACTGATGCAGAAGACACTTCTGAGTGCAGGCAGAAGCAGGAGGACTCTGCATAAAGATGGGCTTCAAGTCCAGCCTAGAGCCCTGAGCTTGGCACATTCAACCAGCTGCTCCTTAACTAGAGGGGCTAATTAGCCACTCCTCTGATTGTTCATCACCTACACTCTGCTCTTGCCACAGCAAGTATATGCTTTATCTGCTGGTGGGAGAATTGGAAACAATACCTATTCTAATAAGCACCTTTTTTTCCCCTCAATCTTCTTAGTGGTGCAGGTAATATAATGCCTCTGCTATATATAATACCTCTCCTATAATGCTTCTCACTTGACAGCATGTGTGAAGTGTTCAAGACCTTCACCTGGAAATTATTTAGTAACAACATATTTTTTCTTCCTTTTCTACAGCAGGAATATTTATAAGTACCAGGTTTATGCCATACTATTATGAGATGGTACAAGAAGTAAAGCAACAGCAGCATCTTCTTTGTGGTGTTATTCTGCAATATTGTCACTTCTTCATAAGATTTCCTGAGGTTTTCCTTGGCTCAGGCTGTTAAGATTGGCTGTAGTTGTGTTTTTGCTTTGAGGATAAGGGAGCACTTGTCTGTCATCATGCCACTGGGTTTGTTGGCATGTAGTTAATTTACCAATTTGTGTTGAAAAGGTAAGCAAAAGACAATGTGATACTGATGCTGGGCATGATTTCAGAATATAGAGATACTTACTCACTGTCAGCATCTAAGGTGATCATAGTGATTATTGCCCAAAATTAATATCTCTTTCCTTCTGCACCCTTCCATACACTAGGTTAGATGTTTGGGATTTTCCAATTGCCTCTGAGTTCAATTCTTCAAGTGTCACTTAAGATACTTACAAGCCTGTTTATTTTCCCCTATGCTCATTCTATAAGAGGATGAAAGAGGCAAAATAACTGTTCTGAGTGCTTGGTGTTATCATGAGGGTATATAATCCCTTTTTACATGAATCAGTGGACTTTGGGGAGTGTTTCCAAGTGTGTTTAAACCCCACTGTGTGCTGGCCTTTCCCTCAGATTGGGCCCCATCCAGCAAGGATAAACTTGCAGGCAATCCAGCCAGGATTTTTCCATGTGATAAAGGGAAAACGACGAGGAACTCTAAGCTCTGAACAGATGACTCAATGCCTCTGGTGCTGAGTTAGACCTATCACTGTACCCATTGCAGAGGCACGCAGTCCACACCCAATTTCATCCTCTGCCCACACACAAATGTGTCATCCATCCGTGCATGACTGGAGTGTTCATATCAGACATATTTACCTGCCAAAATTGTGGGAACGGTCCTAAAAGGTTATCTGCTTCCAACTCTTGAAACATTTCTCTCCTCTTATCATTCTGTCCCCTCTTTGAATCTGTTACCTCATCTAGGGGGTCTGCTCATGCATGTAGGTCTGCATGAGAGAACTGTATTTGAAGAGCCACTTGTGAGTCATATCAGTCTAAGGAAAACCAGCATGAGTGACCCAGGGAGCTAAAACAATGTATGGAATAGAAATGGATCACCTTGCTTATTTTGGATATTACTGTTTTCTCTTAATGCCAAGTATTCCATGAAAAGATTAGTTTGGATTAGTGGAATTGATAAAGGCATATGCTCTTTGTTTCTAGGAATAGCAAAGGATTAAAATGTGTCTATATCTGGCATCCATATTGAAGTCGTGCTAGAATCAGTTCAGTTTTATGAAACTTAGTGCTTGAAATTCATTCAGCTTCACCATGTTGTGTAAAACAGTCTGTGATACCATCCAACTAATAGGAAAAAGTGACTTTCTCAGCTAAACTTATGTGAACAGGTGTCTCTTATGGTTTTATATTAAACTTACAAATATATGAAATGTAGCATTTGATGGCCTTAGTCAAGACTTTAGCATGTGCTTGTGTGTGTCTCTGAGATTAGGAATTCTCAAGTTTCCTTAGGCAATGTAAAATGAGAGTTTGTCTCAAAGAAAGGTGAAAGCTCGTGGTTCGTAAGAAGCTGCGTGTGCTAGAAGGGAAAGGGGAGATGTGATCTCCCATCTGGGAAGAGTTGTTCTAGGTGCTGCTGACAGACCAATTGCTTTCTAATTCTAAGCAGCCTGGGGCTGGAGGAAAGGGAGATTTCTTCTGTGGAGCTGGGAAATAAGGGAATAGAAACAGAGAAAATCAGTTTCCCTATTCCCCTTTACTCCTCAGAGGACTAGGGGATCAATGCTGCCTGAGAAAGGCATACATGGAGGCATTGTATAGGACCAAGGTTTAGAACAGCTATTCAATTTCTCTTGGTTCACTTTCCTTTGTCTGGCAGTCCCAAGAATTCCCAATGTCAACAGAAACCAGAAGATTTCAGAGTCCTACTTTTGAACCGAGTCACGGCTGAGTCACATCCTGCCTTACCTGACATTGCACAAATGATCCAGAGAAAACGGCATGATGTGACTCCTCTGTGGTAATTTAAATGAGAAGGATGGTTGCTCGCGTGCATTTCTCAACATGTGGTACAGCAAAATACCTTTTTTTTTTTCCCAGAACTGTCAGCAAAGGCCATGGCAGAACAAAGGAGGCACAGGCATTAATCTGGGATAATTATGGACAAGAGATGGCAGGAGGATCCAAGAAGATTTGAGTCTTCTAATGTGTGACAATTTTTACTGGAAAGCCAGGAGCACAGGTTTGACTAGTTCCCAAATGAGTCAATTTTTTGGCTAGTATTTAAGAAACAACATACAGTATTAATGGCAGCAATACAAAGGAAAGAGAAAGATCTTTATCATTAATTTTTGCTTTGGCTTTACTTCACTTTTGTCTATAAAAACGTTTAAATATAACTGTGTAAACACACATCACACGGTGTTGTTAGTCTCTGAGTTGAAATACAGTTACATAGGAACAGGAACAAGTAGTAGCAAAGTATTAACTCCACAACTCTGCAAGTGACAAGTGGCATTCCTCAGGGGCTGGTGCTGGGACAAGCACTGTTCAATGGTTTTTATTGGTGACGTGGACAGTGGGATTGAGGGCACCATCAGCATATTTGCCCATGGCACCAAATTGTGTGGAATGCCATCTAGAGGGACCTTGACTTGAGAAGCTTGAGACGTGGTTTGCCTCGAGAAGCTGTGGATGCCCCATTGTTGAGAGTGTTCAAGGCCAGGTTGGACAGAGCTTTGAGCAACCTGATCTAGTGGAAGGTGTCCCTGCCCATTGCAGGGGATTCAAAACTTTAAGGTCCCTTCAAATCCAAACCATTCTATAATTCTTTGAAATGCAAACAGGGGTTTAACTCAACATGGTGTTGTGGTTTTGAAGGTGGGGCTATCACTACCAGCAGCCTGTGATGTTTGGGGTTTGAAGCATACTGTCTTCTTGAATGTAACAATTGCTGGAAGAATCTGCACTGAAAAAAAAAGTCAAGAAATTTTCCCCACAAATCAGAGACTTATCCTGTATGGGATGATGTAGCTCTACTGAAAAGTGTGGGTAACAGCCTATGGAGGATGAAGACCTGGCACAAAATCCCTTTTAACATCCACTGTTTTTTCTCCTGTCACCTACAACTGCTTCATGTAAGAACAGGCAAATTTACAGGTGATACAAAGCCCTGTCTCACTGGGTTTCATATTGCCTCCTTTATATCCATGATCCTGCAATGTGTTTCACACCCACACATGATTTCTCAATTTCCTTTGCTGCTCCTTTCAAGTATCCTTATGTTATATAAAGCAGCTGCTTGTGTTTAGTAACTTTCTGTACCTGTAATGCTGTTGGTCTAGGACACTGCAGAGGATTTTCCTCACTTGGGCATGCTGAGATACAAACTGTGCCCCTGGGCTCAGTACTGGGAAGTATTCAGTAGCACAGTTTGCAAATGGTGTGAAGGAAGCTGCTCTCAAGGCATCTTGTCAGCATTGAGGGAGGCTGAATGTTCATGGTCCAACCTGAAGCAAAATTCTTTGACACCCTGATATGAAACCAGCTTGTCCCTGTTGCCTGTGTGCCAAAGGAAGCTGTTCCTTAGTTGATGAATAGAGTATGAAGTGTAAACTTCACATTGAGACTCATGTAATTACCTTGCATGGTTCACAAGAAGGGGGATTGTGTGTTCCTGGTCAGCTTTCACCCAGATGGCAGCTTAGAGGTTGAGATCTTTATTTAAGTATGCCAAACAGGCTCTCTCTTCATTGTAACTGAAGAAAAGGTTATATCTTGTTGATACTCTTGATGTTGCTTCCCTTCTCACCCTAAACTTAATTTCTAAAAATGCCTTTCCCCTAGCACAGGACACCCATGACCCCAGCAGCTGTGCTCAGGTGCAACGATGGCAGTGTGGGGGACAACTCAGCTCCTGTGCCAGGTTGATTGTGCTGGGGCAGAGCTTTCCTGTTCTTTCCTGCATATTTTCTTGCACTGTCAAAGCAGGTTCTCCTCCAGGGAATGGTTTTGGTGCAAGGATGCATTCCCAGTGGCTATTCCAAAATACAGTCTCTGATTCAGGCATGACAGACTCTAAAGGTTTGAAACATGTCCCCAGTTCTGGATAGCTTGACTCGACTTTCCCAACTTGTGTGTCCATGCTGTCCACCAGTCTTAGCAGTTAAGCTTGGGAATGTGTCCAAGATTACACAGTGAACCTGAATCAAAGCCAAGAAGTGAATTTGGTCCAAGTAGAATACCTTGGTTCCTGAAACATACCTCCTGTCTGTGATTATTCTCCCTGGGAGAGGGAGGGGAAGAAGAACAAAACGTTAGTGCTTTTAACACTCTGAATGTCTGCATATGCTTTGTTGTGGGATACATGAGGTGGAGAATACAGATCCATACTTCTGTTAAGGTGAACCCAACTTCGAACTCGTTATTAGAGACTACAAAGTGCTCATAACTCTCATAAGAGGACAAAACAACTCTTTTGAAAAGTATTATACATATTTTTTTTTTGCTGATGGGATGACCAAGAAGACTCTTGGTTCTGATCTGTCCTGTTGTTTTTCTGGACTGTTGTTGTTGCAAATGTCTGATGGAAAAAAAAAAGGAGTCAATACAGTGAAGCATCATTGTTAGCTTCATAAAACCACCACCTTAAAGGCCTGACATGCTGTCCTTCCATGCAAAAATATGGACTTCAAAATCTCTAGCCTAATACCGTGGATAGGTCTGGTTTATTGCCATTAAACAGTGTATTTAGGGCAAGATAAAGTGCTAGGAAGTTTATAGTATGCTACTGAGGGCCACTACTATATATTTATTGCTGTCTCAGATGAGTTGTCAAGGTTTAGTATAAGGGAAATAAACAAGCCCTCAAAGTTAAAGGCAAGCTTTAGTGCCTGGTTTTCCTTATGTGTTGGTTTTGGCTGGGGTAGGGTTAATTTTTTTCACTGTGGATAGTATAGGGCTATGTTTTGGATTTGTGCTGAACACAGCGATGATAATATAGAGGTGATTTTGTTGTTGCTGAGAGATGTTTGCACAGAGCCAAGGACTTTTCTGCTTTTTGTACTGCCATGTTGCAGCATAAACCCCTGTGATCGTCTTTGTTTTGTTTTCTCTGCTCTTGATTAACTGAAACACCCAATAACCAGTTGCAAGAATGCATATGAAAGATCCATCAGCCTCACTCATTCAATAGATATTTCCTAATCCAGATCTCTATTGCTCTGGAAGCATCTCCAAAACCTTTTGAAAGACAAGATTTTACATTCTTAATTCGGATATTAAAAACAGGGGAAAGGAGGGTGGAGGAAGGGGAAAAAAGAAAACGGAATTTTTTTTAGGCATCTTTTATGAATCTTAAGACAGAAAAGTGCAGACCTCTTGCTTTTTCACCTTAAAGATTGCTTTCACAAAAGTGCAAGGTATTAAAAGTAGCTATTCCAAAGGCTTAAACTTAACCTATGGGCATATTGATAACTTCAAGCTGAAATGCAGTTGCTTTGTGATTCATGAGTCAAAAATGGAAGAGAATTAATCCACCCATTCTGAGACAAAGACCCTCTTGCAATAGAGTTTCCACTTGCAACATGCTGTCTTAACTAGGAAGAGCACATCAGTGAGCCAGGGCCTGAAAGGGGCATTTTAAGCACTGTATTTTGCATTTTAATACTACCACCTTTGTGTGAGGTCTCAAGTACAGAGGAAAAACTGAGTTTTGGTCAGAGGGAACGAAATGGAAGCTCTGCTGAAGGTTTCTTCGAAGTTGTGATGTGACAAGGCATGGTGGCACTGTGCAGAATTACCCACTCCTTTGCATGGATCAGGGCTGTGTTAACCCTTTCAACAATCTTCTGAAGTCTGAGGGAGAGATTAATTATACAAGAGTTTAACATGACCTTATGCAAATTCTCATTTAGTTTTGGTGTAACAGTTTAGGATTTGAATTGATTTTAAAGGGAAGGAAGCAAGCTAGAGATGTTGATTTTAATATTTTTAGCTATCATGAGAAAAACCCACAAGAAAATGTCACCTAAAATAAACATGCTGGGTAAGTAATGCTTGTCAATCGTTATCCAGCCAGAGACACACCTCTCTGTTAGTGTTAGTACTTCACAAAGGTCACTTCTGTAGTTGCTACAAGCTTCTGTTCTTTTCCTGACGTTTCTAGGTGTCCCTACATTTTGGATGGGGCTTGTGTACTTTTGATAGTATACTCTAAATTTTTTCAGACCCAAGGAAGGGAGGAAGGATGAGGGATCAGAAAAAATGAAGCACAGTTGTGTGTTTTACTTCTGTAGAAATTTTCACACATTCTCTTACTACAAATGTTCTCAGTTGGAAGTGGGTTCATGCATTAGTCTGCTGCATTCAACAAAGTAATTAATGTGAACCTAAAGTGCATAAATGTTTTTTCAGGATTGAGACCTGTAAGTTACAGACCTCCTTTTCATTTAATGTCTTCCACTTAATATGTAACATATTTTTAAATTCTAATAATTGTCCAAACCAAATCCTAACTGGGCAATCAATGACCCTGTAGACTGTAGGGTCTTAAATGAGTAAATGACATGCTTTGAACTCTTCTCTGAAGTAGTGAAAAATGCAGTATTAAAAGCTATTTTTAGACTGGGTGTGACCCAAGCTGGCAAACCCCAAGAAATCCAAATGTCACTTACTCTTCTAACAAAGCAAGTGATGCTCAGAAAACAGCTTTTTCTGACTCAGTGTACCTGCATCTCAAGTGAAACTGGCTCCTCCAAGATGGGCTATCAAAATGTTAGTATGCCACTAGGTCCTCAAAGAACTTCTCTGATCTATACACCTCTTGATTATCCTGTGTGGAAAGCCAAATTCACTGCTTGTTAATTTCCAGACTGTCCCAATCCAAAACTGAACAAGTAGCTCTGGGACAGCAAGTTGTACTCAAGCAGGTGAGAAAGGAGCAGGGTTGCCCCACTCTTCTCCAAGGCAGTGGACAGCTGAGAAGACACACTATATGGAGGCATCCTCTCTGGAGATGGGCTGGACTGCTGGACATGGTAATATGTCTCCTTCCTAGTTCTAAATCCTCAAGCCTTTGCTACGTGCTACCTCAGTGAAGTATTTTTTTTTGTTTGCTTTTATTTTTTATTTTTTTTGCTTTGTAATTAGCTATATGTATTGCAACAGGGAATTGGTAGTAGATTCTCTTCTAGGTCTCATGATGTCAATCAGTTTTTGACTTTGTTCTGCTGGTGGAGGAACATAAATATTTTCAGATTCTTAGTGTATGGGATTGGCAGTAAACTTTAATGTCGTTATGGGGGTCTAGTTTCAGCATATATTTTCTCTGATGGGAAAGCTCACTTAAGGATAATCTTTTTCCTTGGTAGTGGTGGCACAGCTATGTGCAGGACCAATGAAGTGGTTCAAGGTAAATAATAAAAAAGGAAAGTGTTTTGAGGACAGGTATTTTTAACCTGGCTTAGATCTACAGTAACACCAGCCCAATGAGACTGCAGTGAGCTGCAGCCCAGGGACAGGAATGAATGGCTGGAGAGAAGAAGGGGGCAGAGAGCAGAAACTTAGTAATCTGCTGCATCACCAAGGAGAACCTGTCAGGGGATTGCTGCTGACTCTTCTACTCTATCAGAGGAAGTCATGCAGAGGGCGTCTCAGTTTTGCAGCTACTACATTGGTTAGAAACCAGCTTTGGGGCCTGTTTGACATACTGTTTATCCCAAAATGCAGGAATGTGGAAGAAGTAATGCTTGACTATTCTTTGCTTGCTCAAGGTCTTGAAGTAGCTACATACATAGTACATGTATTTTTTACATGCAATAAATGAAACATTGCTAGCATTTATTTCAAAGGGAGATTTGGTTCAAGAATTCAAATCTTGGAGTCAGAATTCCAATTGCTAGTTTTCTGGCTGGAACGACAAAACTTCACACCTAGCTGTCCTGGCTGAGGATATCCTGTTTAAAACATGCCAGGCATGATTTTCCTGCTATTCTTGATTGAAACCTAATGGGAAGCACTACTGACTTCAGACTGCATGTGTCTGGGTCTTATCAGCTAACTGGATCTTAAAAACCAAGCTGCAACTCTGTTTGCTTATTAGTCAAAATACATCTTTATAGAACTGCCACTTCTAATCTGTAGTATGTAAACAGTGCTGTTAAGTCTGTCTATTTTGTGTCACTTTCCCAGTAATAACCATCATTGCCTCAGTTTCCCTTCATTTGTACTTTATTGTTATGTCTCATTAATAAGTACCTAACAGAGGAATGCACTCACTGGGTGGAATATATTGATATATATCTGTAGTCAATGTCAGCTGGCATACAGAGTGATATGAGGAAGACTAATGTGAATGTATGAACAAGTAGCCTGTGTTGTTTCATGCTGACACGGATATGACACTAATCCAAAAACTCATGTCAGAGGCAAGTGAAATACGCTTTGAACCACCAGAGGTATTCCTTCTGGGACTGCTCATAGAGTATTATTTCTGTCTCTCCGACTGAAACAAAACTGTACTGATATATTAGCAACAGTATTGATATCTGAAGTGGTATATATGTAGCAAGTACATCTTTTACAAGATTCATTTTCCAGTATATCCTTGCTTATATATAATTATATATTATATATTATTGCTATATCCTTGCTCAGAGAGAAGACCCTTTAATATTACCTTTTTATACATAAATTTGAAATTTTGATATGTGGCTAACAAACAGCAAACCAGGATTTTCCTAGTGCAGATCACATGTGCTGTTTGCGGGGAGACTTTCTTGGGAAACAGTACTTCAGGAGTTGCAGGCTCATTCCCTTAACTGATTCCCTAATTTCTGATTGTTTTGCTTTTCTTTGTAATGGTAGTGGAAACCAGAAAATGAATGGTAGAAGTTCATGAGGAGCTGCTAAAATCTATGGCTAATACAAAATGAAGTCATAAGATGAACTACCTGTTCCCTGAAAATAAATTAGGGAGGAAATGTTGAAACACCTTTTAGAATAAGTTGGGGCTGTTATCCCAAAGGATTACTAATGGCAAGTATTTTCTATTCACAGTTTTTATTTACCTTTGCATATGATGTCTCCTTAGATTTTACACTGTTGTTTTTGCACATGCACAATCATTCACTGGGTTTGTCTGTAAAGCGTATATAGATACATTTATTTATTTATTTTTAGGATTTCATGTACAGCTCAGCACTTCTAAACATTCTGCTTTAATGGGAAGGCCATGTTATTTAAAAATTATAAGTCACAAGAATTTCTGTAATGAAAACAACGTTTCTTTTTCTGCTGGTTAAGAACTGGGATGTGTGTGGGAAGGGAGAAGTAAGGACAGTGGTAGTGCTGATGTTCCTGATACCATGATGTTGCATCCAGAGGGGTCTGTAGAAATTCACTATGGCTTGTAGAGTCATGGAGGTAACAAGGAATATTATTGTGCCTGTTTTGCAAGTGGAAAACTGGAGGAAAAAGAGATTTAGGCTTAAAAATGACTATGAGAAGCATGATTTTCTTACTGTGCTCCTGCTGCCTGTTACTAACTTGATCTGAGCTGTTTCTAAGCCTTCAGCAGGAAGCTGTGCAAAAAAACCCCCCAAACAAACAAAAAAAACCAAGCAAGGAAGAATGGGAGCTTATCATGTCCTTATGAAAACCTGTGTCCAGGTTGGGGCTGCTTTTGCTCCTCCCACAATACTGACTGTCAGGTGGTGATCAATAAAAATTTCAGACTTCTCAAACAGGAGCCCTGGGACTTCATCAGGAGGTGATCATCCATCAGCCACACTCTGAAGCAGCTTGGTGAGTGTTTGTGTGTGGTGCTTTCTGTTTGGTGGGAATGGGGATTGTTCAGCCTGGAAAAGAGAAGGCTTTGGGGTATTATAATTGCAACCTTCTAGTATCTGAAGGGAGCCTACAAAAAAGATGGAGGTGGACTATTTACAAGAGCATGTAGTGACAGGACAAGGGGAAATGGCTTCAAATTGGAAGAGAGTAGGTTTAGATTAGGTGTTAGGAAGAAATTCTTTACTATAAGGATTGTGAGGCAATGCAACAGGTTGCCCAGAGAAGATGTGGGTGCCCCATCCCTGGAAGTGTTGAAGGCTGGGTTGGATGGAGCTCTCAGTCTGGTCTAGGGGATTGAAACTAGAAGTTCTTTAAGGATCCTTCCAACCCAAATTATTCTATGATTCTAAACTGGCTACATCTGAGTCTTTGCACTTTTACCCTTCTGATTCTCTCCCGTATTCTACTGGAAAGGAAGGTGAGTGAGCAGCTCAGTGATGCTTAGCTGCCTGCTGAGGTTTATCCATAGAAAAATCATGCACCTATTTTTTCAGGCACACAGGAAAAGGCTAGGAACATCATAATCTATCAAATGAAGTAATTGAATGTGAGCTTAATTTTGAGTGTGTGGATGATCCTTAAAAGGACATATTTCCAGTAAGCTCCTTCTAAAATAAAAAAAAAAAAAAAAGAGTAAGTATAGAATGGATCTGAGATTACTATGAAGGACCTGCTCCCAAAATTGATGATGAAAGAAGGATAAGCACAGTGCTTGTGGCTTCAAAGGTCAGTCCTGCTGAATTTAAGTGACTGATGGATTCTCTGCACTGGAGGGGCAATTTTCCCCTGAAGAAATATTTCTTAAAGACCAGTGCTGGCTACCAGGTATTTATGACAGAGTGCAAAGGGAATTACAAGTAGGTTGTTAGGGTTATCATTTACTCAGTGGTTTCTGCTGATATTATAGCACAGAGATCCCACAGCACTGCTTCTTAGCATGTGATAAATTGTGTACCAGGTGAAGGTGAGAAAGGAGTGAGGGCAGCCACCATGATGACAGACTGTTGCTTTGCTACTCCTGCTGTGAACCTGGTATTTCTCCACCAGCAATCACCAACACCTCAGCTGTGCCTGGCATTGCTTTCCTTGGCCAGTGACACTGTGCCTGTGCATTTGAGGGTCCTTTAAGAAGATGCTGGGTACCTGGTTACAAACAGGGCAGTTTTTTCCCTTTGCATGTCAGCGTGGTGAAAATGGTACATTTTATGGCTACATTTGCAAGACCCTTATTGTATTCTGGCTCTTCATGCAGTGCCTGTGATTTATAATGATGATGAGTGTAAAATATCAGCTACTGGGAGAAAGATGTGCTTGAGTGTGCTCCAGTGGGAAGGTGTATTGTTTTGATTTCTCCCAGATGTGGGACTGGTGATGGGAGTTGTGGTGCTAAAAGAGTTATTTTTGTGCATCTCTCCAATTTCTCCATTTATGCATTAAAGATAGGTTACTTTCCCTACAGAAAGTTATTAATATATCTTGTGCACTTAATTTATCATCCTTAGTTTTTCCTCTTGTAGGAAAGAAATAAGTATAATTGGGTGAAAAAATAGGAAAAAAAAAAAGGTGAAAGTATCCAGTTTAAGAACTTGTAAGTAGTTGTTTTGCTTTGCCATTTGACTACAAATGTCCTTAATAACTGAAGTCCATCCCTAATCCATGTAAAACACATCAATTGAATACAAAGCAAAGTATCTGGTGGTATCTCAAATACCTTTTATGTTGTGTTTTGATTAATGAAAAAAATCATGTACTTTGTTTTTGCTGTGCTCTTTCAGGACTGCAAGCAAGCTTATACTAATGATTCAGCTGTTATCCAGCTAAAGAAAATAGGCTGGTGAGGTTAAGTAAGGCCACAGTCAACATCAGTTAATGTGGTGTTGAATGTGTTGCCTGTTTGGTATTATAAAGAAAAAGGGTATTTGGTATTATAAAGGAAAAGCAAAGTTTAGCACCTTCATTAAAAACCCCCAAAACACCAGTGTCCCCCACCCAAGCAAACAAACAACAAAATTCCCAGAAAACCCAAATAATAGGAAGTTCCTGAGCTCTAAGAAAATCAGTTTAGACACCAATGTTATTAATATCTCCTCTGAACTCACTGTTTATCTATCTTAGTGATCTCAGAGGACTTTTCTAACCTAGTTGGTTCTGTGATCTTTGTCTTTGCTATTCTTATTTGGTCGGTCATATTCTTGAAGATGAAACTCCAAGTCTTTCCATGAACATTTGAATTCCTGGGACTGTTTTGTCTTTGAAAGCCCTTATAGCTGCATCTTTGTCTCCTCTCCAATGAGCAGATGTTGACCATGGGTGAAAATGTTGGAAAATGTATGGCTTGAGCAGTTCTCATCTGCTGACAGCTTTTTGCCATTGTACTTTGAAAAGAAAAGGAGCTCCTTCAAGCTTTTATTGCCTTGGATTCACACAGGTGGTTCTTTTTTGCTGCTCCTGTTTGAGTCATAACAAGGAATATGCCATGCCATTGGGCTTGAAACTAGTTACCTGTTGCATTCAGTAAATCTACAGTTCCAGTAGCTGGAGAAGTAATGCAGATATTACCTTGTCCTGGAAAACCCATCACAGATTTTGGGATTTGGACTCTGGGGTGGTTTTCTGAGACATGCAATGACTAGATACATGACCTGAGCCAACCTGTGTGGTCTTGCTGGGGCTTTATTTTCAATATTGCATAGTGCCATGGAGCAGAGAGCATGTTTTTTGTGACAGCTGTGGGCTATGGTGCAAGGGTTGTTTGGGCAGGGCTGGCTGTAGAAGGAGTGGAAGCTGCTGGAATTGCAGCCCCCGGCATTGCTTTAATGGCCTTGGCACCCCAAGAAGGGCAGAGAAATCGAGGAGTGATGGCAAAGGTCAGCAGGCTCTCAGCATCAGCAAAGCCTGGGCAAAAGCTCAGCCCTTCATTCATTGCTGAGCTACTAGAGTGACAATGCAGCCTTTTTCCGTGGAGTATTTGTGGCCCTGTCCACTGTCCATTGTATTGATTTCAATGAAATTTAAGTGCATACTGAGAATTAGGCACTTCTTTGCTTGGTGCCCTCAGGAGAGAGGGTTTCCTCAACTGGGGCCAAACATGTACTTTGTACGGGGCATCTTTTGACCCAGAAGGTCAGCTAAAGCTTCTGAGGGACTCTGAAGGGATATTTTTAATTGTTCAAAGTCTTGTTTTGTTTTCAGGCTCAGCAAAATAATCTGAATGTGTGTTTGTGTAAATGCATAAGGGAAAAGCTGGCAAAGGAAGAAGCTTTCTATTCATTGGGATTCAGGTCCTGCAACTGCAGAGTCAGACTGAGTTTGGCCATTATTTCAGTGAATGCAGGGGCAACCTGTCTAGCCATTTTGAATGAATAAATTTTATTCCCATGTAGAGACAAAAGTAGCTGGTATAAAATGGAGTAATTTTTCCTCATACAATATAGAACTTGTAAAGTTATTGTGTGTTTGCTTAATTATAACCTCAAAGTAGAGGACAATTCTCATCCTTTTAATGAAAGGATTTCCCAGCACAGGGAATGAGGCACAAATGGGACTCACATAAATGCCAGATCACAGAAGCCTTCCTGAGTCTGACAGCTTTGGTACTGTGGTCTTCAGGTAAGGTGTGTGGCACAGCAAACTGTGTCACTTTACTCGTTACTGTCTAGGGGTAGGAATTATTTACTTTTGGGCTGCTTTCACTCAAAACCTTGTTTTTGTTAGCATTGCTTCATATGAGCTTAAATTATGTTTTTCTTGTTTATATTTGTTAGGTTTTTTCCCTCCATGATCTGATGCAGTTTTGTTTTCAAAAAGATTAAGTGAAGGAACAGCTCTACAACCTCCCTCTGCTCTTTGGCAAGGTTGGAGCAGGGATGGCATCAGGGGAGTCCCCACCCTTCACCATCCTGGCAGGTTTCTAAGCTAGTGCTCTGCTGGTCTGTGTGTTAAACCTAGTGGTATTAATAACTGTGCAGATTGAAAATTCAGATATGCTGCCTTTCCTTTGTTGCAGGAGGAAGCATTTTTTGCTGCAGGTCTGAGAAAGGGCAGGCTGGCATGGAGAAAGAGGTAAGTGAAGAGAAACCATGCTTTGAAAGGGAAAAGTTAAAGGGACTATTCCTAGCATTGCTATTTCATAATATTATTTGTAGTGTGATGGGAGGGAAGTCAGCAGACATATAGGCTCCTTTATATCATTGACAAGTCAAGGGGATGATTAACGAGAGTACCAGACAATGTAATGGTAAGAGAAGGCCCACAGAAGTTAAACAAAAGTGCCTTCAGAATTTAGAGAATTCCCATGATCCATAGTAGGACCTCATTGTGCTTGTCTACTGTTTCTATTTTTGATTAGATTTATAAACACAGCACCACATATTTTCATGTGGCTCATAGCCCCAGGGCAGAGTGAGATTGACTGCGCTGAAACTGTGAGGCTTGTGAATTTCGGGCAAGGGATGGAGTGAAATAAGTAGTGTAATTGTTTTTGTGGAGTGACCGTGGGACCTCTTCTGTTCTGAATTACACATGGTTCAACCCTTTGACCCAACCAACCTCGGCAATGCCTGGTAGATCTCCTAAAGCTGTGCTGAAAGGTCCTATCAGTGACATGTTGGAACATTATCTGTCATGTGAGATGTGTGCCAACAACCATATTAAACTACATTAATTACTAGTGAGGCCATGTTTGTGACAATCTCAACTTCATTTAACCCATCATCGTGTTAGTTATTGTTTAAACAGGAAGTACAAATGGGGACAATTTATGAAATCAAAATGCAGCACCAATGTTTTCTTTAATAAATTGTATGTTTTACTTTGTTTTATTTCCCTTCTAGGTTTTTGTTTTGGTTTGGTTTTTTTTTTTTTTTTTATTTTTACCCCTGGCACTTTTGTTCTTGTCATCAGTTTTGTAGCCTGAGTTTTTTGAGGGCTTTTCTATTTTAAGAGCAAGCAATAAAAAGCCCACTTCTCAGTAACTAAACTAATACACCAGTGAGATTGTCGTTTCTTTAAATGCAATTGTAAATGATACTGCAGGTGACTGAAAGCACTTGTTTTCTAGCAAGAAGCAAACATGTTAAGATAGTTTATGTATGTCTGAAAGATCTTACATAGGTTATTTGCTTGGTGTACACTTTCACTTCTTTACACTCCAGCTAGTGGGTCTCTGCATGGCAATACTTGCACACCCCTGGATCAGGAGTGCAGCACACATTTCTTTTTAATTGTATGAAAACAATTTTCTCATGGGCCTGACCCTCCAGGTAGCAAAGTTTACTATGAGTCCTCAAAAGGCACCCCGGTTTGTAGAAAATGGGAGGGATTCTTTGCACATGATTGTTTTCTGAACCAATTCCGAATTTTATGGGGAAGAGGCCAAAGCTCTCCCATGTGCTCCTGCGTGGGCAGTGTACAGGTTCAGTCATGCCTAGCTGTGCCTGGTATTATATTAGACTAGACACATGGGGTTACGTCTTCCACCTAGACATGTTCTTTATGACAAGCCTCATAGTCTAACTAAAATAGGATTAAACTATGTGGGGGCATATTTATTTTTTTTTTAAGTGCTGCAGAGTCAGCTAGAAAAATACCTTTGACACCTACTAAGTGTCATTCTCTTCAGGAATGAAGAGTTTGCTCTCTGCAAAATCTAACATGGAGGGCTTAAAGCAGACAGGTGCAAATTACAAGCTATTTCCCTTTGGCTGCCATCCCTTAAACAGACAAACTATTAGGCTAGGAGAAGGGAAGAGGTGCCAGCTCCAGCTGCATAAAGGAAAGCCTTAACAGGGACTTAGCAGCTGGTTGCAAGAATTAAATGCTGTAAATACCAGCTAACACATTTGTGTGTGTGAGTGTGTTCATGGAGGAATATGTGTTTAGTAAGGCTCCATCCCCTTTTATGTGAGAGGATCATTCTTTGAAAACTGTGCTCTGCTTTATGTTGAAAGGCTAATGCTCTCACTGAAGTGAATGAGAACAGAAGCCAACATACCTGTTCCTGTTTACCATCATTACACTCCTTAGAGCATTTCAGGCATTATTAGGTTCTTGGAGCCCTACCAGATTGACAATATTTCCAGCTACTTCTCTTTTGGCTGTATTCAAACAAGGCCCCAAAGGAGGAAAAAAAAAAAAGGCACAACAAAACCCCAACAACCAACAGCAAGACAACCAACCCACAAACAAAACCATGGACGAATCTGCTGAGCTAGTTTGCTGATGTTAGAAACAGTTGTTCATATTAGGAACACCTAATTTAATTTCATGAAAGAGACATAACATGCCAGTATGTGTATGAATCTAAGGTATGCATTTCCTAAAAGGAACTAAAACTCTGTCATTCCAAAGTTGCTCTTCTTTTTGACTTCCAGCTTGCATGGGGACTGCTGTCTGGAAGCAGTAACTTTAACTTTAACTCTAAGGCTGCTGATGAGGTCTGTCTGTGTGATCTTCGTAAGCAGATAAGGGTAGGGAGACAGCTCAGAGCAGAGCTTGTTTACAGCAGGACAGAAGAAAACAGCTAGACATAAATGAGGGCTGACGGTTTCATGAAGCACAATTGGTTGATCACAGATTCAATATGACTGCCCTGAACTGAGCGATGATCCGTACAGTATGCAAAATTCACTTTCTTGCTGGTCTGTGCCCACCAGCCTTCCAGCAGCTTTCCCAGAGCCCCTCAGCCACGGCTTTGAGTGGAACCAGAGCTGAACGCAGCATTGTTGTACCCAATTCCTTTTGACAACAATCACATTCTTTTAAAAACTTCATAGGTTTTAGTTGTCACTGGTTATAAATGAGGGTTTTTTCCCTCGCCATTGCTGCTGCCGCTGTTGTGGTTCTCGCTGCTCCCCCACAGATGCAAAGGATGCAGGTTCTGGTGCTCCTGGTTTTCCTTTGTTTCAGTCGGTTTCAGGAAGCAGGCAGTGCTTTTTAATGATGACGAGGGCGTGCAAAAAAAAGGCATTTAAAGGTTTAGGTCCCTTTCTGAATAACATGGTGACTAGTCTGCTCTGTGCTCAGACAGTCCTAACTCCCCGTGTCTACTCAAGGTAAAAAAAGACATTAAAAAAGAGTTAAAAGCCAAGACTTTATTTTTCATCAGCTGTGATGGAGATTTGAGATGGGATGAATTGCTGTCAGCAGCAACATCACCCTTTAAACTTGACTTTGCAAGCAAAGGACTTCCCCTTTCCATGTGCTGGTTGTGAATGGACAGATCTGATGTGTTTGGTTTGTGGATGCAGGTTGTACCCCCTCCATGCAGGTGGAAATCAGGTGGAAATCAGCACAGCCTTTGTATCTCTTGAGGCTCTGGCCTCAAGTTGTGAAACTTCTCTTTTTTATTCTTTTTTTTTTTTTAAATGCTTTTTTTAATGCTTATTTTTGGATTATGTTCTATATTTAGAATGGAGGCTTTCTGTATGGATGTGTGTTCATGTGCATTTGTCTAGGTGTGCTCACACAATTGGACTTTGCCTGCAAACAGCAAATGGTCACTGAAAGAGTTTATTTAATTTGCTATTGGAAGGCTAAGTTTTGCAGGTATATGTGAACTGATTAAAGAACATTTGCTTTTGACATAAATTTGCATAAATACATACATTAACTAGTAGTGACTAATGATAAAATGAATATAAAATGCCACTGGATAATTTCCTGCCTATTCTCTGATGAGAAAGCAAAGTATCATAAGGATAGGGGGGCTGGGGAAGGAAACCTGAAATAAAAAGTAGGGGGAAAGAATGTTATTTACACTCCTTAAAATTGCTCATGTGTAAAAGAGAGAAGGATGAGGAAATTGGCTGGAAATAGGTATGAAAGGAAAATGTCTTCTAATTTCCTCTGAAGCACAAAGTGACAAGAACATGTGTTGATTACACAAAGGCCACCACTGAAATGCTCTGTTATTCAGTTATGTTGCGAAGTAACCCTGGAAGAATTCCTCCCTGCTGCTGAAAAACAGGTATTGCCTTCATTCTAAAAACACAAACTCATGAAAAACACATTTTCAAAAACTGATTGCATTAAGGGACAAGGACATCATATCTTTGTGCTAAGTAGGGATCACAAGTCTGTTACACCAACTACTTAAGAATATTAGTTTGCATTTGACTGAAGTGAATGTAGTCAGTTGTGTCACTGGAAAAAAGCCAAAATCTGGTGTTAACTATATTGAATTAAAAAAACTCAAACAACCCAAAATCCAGCACCCAATCTCCTCTCCCCCCAACAAACAGAAAACCCCAAATCTAAACCGAAAACAATCAAACTCGCAAAACAAACATTCAGAAACACTCTAAAACATCAAATCCCACTATGCATATTTATTATATGTGTAGAGGAGGAATATCTCTCTTTCTTCTTTCTGCTGTGAAAGGAGCCTGTGCATTTTACAGGCTTAAACAACTGGAAATTGACTATGACCAACACAGTGTGCAATTAGTTTTGCTGGGGAAGTCTGACATGCAGAAGGAATACACAGAATATAATGCCAGATCATCTTAATTCCATCAAAGTTACAGATATATATACTGATTTTTACCACTTGAAAATTTGTCCCAGATTTTTTGTCTTGATATTGTTTTCTTTAACTGTTAACTTGAAGTTTAAGGTTTTATATTATGATTAGACACATCATAATAAGGATAATTTTCACACAGCAATGTTACAAATACTCTGGAATCTTTAGAAGTGACTCAGTTAAAATGCCATGGCATGAAGGAATGCACCAATGTTTTAATATTGCAAAGCAGATATAATTTTAAAGATACTAACTGGATGAACGTGTATTTTGGAAAGATTTTTCAGTTAATAAAAAATCAGAAACAATAGGGTGAGTTTCTGAACCTATTGAACTCCTGTCAAAATTATCATTCACTTCAGTTGTGCTGCATGTGGCTTGTAGGAATTATTTCTCTTATTGTATTTATTTATTGTAGCTTTCAGAATGTGTTTGGTCATTTTCACACATTTGTTTTTTAGTAGGGTATTAGTCTTAATTTAGAGGAAGTCCACTGTTTTCAGAATAACATACATGTGTGTGTCATATATACATGTATAAATATGAAGATATTAATATCTATATTAATCTGTCAGTGCTATGGTCCAGTTATTTTTGACAGATTTATTGATTGTGTCTGCTGCAAGTGCTGTTTTTTCACTGGAAATTGACACTCACAATCAAACGGGAAAGATGGATGCTGTAAAAACTGCAATTTTTCAATGATTCTTGTAATTAATCCTTTTGTATTGACAGTTTCCAAGAGCTATGTTGCCAGGAGTGGTCCTTATCACTGGACAATTAAGCAACTGGCCTGAAAAAATAATGCTGTTTTTTGAAACTGCCATGTGACGTCCTAAAATAAATGAGTCTGAGCTGTTTTCTTCCTCTGGTTTTGGCTTTGATTAATACTCCCAGATGCTTTGGTTTGGTAATCTTTGCCTGTTTTGACTGTCAGCATCTGTGATAGGGATCTGGAGCCACATATGAGAGCATGTGTGACTCTTGCCTAGTGTTGCTCAATGTATTTTACAAAGACACTGTTTAGCACTTGGGCCTTCCTTAAGGTAATGTGACCATATATTTTTTTGAGCCTTGTTTCCCCATGGGAATTACCGTAGAACTTGTCAGAGTTCAGGTCCCCCAAGATCTCCTGCTGTTTCATTTGACCGCAGCCATTGTTGGCATCTCTCTAATATTAAATGAGCTTTTTATTGTTGTAATGAGTCCTGCTTCCTCGCTCCTCTGGACCACGATCTCTTTTTTGTGACACTTCATTTGAAGTTGTTTTGGTGTTATTTTTATTCTGTTGCGTCGTAGGAAAGGGTAGAGCTCATTCATTTTTAGCTGCTCTGTGATGAACAAATAAACTGGTTATGTAAGTGGACTTAGGAGAAAAGGGGATGTCAGGGAAGTCTGTTTATAAATATGCAACATAACCAAACTTTTCTAAATGAAGCACTGCTGTTCTGCAAGTGAAATAAAGCAATTGCTGTTGAATGCATACTGAAAGACAAGTCTTATAATGTTCTTCATTTGTTGAGGTTTCTTTGCATTAATTAAAATTGGGGAAAAACAAAGTATTTTAATGTGACCTTCATTTGGCATTTGTTTTAACTTTTCTTCTATTTTATTTAATTCTTCCACTTCTGTTGTTCAATTAGTGTTTGACCCCTTTAGCAGAGATTTAAATTAAATGACATTTCAATGCCATCCCATATTTAAAATACTGTGTTAGTTGTGGATCATAAAGGATGATCTTCGTTCTTTAGCTAATTTATTCATTTAACAATTTCCCTCCAGAAGTTCCAGCAGAAGGCTCTGAAGCAAACTAAGCAGAAGAAATCCAAGTCGGCTGAATTTCTGATGGGTGAGCCTTGCTTGATGAGTTATTGCTCATAATTTGTGTAAGGATTAATTAACTAATTACAGACAAATGGCTGTGGGCGAAATTTTGCTCTTGCTTGTCAGGGTGCAATTTGTAATTATTTTAATCATTTATTCTTTTTTTTTTCTTTTTTTTTTAGAGTTAATTTTAACCTAATTCTGTTTTGGCGACATTTGAGGACGATACACTTGAGTTTTTCAGCAAAGGAATTACTAGAAGGAATTTTCTGCTTGTCATTGAAATACACTTTGCTATAATGTGCTCTTCTGACCTCCTTGTTTTCTATAGTAAAAGAAGAGAGAGCAGCAACAGAAGGCATTGAAAATCCAGCTTTTAACATCAGCAGCACAGATCTTTCAGCATATCAGCCTTCAGAAGAGAAAGTTATTAGACATGACAAGCCAGATAGCACCCTTGCAGCTCACCAACAAAAACTCGGGCTGCAAGCCCATGCTGAACCAAGAGGTGAGACATCAAACCTGATTAGCCTCAAAGGCAGTGACAGTGGTTGTGTTCCCCATCCAATCTGCACACTCCGTGGCCTGTGCTGGGCGTTCCCATCCCGACATGTCCAAGCAGGCGCCAGTGCAAACCCTGGGTAGGGAATCCAACATGCTGCCAAAAACATGGGCTGTCTAAATATTTAGAGACCAGGGCTTCGTCTCCATGCTCAAGTGACTCCCTGTGCTGGGGTGCAGGTTGTGCAGGGCTCTCTGCCAGTGGGAGGGAGTGCAGGGAGCCAGTGCTCATGGCAGTGCTTCCCCCTAATTTGGATCAAGGTTTTGAAGGAGCTGCAGCCAGTCTGGGCACACAGATGCTGCTCCCTCGCATTGAGTGGTTTTAAACAGCTTAGAGATCCATGATTGATTGTTGTCCTTAGGTCTCCCATTCGCCCTCAGTCAATCAGCATCTTGCCTCTGCTTCATCTTTCATTATTTTTTTTTTTCCAGCCAGTGTTGCTCACATGCTTGGAGCAGAGTCCTGTTCATTCAGCTTGTCCAGGAGAGTGAACTGGGCTTTTAAGCTCTGTTTTGTTGCAGCACCCAAAAGAATTGATGCCTCAGGAAGCAATTTCTGTTTATTATTTTGTTTTATCCAAACTATATGAATCTTCACTTCATGTCATTTTTCCTTTTGCAGAGGTTTGATATCTTTTAACATATTGTTTAATTACTCCATTTTGAATTATTATTATTACTGGATGTTACTTTTATTATATTTTTACTTAGTAATCCAGTGAGGAAGAAGGTGATACAAAGAATTTAAAGGCATTTTGAGAACTATATAAGGAAAATCTTGGGCCAAGATTTAGCTTAAAACCAAAAATTCCTAAAGTCAGTCTCAAAATTTTCCCTAAATATGTATTTTTTTTTTTTTTAAATGACCTTAGTGGACTATGTGGTCTCATTAACTTCTAGTGGACTGTGTGCATCCCTGATTATGCAAATGTGCATCCAAGGGCTGAGACCTCCAATGTACCAAAATAACTGGTATGGCTTTGAACAGTCCTGATCACCCAGTGCTTCCCATCAAACTCACAAGTGGCAAGGCTGCTTGCTAAATACCTTTGTGTGCCAGCCCAGGTATTTAAATGGGTAAGTGCAGCCTGGTGAGCAGACCTTCAGGCATTCACTTTTAAAATGTTGGACCTTGTTGTATTAAGATTTTAATCTTGTGGGACTGGAGAGCCCACGGCTCCTAATGGCTTCTTGCAAAATTAGGTTTGGCTTTCCATTTAGCCTTCATGTGACTCTGTGCAGCGCCACACGGAGCAAGAATTCTTCGTCTTTCCTTTGCAGCCTGTCAGAACAGTGATTAAGCAGACAAAGGGATTGATTGTTTTTTAATGAAATAGTCTATCTGGCAAAAAATGAAGTTGGGCTCGCTGGAGACTATCCATGCTTTCAGTCGCCTCTTCAGAAATTCATGAATAGTTCCCTCAAGAAAACAACACATTTTTTTAAAAGCCTGAAATGCGTTTTTAAACATTTTGATTTTTCATCCTAAGTAGCATTTTGTTGAAAAAACCCTAACTGAATATAATCTTTGTGAAAGGACTAAAATATTGTTACATTTTGTCTGGAATGCAATGCCTTGATATGTTGCTAAGTGTTTCTATAATGGGAGAGAAAAGCTTGCTCAGAGTAGGAAAATTTTGTTTCTCAACACTGTCTCCCTTCTTGACCTTCTGTTCATCCAGTTAACCAAAAGATCAGTTACTCACATAGCTTTGCCTCTAAGTCAAGCAGCTATTAAAAAAAAAAAATCATTCATTTATACCATCATAAAAAATTCTAGATTGGAAAAGATCTCTAGAGAATCATCTGGGCCAACCTTGCATGAAATTATTCTTAGTCTAACTTGTTTCAGGACTTGCTTTGCTGTCACAAGGACTAGTTCAAATTTACCAAGGGCTGTTGATAAAACATCTTCAAGCCTGAAACCTGGGGAAAAACTTTCCAGTACCTTATGAGGTATTCTCCCCCATTCCCAAGTGTAACTATACTTCATTAAAGGACAGATAAAAGACTACTACATTAATGGGATACTGTATTTACTTATGTAGTTATGTATAAATCATCATATTTCACAGTCCTCAGTGAAGACTAGGTCTAGAGGTAAACTATACCTTTATGTGTCAGTCTCCTCCAGAGCCCAAGAGGCCAGTTCCCCAAGCCTTCCTTCCTTTGCTAGCTCCATGTTCATGGATGCTTTGCATGGTATGCATATTCAGCTCACAGCAAAAACATATGTGGTGAAAATTATCCCCCTCCTCTACCATAGGGGAAACTCTTCCACAGCATCTTCTCCTGCCCCTCAGCTCTCAGGAGCTACTATGCTGTTCCTAAGAGATATTTTAGCACAGAGTTCTCCCCTTTTTCCCCCTGGGAGGCAAGACTTGCATCCCGTGGTGGAAGCTGTTTCTCTAGGAGGATCAGCCCACATAAAAACACAAGCATAGCCTCTATAAAATAAATGTTTTATGCCCTGTGCTACTCCCTTTTCTCCTCCTTTCTTCCCCAGATGCTCATAAAATACTCTTCCTTTTGGGATTACCTCCCCTTCACAACTCTTGGGTGCTCTTCCAGCTCTCAGCCCCCAGGCTTAGGCTCAGTTACTTACTCAAGGGGGAATGGCATTTGTCAATTCTAATGCTTGGTGTTAAACTGTACAACTTAAAACCAGTTATAACCTTAAGCACAATTATTTAATCACAGGATTTAGCAGATTACAGGTTGAGAACACTATACAAACATCAGGCTGGATTTTCAGGCTAAGCACTTGGAGGCAAGGCACTGAGATGGCATTGCCTTTCTATTATCTTTCCACCCATCGCCTGTGTTGTTAATGGCAGCAAATAATAGCTACAGGGGTTGCTATCATTTCCACCACCTTGCAACAGTGTCACAGGCTGTTCTTCTGTCAGCAATTGCTGGAGGGAAGTGTTCTCTGGAAAAACCACCTACTTTTGAGACGTCTTACATACACCTCCATGCTAAGGATATTGGGAAGTAGTGTGAATAGTCAGCTGCATGATCAAGACAGCCTTAAAACCTCTTCCAGGAATTTGCCTATGTGTGCACAGGGGGTTGCTCTGCAGAACATACATTACTTGCAGATTAAATAGTAAGTGGAGAGGTCCATGATATCCTAACTTGCCTGCATCTGCCCCCAAAGATCTTAATTCATGTGTCTGTTTGTGCTTTTCCATTCTGTTTTCTCCCATAAAAGGGTATCTTCTAAAAAGAGGAGTTTGTGAACTGATTCTTGTTTGCAAGAACCTTTTTGTATGTTTGTTCAGAGACTTCTTCACTTTTCATACCAGATTAGTGGGGACTATTCTTGGGATTCAGAATGCAAGGTTCCTACATCCTTTGTTTGTGGGGAAACTGAGGCAGAACATGAGTCCTCTGCTGTCACCCTGCAGAGCTGTGATGGAAAGAAAATACAAAAGATTTGATTGCTAGTCCATTCCTCTCTTTGTTAGGCCATTCTGTGTCTTTCACCATCCTCATTTCTGTGATGGACAAAATTCCAATTTCATCATCAACAGTGGATTGTTCAGGACTAGGCCATTGAGTAACTCTCTGCTGAATGCTTTCCATCATCAGTGAAGACCTGGTACTGTTGTTAAATGTTATAGTGACCCAGGGGAACTGGCTGACTATTTACTCAGATTAATCTGATTTTTTCAGCTAGCTAATTGGTTGCGGTAGTTTCCTACCCTATTTTCTGTTCTGGATTCTATGCTGACTCTTTGCAGATTGCTCCCATCACCTTCATCTATTTCACATATTGCTTGTGAAATTAAGTTCATCTAGCAGCAGCCTTGTCTTTGCCAAACCGTGCAATTTTTTTAATTTATTAAAATACTCAGAGCTTCCTCGTGGCTAAATCCAACCAGCTCTTCTGCCTTTCTTCCCCTCATCAAATATTGAATTTGCAGAGATTTATTTTCCTGTTGGCCATCTCAGTGGGAGGTCTAATACACAAATTTCCCTGGGAGGAACATTTAGGATCAGATTGCCCAAATCTGCAGTGACAAGAACCTATGTCCACCAGTTTCTCAGTTGTCAGACACCTGATCTGAAGGTGAGCTAACATCAGTTTTTCCTCTCTTCTCCAGATGGCTTTAAACCCAAAACAATTTGTAGTGTCCTAATGTTCAGGCTCTGTCCAGCAAAGGGCTTCCAGCAAATTGTCATGACAGAAGTACCAAACCTCCAGGAATTATGCTGTCTTTTTGACAGCAGAAGACATGGGCAATTGCTCAACTTCAGATGGCTTATGTATGTCACAAGCAAACGCTGAACAAAGAACTACTGTACTTAGCGTTTTATTGTAGACCTGTAAAGCAAATGTTAATCAGTTCTAGCATCTGATGCATTTTGGCCTCAGCTGCTGTGATCAGAAAATGTGCAAGTGCCTTACACTGGTTTGCACTATTTGGTGTTCACCACAGACAGAGATCCACAGATTTGGTTGAGCTAATACTGAGAAAAGGGCCCTGTGGAATGGCACTTGTCACATTGCCACAAAACAGGTAAAATTTCCAGCCCAACCATACAGAGAGGAATATATGTCAGATCAAATTAGACTGTGATCTTTCAGGGGTGTCAACCACACATGCAAGCCACAGAATCCAGTGATGGGGCTTTTTTAGCACAGTCCCACTGCATGGTCTGCTTTGTAAGCTGGTGGTTGCATAGACACCTTTGGAAACTGTGATGCTCTGTGGTTTTTGCATGGAAGACGGAAGAAAGGCTAATTGTGTTCTCCTCTGTCCTGTGCACTTCTAAAAGATTAGAGGCAGTCTGACCCCTAAATATTAAGGATTCAAGTTAACATTGACTCTGAATGACGAGAAACATTCATTTTCCCCCATCATCCCCTATACACAAATCTTTTTTTCAAAACTAGATTATCTCCTAAAATCAAAAGCTCTAATTAATTCTACCATTTTATCTGCAACAGGCACTGTTAACATCTCATATCACGCTCCAATAAATTTGCCCACAGAGATTAACAACATCTGAGGAGGGGGGGAAAAAAAGAAAGAAAGAAAGGAGGGGAAAAAAAGCTTTTTCAATCGAAGACCAGGAACTATTCTTCTAATTAGCCCAGGTAGAGAATGGCATTAACATAACTGTACTGCTCCTGGGAAAAAATGAGTGTCTATGTGGCACTCTACTGCATCACCTCCAAGCTGCAGAGCTAGGCTGGATGTACCTGACAGTCCTACAGGGAAAATCTTATTGTAAAATGGAGCCTCTCTGCTCCCTCTAAAAAAAATAGAGAGAAGCCTTTGCTAAGGAACAATTACTGCCAAAGGTTTCTCAGCTATGACAGGACAATATAAGCCCTCTCTTGCTCAAGAATGTAACTGGGCAAGAACCTTGATGTGGAAATATGCAGAGGGAAGAAGAGCTTCATGAAGGAGCCATGTGGGATGTAAATTGAAAGAAGTATCAGCAAGTGCATTGAATTTAGTCCTTACAGAGACCTGGAGGCTGAAGCCTTCTGAACAGAGTCTAAGTTCATTCCAAAGCAGTGGTAGGTACCCACTGGAGAGACAGTAAACAGAGCTGAAACAATAGGCAACTGTGGGAAATTTGTGTCTGTGCTGCACATGAAGGAAATGGGAGCTTGCAACACTAAGAATTTGTGTTGGACAAAATGATTTGCATAATGGATGGGACTAGAAATAAGAATCAAAACTGTACCCTTTTTTTTCTTAAAGAATGCACAAGTTTTTATCTAATAATTCAAGTTCTATGTATGTGGTTCCATGCTTTCTGATTCCAACAGGGACTTTGAAATGGAAATGCCAAACCCCGTATGCAGGGCATGATGGATCACCATGTATGCATAGGAATAAAAGGGTTGTCATTGGAAGTAATTTTGCGTTGAATTACACAATGTGTAATCCAATTGAAATCAGCAGAATGGCACAAGGTGTAATGTAGTGTGCAAAACGTGATCCATTGCATGCAATTTTAACAACAGGGATACTGTACCACTCATCTAGCAATGTGCTAAAATTGAATTTGTGAAAGGTAGGGGGAGAAGAATTGTGAGGAATGGATGCATTTTATAATTGGGAAATACTTTTTCAGGAAGGGACTGAATATATTTTTAAGGCTAATTTATTACTTTTGGAAATTGTTTGCTTCATAATAGTGCTGTCAGATCCTCAAAATTTGGCAAGTTCCCTCGCTGGCATAGAGTGGGACCAGCCAAGCCTGTCAGCCTGGGAGCACTCAGTATCCATTTTCCCCATTGACGTGTGTCACATTATCTAATAGTGTTCCTAAATGAACTCCATCATCAGTAAATCTTTTTCTCACGCCTTCGACCAACAGTGTGTCCCCAGGAAAAGCAGCAGGTCTTACACACTGGCATCCCTTGGCACAGTGCCCTCTGTTGCCTGCAGGAAAAAAAAATAAGTAAAAACCAACACCAAACCAAACCAACAGAAAATGAATTGCCATGTCATACCTTTGCTTAAACAGCAGTGGAGGTGGTAAATCCTCCAGGAGTGGAGTGGGGGGAAAAGCTGGAGGGTACCACGAGTGCAATGTGGTGTTTTTCAAGGGTTGGGGCAGGCACAGCACATTCTGTGCTGCTCAGGAACAGCCCCTTTGCCAGCATCCTGTCAAAGCTGACAAGTGAGTTTATTCAAGGCTTGCAATGTAAACATAAGACACAGTTATCTGATTTGCTCATTACCTACGGTCTCTGCTGAGGATAAGGAAAATGACATGTGATACCTTTAAAAGTTTTTTAAAATTGAGCAGTTGCCTGGTGTTGGTAGTGTGTAACAAGGTGTGTTTTCAAGATAAAATCTACTGTCCAGTCACTCGCTTAATGCTCTTTGGTTTGAGGATGCCATTAACATGTAATTTTTCATTGAATACTTCTTGTTATTAATGAAAATTTGAAGTTCTACTTAAAACTCTCTGCCACTTTCCCATATATTTGGTAATCTGGAATAAAGTTGCACTCCCCAGGAAAGTTATTTTAGATCTACAATAGAAAATATCTATGCTTATAATATAAACAATAACGTTAGATATAAATCTAAAATAGCAAAAGTGTTTAAATTAAGGTGTTCTGTATTTATTTAGGCTGATCTAGGTTATATAGATTTAATAAAATGTATTTGTAATGGAAGTGAGGTGAGGCAAATGTGACAAATATCATGGTTCAGTAATGACAATTAAAAACCCAAACTAGAAGTATAATGTCTGGTTAACTCACAATAAGTCCTTTTTTTTTCTTTGCCAAAATGAAAAGGGAGACCTAACATTGTTTTGTAGATTACATATCAATTCACTATGATCTACAAGACTATAGTTTTACTTTTAACATCTTCAAAACATTTAGATCTGAATAAATCTAGTAACACAAAATTTTGGGATAAAAATTCATAATGTTTTCTTGTCTATGTTATTTTCCAATTTTTAATTATTCTCTGAATCAAGTAAGAACTTATAAATTCACTTAAAACCAAAACAGTTTTTCACTGAGCAGGAACTCTTGCTATTTATGAAGTTTTGGTTGATGATTTTTTTGTTTTTCTTTGCTTATGCATTCTGTGAGATTTTTTTAAGCTGGAATGCTTAATTCTTCCCTCTTATTATTTGGTTCTTTTGAATGTTCTTTTTAGGTTTCTTTATAGATATTTTCAAAGTACAGAATAGAAGCAAAGGCCTGTATCTGCAAAGAAGCAACTTGATGATATCAGGCTTTATCAATGTAGGTACTGAATCATGAAAACAGGTGAGTGGGAGTGCTAGTCATATGATCTACCATGACTTGAGGAAGGGTAAGTGAAGTAGTTGGAAATGCAGGAGATGAGATCCTTTTCTTCCCTTTCTTTTAATCCCAAGTCTTAGTTCTTGCTGGCCAAATTGAGGTGGGCACCTCTCTTAAACAGGATTCAGGTCAGGATGCTGCTTTGGCTCTCATAAAGAAACCCAGAAATATGAGAGCACAGGACTTTAAGTTTGGGCTTCCCAAAGGGCCATATCTGCTAAGTAAAATGGCAAGTATCTCTAGGGAAATCATCTGGAGACAATGAGTTTCCCATCAGGAATTGTTATTGAAATCAGTACTTTAAGATAGGTATGGGAAAGGAGGGCTGCTCTTTTCCATTCCCAGCTGTGTCTCTGTGTTTCAAAAGCACTTTGGGTCTAAATACTTTCTCAGACTGGAATTTCATCTTCCCAAAATGCTTCTGTCTTATTGCATCTTATGCAAAAGGTTTTTATGAGCTGCCTTAGTAATGCCCAGTAATGTTCTACCAAGTCAATGGTAGATGTGTTGACCATGTCTGAAAAGGGGCTTGTTACACAGCAAGGCAAGTTTGTGCAGACCCTAATCTGTCTACTGTCTTCTAAGGAAGATGGCTTGTGCCAAATTCTTTTTATTCTTTTATCCTGAAGATCCAGTGTCACTCTGAAAACAAGCACCAGTAATTATTGCTTATTCAAGCTTTTAGGAATCAGTCACCTGGCTATTATTAATTCCTTAATTTTTACATTGGTCGGGAGACACTTAACAAAGCCAACTGAGTTTTGGCTATTCTTTCTTCATTACACTACAAACGTAGATCAATAGTATTGAATAATTGTCCATTATTCAAATTCCATGCTATGTATTTGATGTGTAATTGATAGAGGCTACCTGATCTCTTTGTGGAGTAGAAGATGATATAGGAATGCAGCTTAGGCCTGCCTTTCCTGTGTGGTATTCTCAGGACATAGACTACATAATTGACTACAGACATCTTAGTTTAAAAGGCATCTTTTAAGTTTCATCCAGTCCTAATAATACGTGTACAGTCCCATGGGCTGCATCCAAGGATTATGCTAATTTTATTAGCAACTCCTCTTTCTTTAATTAAACTGTATAAATTCCCACCCGGTCACTGTTGTGCCAACACCCTTCATTCCATTTTTATTTTAATTTGTAGATAATCTGTGGCTTCCTACTTCAATTTTCTGATTTTCTGAATTATCCGTTGCATTTTCCACTCAAAATAACAGTTTTCAGGGGTGAATAGGACTTCAAATCGAGTTAATGGGTTTGAGGAAACCTCTGAATCAAAGCAAAGACCGAAGGTTCTAAAGTTGGCCAAGTTGTTTTAGGAGTAGGTATTCAAAGTAACTTGCTCTGTCAAAGCACCAAGCTATACACTGCTGTTAAAAAACCTACAAGCAAGCTCTGTATTAACATTTTACTGTGTTTATACCACTAAGCAAAGCAATATGAATTCCTTGGTGGACTGTTAATTTACATGTTATACACTTTCAAATATTTCCAAAAGCAAATGTGAAATGATTAGTAATCTGTTCACATGCTTACAAAATGTTATTAGCAAAATGCCTTGGGCAGTATGTTATGTTGACTAAAATTGATAATTTTGTGTTTTAAAGCTAAAGCAACTCCCACTGCCCCTGATAAATTTTAGGAGGAGCCCAGACCTTCTGGTCATACCAGTTTTCAAGGCTGAGGAGGAAAAAGACCAAAAACCCACCAAAAGCAACCCACCCCCAGCCAGAGAAGTGACCTAAGGTTTGCAGTGATTTCAGCTCTTCTGAAAGCCTCATGAAAAGTCTTCTGTGGAGTTCTGCAGTTTAAAGTGTCTTGTTATTTATAAAATTACAATAAGGAGGTGATTCTGGTGTTTGCCACTCATTCTGCTTGTGTAGGTTTTAAAGCATGCATGTTACACTGAAGAAATCAAGCTTCGTGGTTCTTTTTACTTCTGCATAAGTGTCTGTTTCCAGCTGCATGTGGTTGTGATAGGGCCAAAGCCCTGGACAAAATATCTCATACTCCTCAAAGTGTTGAGGTTGTTCTTTTTTTTTTTTTAAAGAAGACCAAAGAGCAAGCTATTTAATGGTATATGTCAATGTATCTCTATTTGAATAATGGTTTCCATGCCTCCCAGCCTCAAATATAACATGACACTTCCTCCTAAATGGCAATTATTCTGTCCAGAAGAGTTGTCCAAAAGTCTAGTCCTCAAAGTTTCACACCAGACTGACATGGGATGTTAAAATTCAGTAAAAGCTGTGGTAATAGTAGGATTGTGCAAAATGCCTATGCAAGAGCTGAGTATTGTTTGTATAGGTGCAACATACTTCCCAGCAATTTACATTTACAGTTATGAAGTAATTGAGCAGAGAAATGCATCATCATTTTCTTTTTTAGCACATAGGTGAATTATTTTACCAACATATGAAGGGGTGTTCATATAACGTCACGGTGCTTTGTGCTAGAGAAAAACAATTACAGTGAATAAGGTAGAATGGCTCTGTTATTGCAGTACATAAGACTTTGATTACATACTGCCAAGATTCATACCAGCCTAGTAGTTGTTGACAGATAAAGTAACAAAAATGAAACTCATTTATTTTTTCTTTATTGAGACCTCAAGGTAAAGCAAATTTTCAGTTCTTGTACTTACTACATTGAAGGAACAGAGACTGACAGTTAAAATGTGCCAGTGCAGAAATATAAATTAAACCTAGTTTCATATCAAAGTTTCATTTAGTCTCTGAAAAGGAGCTGCTGCTTGTATTATTTTTGATCCTAAAACAAATACACTGTAGACAACCATAGTGTATCTAGGATGAATTAACCCCCTCATACATTTAGCTTTTATGTATTTGCCAGGATATAAATCAATGTTGATTCAAGCAATTTAAAAATTTGTATTGCACTTAATTATTTTACTTTTTTTTTTCTCTCTGTTTAATAATATTTTACTGTGTTTGCAAACCAGTGAACATGCGGGTGGTTTTAATAGTCTAGCATTTTTGCTTGAGAAAGGTCATATTTTGGGGGAAAAGTCCATCCTCCTTCCTTGTGTAAGAAAGATTCTTCTGGCTTTTTTCATGAGTTCCTCTAGGCAACTAGATGCTGCATTATTTCTTGATAATTCTAACAAATGGCTTTTTTGTACACTTTTTTATTTTCTAAAGAGCAGATAAAATTAGCTGTTGAAATAGAAAGCACTAAAATGATTTGGTTTATCCCATCAAAATCTTGGATTAGTTACCTAGTCCAACTGAACATAATTGCTGTTCAGATTAATGAGGCAGTATCCTAGTATCTCCTCTGTAATTAAACACTTCTCTGGTTGAATACAGTATTAAAGATGCACCAGACGTTGAAACCTCAGTGGTGAAATTTAAAACTGTTGAAACAGGAGGGGTCAGCTGTGAAGTACAAATTCCTCTGCAGTATGGATAATTCACTTGTACAATGTGTTTCAAGAATAATTTGGCCTATGTTGGGGATGCTGGATTTTTAAAAATTTTTCTTATCTTTCCGTCATCTAAATTTGAGAATTTTTTCTCATTAGTTCCTGAGCAAAAGTAACATAAAGTGCACTTGTTTCCAGAATTATCTTTTCTGACCTTTCACAAGAAGATAATTGCAGTGCCAGTAGGCTTAGAGGACTTGTTAAAAAAATTAAGCTTGTAAAGTAGCAAAAAATGCCCCTTTGCTTGCTGGTGTCGATTTCAAAATTAACATTTTAGTTCATGTGCTTCTAATAATCGCTGACCCTTACTTCATGTGCTTTCCACAGGAAATGAATACAGCAGAAATTACTTTGACCCGTTGATGGATGAGGAAATAAACCCAAGGCAGTGTGGGATGGAGGTCAGTGAAGAAGGTGAGGCAGAATTAAGTATGTAATTTTGGTGTCAGAATATTCTTTTCCATTCATGAAAATGAGGTGACAGAGATCACATATGCAGCTCTATTTAAATATTGAGGTTTACAATTTAAATTCTAAGCCTTAACTGCCCTGAACAGGATAGGCAGTATACACAGTCTTTGATCAAGGACGGTGAGTTAATGGGCGGGTAAAAATGAGACTGTGCTGTGTTCACTCTGCTGGTGGAGCAAAATGAAGCACGATCCAAGAGCATTGTCTACACCATGTTCTCTTTAATTAATGAAGTTAGTCCAGAACTGAGTGCTAAGCTGCAGCTTTTTCGCAACCCTGTTCCCAAAGTCCTCCTTGGAGAGCAATTTTATTACTCAGTTGAATGTGTGTTTGCCTAATAGAAGGAAACCCCAGAGTGTGTAAAAGTGCACGAGGAGGCTTTTTTGGTTTCCTTTTTTCCAGTTTAGTCGAGATGTTTAGCTTTGCTGTCTGGGGAGGATAGCGATGAGTTGGGAGGGTGTGACTGTGCAGAGCTGGAAGAACAGAAGTTATGCATAGGTATGAGAGATATTAAGGAGCAGGTATTGTCTAGCAGAGGAAGTTCTCCTCTGCTGGCTTTTATTTAGATAAAAAAGGGTGGGGACGGGCCTGCCTGAATTTGCATGGACTTAAGTAAGAACATCATCATGGCAATGAAGTGCTTAGCTCTGCACCGAGTGCCTTGGCCCAGCTCCCTTTGTTAAGCACTAACAACCTGGTAGCACGCAAGATCCAGCTCTCCTGTGTTACCTTGCTAGCCCTTTGCCTTTTTAAAGGGTCTGCTTACTTATACTGCAGAGATTCTCTAGATGTGCAGATATAGTCAGATCTAAAAACCCAAATTATCTACTATAAAGAGTCTCAAAGTAGTCCACTTCTGAAATTCATGAGAAACTTTGAGCATTTATGGAGGTTTAATATGGAGACAAAACTTGTGTAACTGAAAAAAGCAGCCTCTAATGCATATCAGTAACCTGAATTTCTGTATTCTTGTGGAAAAAAAAAAAAATCAGGATTTATCAAGATTGGATTACATGTAATCCCAATAATTTCCCCATTCATTGTGTAGGACAGCAGCATAATACCTTGGAAGTCAACTTGGGGCTCAGAGTTTTTAAATGAATGATTTTTTTCTTTTCCTGTTGGTCTTGAATTGGTTCATCTTATGAATAGGCTTTATGAGTCAAGATCTGCTTCATAAACAGAAAATGAAAAAGAGGTTAAAATTCTGTATCTGTACACATGTGCCTAAAATCATGGATGGACAAAGTGGTGACATAAGGGATACATGGGTATGCAGTTCTCATTGGGAGAAAATGTTCTCTGTGTTGAAGAGGCTGAGTGATAACCTTAAATGTTGATTTTGTATTGTGTGGTGGAGATTTTATCTATATATTTTAAAATCTGGAAAGAAGAAGTCTCTTAGAAAGTCCATTGAGTTTTGGGTTTTAGAATGGAGAGGTGGTTTTAGGCAATTGTGTATCATGTTAAACCTGAGATCCATCTGTGAACAGCTGTCCTTTGGTGTTTGTCCCTTTTCTCCCTGGCAAAGATGTCACTCAAATGTTGGGATAACACTTGTTTATTAAAAGTATATTAGCAACAGTACCAGCCTTAGGTTGGTTGTGTTGACCTCTGTAGAGCTGTTATAACACTACATTTACCAACACCTCTGACAAGAGCAAGTCTTTTACCTTGGAGGAGTTCAAAAGCTGCCTGGACAGGGTCCTGGACAACTTGGCTCTAGGCTCTAAGACAGGACAGCTGGTCTAAATGTACTTCAGAGGTGCCTTCCCACCTTAACCAGTCTAATTTGGTGCTACTCACAAACCAGCTCGCTGCCTGGCTTCCTTTTCCCTGCAGAAGTGTTAAATAAATGGAATTACATTTGTATGTAGTCAATGGAGATAAAAGGATGGTCAGAACTGAAGTCTGCATGGACATCCCCTAATTGGATCCCCCAATAATTCATTTCTCTTTCCAGCTAGCAGCTTGTCACATGCAAGAGTCAAAACCAGAAGAAGATGAAGAAAGAGGGACACACTTCAAAGTTACATTCTTCTTAGGAAAGTCAGGCCCAATGCCCAAAGAGAATAGCTGGTGAAAAGCAAATCTTCAGCCACTAAATCTTCCTTAGTGGGTTATTCTGTGTAAATGAAGATATTAATGATTATCTTTTCTACATTTGATGAATTAGCTTTGTTCTGGAAATTTGTCTAAATTGATAATGCTCTAAGAACAAACAACTTCCTATTATGGATCTGCTTCCCCCCCTCCCTTCACCAAGGGGGCATTTCAATGTTAAATGTAAAAGATTGTGTACCTTCAGAAGAGGTTTGCATAAACCACCACCTCTGAATGCTCAGTGTAACAGAAAAACTTGGCTCTGAAATTTCATGGTAAAGAAAATTTATTCTTTGGGATTCTGCTTAGCACTTAAAAAGCCTCCCAAAGTTGCTCATGGCTGTACTTCAATCCACCTGCCTTGTGTGCATTTCTCTGGCCTTCTGTCTGCCTGTCTTCACTGACAACCTAGAGAAGTCACAGTCTGGTTGATCTGGAGAGAAGATGGTCTCACTTGCTCATTTCACCCTTGAATATAGACACTTTAAGTGATTTTATTTTATTTGGGGGTTTTTAGGTCCCATGGAAAAAGGTAAGTGTACATGTCCTTTGCCACTTTTTAAAATCTGCAGGTGTTACTGAGAATTTGAATGACTGACTAGTCACAAAATCAAAATTCATAGTATGCTGTAATGACTTCTCAGAGTAGATAATGTGTTAGTATTATGGAGAGCAAGGTAATATTTCTAATGATGATCCAAACTCACATTGGAATAGAAATTAGGCATTTTGATTTTCATTAAGAGTCAAATAGAATTCATCTGACAATTTGAATATAAACAATCGTTTCAACTACTCTATTAGCAGAATTAATAAACCAGTTTTAGTCCAGATCAATATATAATATTGCTCACAATTTAAAAAGTATATGATTATATATATTTTATTTTAAATTGTCCTTCATAGAAGAGGTGACTGTAACTGTATTCTTAGCTATGAAAGTAGCTCTCAGAAGACTATCTTTAAGTGTCTAGTGGCTTCTTAACTTTTGTGGTTTTTTATTTTACTTTTAGTTTAAAATATTGTTCCCCAAAATAATACTGAAATAAACAATAGCTGCTTCACTGTTATTTTTTTCAAGATCCTGCAAAATTTGATGGACAAATCATGTTCTCTAAACTGATGAAGCTTCTAGGTGAAGAAAACAAGATGCTCGACTTCCAAGGTAAATAACAAAATCAATTGCATAAAATAAAACTCTTTTGAGTCTGCATGTGGGGAGGAGAGTGGGTAATCCACTCCCTTGAACTCACAAGTTAAAGGGATGCTGGTTTTATGGCAAGCTTGTAAGGTCTCTCTCTCTAAATGTTTTTATTTTGAGTTATGTTTATGTGGTTTTAAGTGTAACTTAAGTGGCATGCTTTCTCTACATTGCTTCACTGCCTGTTGAATTCCACACTTAGGAAAGAAGACTGGAAATATCATTGCTTATGAGCTCAAATCTAGAAATCTAAATCCTTATTTAAGCTGAGAAATGGATGGGCCCTTTGTCAGATGGATGGGTCACATCACACTGTTTAAGGTTATGTGTATAAGGATTGACACTAACAGATGATTAGGAAAACGTTTCTGTGACTTTGTTAGAAAATACAAATTGATGTTCGAAGTATAGAAGAAGAGATTTCTTCAACTCACGCACACAGCCTTACTTTGGCTTCCCTGATTTTTTAGGCATTATTTAAAACCCTGTTGATTCATGTGGCTATTACCATTATAGGATTTACACAAGGCCCATGTCTACTTCTCTCCTCTGGTTCATTGTGGGAGAAGTGACATTTGTACAAAACCCAGCTCAGACCTGACCTTGTATTTTTTTCATATTCCCTCTCTCCTTTTCCAGCACAGGTCTTTGTGCAAAAGTATTTTCTGTTCTTTGTGTCTGTATGAGGTTTCCTGTTGTATTTCAGCAGTACTCTCAGAGAGACCAAACAGGTGGTTGCACTGGAGCTCCAGGAGCTGCAACATTTTTTATCACTATTTAGTTTATAAACATCTTTCCTCTAGAAGTGGCAAATGTTTTCATTTACCTGGGGTTGAAAAATCTCTTGAACTGACAGTGGGCATACAAGTAACATATTTGAAACTCATTTTGCCTCATCTTAAATTCAAGGAAGAAAAAAGTGCAACCATCACAACTAAATGCATGCAGATAGTTTAAGCAAAAACCTTTAACAAATTATGAGCCATCTTTCTGTTGTTCTATGTTAATGTAGAGCTCCACATTGCTGAGAAAGCTTATAGCAGTGCTGCAGGTGGATTGTTGCTTTTATCACACAATAACATTGATGAAAATAAAAACATGTTTGGCTGTGAAACCAACATTGTTTCTCTATGAAAGATTAACTGTGGAGTGTCTATCTGTGGTACTTACGTAGTCCTAGTCTATCAGTATTTATTTCATTTCATATTCATCAATAGGTTTATAATCAAAATAATGCTGTATGATTAAGGGCTATATCCTGATGGCATTTTACAGGCTGCCCTAGGGTGGAGTCTTCTCTTTCCCTTAGCTTTCTGAAAGTTCAACTACTGGGGCTCCCACAGGCTGATGACAGAGGGAGAGAGAAGCACCTCTGGGCAGTGGGTCAGCTCACCTCACACAGACACCTCTTTGTTGGGGAGAAAAATCACCATTTGGAAGATGTTCTTCTCTTTCCTTTGGCCCTAGAAGGGTCTTGGACAGCTGACTTAGACCTGACCATTGCTTTTTTGGGTGGCTAAAGTGAAGGGGCAAGAAAATGCATTAGCATTCATGTCTCACACTCCACCAGAGCCCCCTGTGTAGGCACTAGGGCACCAACTTGGGGAGATGCCACAGGCCACTGTTATTGTGTGTCAAGCAGTGCCTCAGTGCTTTTATGTCTTAGAAATGCCATAATAGGTACTAGATCTAGTCCTGTGGGTGAAGTTGGACACCATTCTAGCTGAATTTTTTACTTTTCTTTGCTTGGGTGAATAAAATCCAGAAAAGAGGAAGATTTTCCTAAGGAAACGAGGCTTGTGCTTTTTCTGTCTCTGTGGGTGTATTTATTTCTGCCTGTCTGTGTTTTTCCCCTCACAATTTTGAACTTGTTTTTCACTTCTCAACCTTTTTATTAATAGAGAGCAAGAGTCACAGGTATGATTTCCCTACCAGTTTTATGGAAATGGGCAGTTGAACAGAGAAGACAAGCATTATTAATGTCTCCACTGAGGGAAAAGCTAATATGGGAGTTTGACCCTTATTAGACATCAGAAAATCCATATAAAACTAGGATTCATTTGGTTCCACTCTTACAGAACTGCTTCATTTTGTTCATTTGACCACTGAGCTGAAAAATCACATAGTCCTAATTAATAGATGATCCTCAAAGAAAAGGAAAGAACTTGCTTCAGAATTTATAAAATTGTATATTTAAAACATTTTGTCACCGAGTAACCTGTTGGTCACTATTGTGGTATAAGGCAACTCAAAAGACAATATTGATGTTTTTTTTTAAAGATGGAGACTGTATATTTTTTATCTAGTGATAAAATCTCTCAACATAAGATTGTGATCCATGCACATCTTAAATGATGCTAGGTGAACGCCATAATAAAAAATAATTTCTATTATATCTTTCTTTGGCAAGAGCCAAATAATAAAGGTCCCATGTTTTGCAGCATTTTAATTGTCTCAAACTGATACATGGTATTGATGGACTTTTTTAGATACAACTTATACATAGTTTTTTAGAACCAGGTAGCCAAAATTCTTTTTCCATGTGGAGTTTATGGCAGTTTTATGCATTCAAACCCATGCCGAGGGGTAGTCTGCTGCTGAAGCTACCCTTTAAATTATCTTCTCAGTATATAAACTGCTGCTGTCTGACGGACAAAGGCAGGAGTAAATGAAGTTACAGGCAGCCAAGTTAATACCAGAGAGATTGTTTTAATTACAGCACAGCATCTGCAGATACAGCCTGTGCTGAGGAGAAGTGATTTAAGCTACAAGGGAAGGATGACTTGCAGTGTTAAGTACAACAGAGGCAATGAAAAGTTTTCATGCCTGTGCCAACAACTTGAAGCAGCAAGTTTTTAAGTAATCAATCTATAAAGGAATTTCTCCATAGATTTTCATCCATTTCGTTCTGTGTATACAAAGTAGAGGATTTTTTAGCGCTTTGGTTGCATTTATACAGCGACGAGTTGGTTGCTTTGTTTTAGTCAAGTATTGCTCTGGAGCATCAGCTTGAGCCTCCAACCTGTGCTAATGAGCCCAGTGTCTTCCAGCAAACCTGAGTTCTTTGGGTATAACTCCTCACAAAATAAGAAACACAAAAAAGAAAAGAGTGTATTTTAATGAATTGCTTCATGGTCCTTTTTCTGTATCAAATGGCTTTATTCTTTTTTGATATATAAAGGACTATACTGTGTTTCTAGACCCAGAGAATCCTGAGATAAGGTTCTAGTGACTTCCCTGGATGTAAACTTGTACTGCTCCTGTGAAAGCAGTAAAGCAGCTGATTTATACCAGCTGAGCATATGGCCTGTTGTGTACAACGCAGCATTGAGGAGAACAAGACATGCTCCATCTTCTGCTTTTGGCAATGTTTCTTTTTCCAGTGCTTCCTGGGTTTTCTCTCTCTAGCCAAAGCCTTAATGTTACAGTAAATTTAAACATAAATATTGTTTTGTTTCTGCTGTTAATAGTGTAGGTCAAATCACTTTTCATTAGGCTTGTAAAATGCTACATGAAGAGATGTGTACCCTAAGGTAATGGTTTGGGTTGTTTATATCTACTGTACACTTCCCCCAACATGATTTTGAATTGTATCCTGTTGTAATTAAATAAAAAACCCACCCTACTTCCTGTGTGTTGGTGGCACTGAGGTGATTTAAGTACTCGGGAGGCTCAACAATTAAAGTCATTAAACAACGAGTAGTGAGCAAAACTGAAAATGTTAATAGCCTTAGTTTTATCTTTCCTTTTCTGGTCTTCATTAGAGAATGAAAGACTTCAAAGGGGAGTGAGGAAAAAAATCCTCTTTTAACTGCTTTCATGTCAGAGGATGGACAAAGAGAAGTAAATAACTAGATATGCCAGTTTCTCAAAGAGATAGGCACAGAGCACCATAAAAGCTTACACAAATCTGAAGCAAGAAGGATAGTCAGATGTGGACAGTCTGATATCTGTCATTTTTTGGTGATCCTAAAGTGGGGAAATGAGAAAAAATAGTTATTACTTACAGCCCAAACTAGTATTAGTACTGTAGCAGATATCAATGAGAAGATCTCTCTTTTTCTTTTTAATGTAGTATGATAATTAAATTGAAAAAAGGGCAAAGTTTCTCTTTAATGAATGGGTTTTAGTTTTATTTATGTGTGGCACGTACCCTTTGTTTTTGCATATGTCATCACATGTGTATATGAAATCAGGGGAATGATGTGGGTGAGAGCAGAACTGGACCCAATTAATTAGACAGGGGCTGCACAGACACACGTAGGGGAAGAATCCAATCATTTGGGGTGAGCTGAGAGAAGATGAAATGCTTGGTGTGGTTCCACCTAAAACTCTCATTCAATTGCAGTTATTATTCCTCTTCCTCAGGAGTGAAAGCCAATGTTTTTCAAATCTCAGTCCCTTTAAGATTTACAGGGGAGCAAAGCGCCCTTAGAAATGTAGAGCGTGCCTTTAAAAAAGTATTTAAGGAACAAACTGAACGTGCTAAATTTGAACCTGTATGAAGATGTTGCACTTGAGGACAGTTTTCCTGGTGCTGGCTCTTGGCACCCACCAGCTGTTTTACTGATGTTATTTATTACTGTACATTTTATGGCATGAATTGTTGTCTTAAAATGTTGGAGGGCCAAACATATTAACTGAGAAGGTACTAACCAGTGAATGAACTCCCCTTTGCTAAGAGATAATCTGCCACTTTTGTTTCAAGCAGCCCATGTCATCAGTGAAGATTTTCCAGGCTCTGTGATGCCTGTCAGCTCCAGTAAGGCATGTGACCTTCACAGGGAGCTTGAAGATGAAGAGATTCCTTCATATATTGAACAGTTTGAGAGAGATGTTCAAGATGACATAATTCTGCTTGGCAGCTTTTCACTGGAACAGGTCAGAGTTAAGAACTATAAGACAATTTTATCGCTTGCTTCATAACATGATGCTGGCTTGTTAACCTTGTGCACCCCAATTCTATTTCTCTGCCTGGTGATACATATATTGAAAGAGGAAAAGATAACCACTTTCATTGGCATGCTTTATGTGACTGGCACTTTGCTAAGCTAACAGCAGGACCTTTATCTTTGTCTCCGTTTCAATGTGAATAAAAATAGATTGCCTTAGTTGCTTCTTTCCTAAATAGTGAAGTATCTCTGACTGCTCTGTAGTAATATTGCAATTGAGTTTCAATCAAGAGACTAAGCTTAGGACATCTCTCTCTGCCAAATTTAACAGAGGCTTATTCATCTCTCAGTGAGTAAGTTCGAACTGGAGCTCAGAGAGGATTTATGTAGCAATGTTCATCGCAGAGAGGATAAGATTATTCCCCAATTATAAATCTGTTATGTTTTTCAGGGTGGCAAAGCTTTCTAAGGTTTTCTTTATGTCATTTCATAGTGTAAAGAGATAGTGTTGAGATCATATTGACAATAGTATGAGTTTTCAGGGCTGAAATGATACTTGTGGACACCTAACTACCATTTGTCCCTTTGAAAAATCTCATACTAAGACTAGAGGACAGGACGAGAGATTAATTGATGAATCTATCATTTTTAATTAGCAGCATGAGAACAGCTCACTGGCTCTGATGGTCTTAAAATAGGTTATCCAGTGAATGATGGTGATCTAAGCTTTCTTTTATTTTCAGAGGAAGTTTTCAGATTTTTCCTTCACTGCAGAACTAAACCTTATCATTGCCTTTGCCTGTTGGTGAGGGACACAATTCTCTTACTGCTTCCCCCTAAATCCTGAAGCTGTATTTCATTCCTTTTGCCTTTTTTATAGCTATATGCTTCATGCATGGAAGGTGGTCTGGGTAATATTGTTCATGAGAAAACATGAAATGGGAGGGAAACATGAGGGAAAAGGACTCAGATGGTACTAAGAGCCTCATCTGCCTCAAGGGACTGATGGAGTAGGAACCTGGGAATAGGGTAAGAGAGTCTTGCACCTTTCCAGAAGGTAATAACATGTCAAGAGTTTACCCTTTAACTACATTTGGGCTATTCAGTTGCCCCCACAGCTTTGTGAGGTTCTGTGATACCTGAAGGAACACAACAGACATGTCAATGCTTTGTTTACACTCCCTTTAAACTTGGTCTCTGTGAGGCTGATTATCTTACCTGGACTGTTTTTGGAGTTGTACAGTGAAGTTTGTTTCCTACACAGAAGCAATCTGTCTGGTCATCACAAAACAACATTCTGTTTTTCAACTGACAACTACATCTGGGAATTGACATGTAATACAATACAATACCGCTTTTCTTTCTTATATTATTCCAAAAGAAATAAAAACCTCATTTAATGTGACTGATTGAGCTGGTCTGCCATGAGCATTCAGAGAGGAACTCACTGCTTTATGCTGCAAGGGAGAAGTCTTGAATGCCTGTGTTTTCTCTCCATTCTTCTCACAAATCTCTAACTTCAGTTCATGCCCTGATAAGGAATTTAGTCACACCAACATGCTGTTGTATCTGCATTCTGCAATGCAGAGAGTAAGAAGAGGATCACTGTGAAATCTGTATTGTCTTCTAGATCAGTGATCTGTACATCCATCCTTTCCTTGGAAGCTTAGAGGAACGGTGCATTCAGCTCCTTTGAACAGAAAATGGAAGAGGTGACATAGGGAGTAGAGACTGCAAACATGCACATCATGTCATTGGTATTCATAGACATCTAACAATAATGGGAGCATGCTAATTCTTGTTTAATTGATCTTCTTTATTCTTTAATGTACATCTTTACTCTTTGATCTGTGAATATACCCCTGGAGCGTTGCAGTGTTGATGCCTTTCCACAACAGCTACAGGTTTGGTGTTAGGCTGCTGCCCTGGTCTTGAGAGTCTGTTCCTGCCATCTTTGGGATACTTCCAGCTTTTGTTGCTTGAACGTGTGTTTATTGGTTTGTAAATGTCTAATTTTCTGCATGGCATTTACTTCTTATTCAGTAGAAAAAAACCCTTCCCTTCTCTCTGCAGGTTTAGTGAGTAGCAGATGTACTTTAGCCAGCATAATTTATGATTGGTTAATTTAATCTGCCATAATGACATAAAGTGAGCCTGAAACAAGCTTCTATCAATTTTGCCATTAGAGGTAGCATAATATTTTCAAATGTCTACAAAACTGAGTAATTAACCCTTGGGCTGAGTGAAGGAATTGAATAGACATCTCTGTCACATTCCTTTGCTTTGACAAAATGAAAACAAAACATGGGAGCCCAAGGGTTAAAAACAGCAAGTAAGAGTTCATAGTATGTGAGAGTGGTTTTATAAGTGAGGTTCAGACACACATTTGAGTTGCTGCTGTTTCTTTTTATGCTGCCAAAAATTCTTTCCAATGAGGCATCTGATTTACACTAGAACTTTGCTGGCAGCATTGGCATGAAGAGGATACATCAACTATATGTCCCTTAGTTCATTGTTTTTCTTCTCTGCTTTGTAGCATTACAAAAAATGGATGGCTTTTGTTTAAACAGCAGCTTGGTGCATGAGATTACTATGACTGAAAGGTTTTGAAAGAGCAGATGTACTTTTCAAAATAGGATTTTTGGAAAAAAAAGGGTTTATACTAGATTTTAGCTCTGGAACTTTAGGCTGTGTTGTTTCTTACTTCATGTCCTGTTTTGCAAATGTAAAGCTGATAGTTGAGGTTGGGAAGAAATACATAAAGGGTGACCTGATAGATTCTTGTAAAGAAAGCATTAAACAGATGTCAATGTTCTGTTAACAAACACATTAAAGAATATTAAATTTGGAAAGCGGTGCTGTTTCTTGTGGCCTGCCACGTAGGTCTAAGGATTTCAAAAGCCCCAGTGACATTTGCTTTCAATAAAGAAAAATAAACTCCCTTGCAGGAAAATCATAACTTTGGGACTGTGTTGTGGTAGTAACTGAGCAGGTACAACCAAGGCTGGGTATGCAGAGTGCCACAGAAAACCATCTGTCATGAGACATTGCAGGGACACATGCTTATGGATAGAACTTGATCTTACAGAGCAGAGAAATATGGAAGGAAAGACCTGACATAAAGCTGACTTAACATGGTTGATTAAAGATGAGATGCTCTCAAAATATGAAACTGCTGAGGATGAAGCAAACACTGTTAATTAGGATGAGACTGCACTTAATGGGCTTTTGGCAACATAGTCTTGTTATACATTAAGTTAAATGCCATGTTAAAGGATCAACTTCAGGATTTTGAGCTGTTTCTGAACCGAAACAATAAAAATGGCTACTCACTTTTCTGTGGATTTTCTTAGAAAAAATTAATAATGGAGAGATTGAAAGGATCAGTGTTGCCACAGAAGTCAAGAACATCTTTCTTGTTTGGCCACTCTTTTCCTGCAGCTTGGTCAATATTTTTTACTAAGGTTAATTTCTTCACAGCCCCTGTCTCTTTCTACAGGTTTCAGATGCTACATTTGGCCCTCTGTGCAGGGCATAGCACCTTGCAGGACTTGATCACCACAACTGTATAGTCAGTTTTGATCCATGACCTCAATGTGTATTACTCAAGAGCCTCTGAAAGTAAAGTGCAAGTTTTGCTCTTCAGTATCAGCAGTTGAGTTATAGCAGTAAGAAATGAACTATTTGTTGCAGGTGGATAGTAATAAAATGTTGTCTTTCATCAAAAGATTTACCTTTTGGTTAAACAAAGGTTAATGCCTCAGGGTATTAGACCTAATACCCTTACAGAGTCATTACCATCAGTGCTCTGACTCCTTGCCAAGTCACAGAGATCAATTTATATGATGATGGAGTGATCAGTTTTCCTTTAGTTAATGGTAGACAGCACATGGGTAAAATTTGGTCTAATGTCAGATGATAAATTTGCTCTCCAATCACAGATTTAAACAGTGGCATCAGACCTCAGTGATATAAAACACCAATGCACATTTACTTGCATGTTCTAGCCCATTGGATAATACTGTCATAGAATCATATCATAGGATGGTTTGGGTTGGAAAGGACCTTAAGGATTGTTTCTATCCTGATGGCACCTGCAGAGCTCCCCTCATCAGAGCTGTAGCCTGCTAAGCATTGTACAATCCATTCTGATTGTCCTTCGTGAGTATAATCCTTGTAGGAGCATATGCACCTCAGAACAATGCAGAGTCCAAGGTGACTTTAGAAGGTGACTTTTCCTCAGCTGAAACCTGACTACTTTTTGGTATTGCCAATATTTTAAAGGACTGTTATGTGCAAATGAGTTGGGTGTTTTGTTGCTGTTTGTTTGTTTTTTGGTTTTGCTTGTTTGGTTTTTTTTTCTTTTTTTTTGAGAATCACAGTTTCCATTTAAATGTCTTATAAGTGAGTGACTTAATTTTAGGTAAGATACCTACTTGCTGCACTCATTTGAGTGTCAAAGCATCTCTACAGTCAGTGTCATGGTTTCCATTTCATTTGTGTGGTATAGTAGGAATTATGGGTATCTTCTTTAACATCTAATTTGCTTTTGAAATCTATCATTAAGTTAAGCTCATCCAATTCATTATAGTTCATCAGGTAGCTTGCTCTTGGACTCCTGGAAAAAAACATTTCATTGGCACCTATGCTGGAGGGGAAAAAACACACAGTGAACTTCCCAATGGTTGGGATATTTGGCTTCTGTCCCTTGGACTTCTGATGTCCTGATTAGTGAGTGTCCATGGCCCTCGGATGTGGGTCAGCACACATCCAGCAGACCCAAAGCCTGACAAAGATGCCAGTATATGTAGCTAAGGGACTCCTCTACCATGTAGGTTGGCAACCTGAGATTTCTAAATATCTTTATTCTATCAGTCTTGATCCTACTTCCTCTATGGGATCCTGGGAACCCTCCAAATTTCTAAGGTTCCTACCTAATAGCTACTGGACACTCAGATATACACTTTACTTGGGTTGTTTTAGGAGGTTTTTTCCCATGGAAATTAATATCACCATAAGCTGAACAGTGGGAAAGTTTTTTTATATATTTGTAAATAGTCTGACACTCTGTTGCCACAATACCCACGATATTGACATAGCTGATCTTTTAAATTGTAAGTCTTCTTTGATTGCTTTGTTCAGGAGTTATGTGGATTTTTAGTTAAGTAAATATTTAAATGGAGGTAGGGAAAATCTTCCCTATTTCTTATGGTTTTCACTAAAAATTAGTTCACTTAGTTTTTACTGTGTTCTTTCACACTTTAAGATCAGAGGGGCAATTTAGCAACTGAAGTAATTCTTGATATTCTATTGAGCTGGAACAATGAATCCTACAGCTACTGTAAATGATGATACTGCATTTGCTGCTGCTTAAGGTAATCTGACTGGTCAGCTCTCTGGCTCATTATCCTAATATAAACTCCAGTAAGGAAGTCCATTTCTATGGTTCAATAAACAGAGGCAATTGGAAAGATTCTTCAAAGAGAATCAGTGATTGCCAAGTCCTGATGAAGTTTAAGTGACTTCATCACATACTGACCACCTGTTAAAAGAAGCAGAACTTAGATGAGGGTTGTAAGGAAAGAGTATTACTGATGAATAGAGGCACAAACATACCAAAAATAAATACAATGAAAACAAATTTGTAGTTGTTCATGTGTTCTCCAGAATTATTTTTTCCCCCAAGGGTTGTTTTATTTGTATTTTTAGTATATTTGGAGCCAAACAGTAGTCACAAGTGTAGCTAAGTCTACTGTTCATTAGTTTTTATAACAGGAGACTCCTTAGCAGCATTAATAGACTACACAGATTTGGAGCTGCAGATAAAGGAATTGCTCTAAATACTGGACATTTTACTTCTGCAGTCTTACAGTAGAGCTGAATTTGTTGAGTGGAACCTAAACTATATGGTACTTTTGATCTTTACTTCATAGAACAGATTAATTCAGGTGGGGAAGAACCAGACCTCTGGAGGCTGGCTAGTCTAACCTCCTGCTCTTGAGGCATATTGGGCTTTCAAAGTGTAATCTGACTTTCTGAGGGCTTTGGAGTTGTTCACTTCAGTTTGTTGGTGGAAAACATATCCGGGTCATCTGTAAATTGCGGAAATACTGGGAAAGACAGTCCAGTTGCATTACATGCATGCTTGTATTTATTTAATACAAGAGTGGAAAATTGTCACTGTTGTTCAGCCTGCCAGAAACCTCTTAGCACAGTTGGTTTCTCTCATTATTGTGCCAGACCCTTAGACAAGATGCAGCTTCCAGGACAAGGTGGTTGTGACGAGAACATATCCTAAAGTCAATACATTCCCATAGTATGATGTTATTATACAATTATTCATACCAGCATTCAAATCAGAGAAGGATTTCAGCTGAATATGTGAAACAATTTCCACCTATACCTTTCAGCAGAGAGATGGAATAGGATGTGGGCTAGCAGGAGGAGGTCTGTTCTCTACAGAGAACAATCATTAGGCATGGCAACTTATCATTGCCACTGTTGTATTGAAGACTATCACATGGTAAACTGTACTTAGTGTTTTTTTTCCTTCTCTGCAATTTTTATATAGTAATTGTCAGTTAATACCTCTTTCAATTATAAAGTGTTCAAATGTGTCTGCACACTTGAAACAGATGATGTGAAAGCCAGTACAAATTGAAGTTATTGGATAAAGTTAGAGTCTGTGCTTTTTGATTACAATTATAATGGAGACAAATTTTGTGAGGTAATACTTTATTGACAGTAAGAAAAAAGAATAGGGACTCAGAAAGATGAAATAGACTGTAACCTCAGACCTGAACATGAGTTTTTGGGGCGTTCTAACAAGAAAATTAGTTATGACTCAGGTTTTCCCTGTCTGCAAAACAGACCTAAAATTAGACACCTGCTTTGGGGAAGGGTGAGAGGATTAAAGGAGTAAAGTTTCATGGGGGACTTTGAAAATAATAAAAACATTCTGTGCTGAAATTGACAAACATTTTTAAATTGAGGAAGAATGGGGGGAAACCACAAAAAAAGTCTCAGAATTTCCGATCGGTATTTCCTTTCAGTTTCCCTTCAGTTGTTTGTGTCCTGATTTGCTGTCAGTATGCAGAAAGCAGAAAAAGATGGTAAAATGCTGAAGTCTATTGCATGGCTTATGAACACTTTTTCTTTTTCATTGTTAATGTAAACTCTTCATTTTAGATCTAGGGATTGGCATAGCTCATTTTAGATTTCACTGGTATTGCTTGTGCTGTGTGAGTTTATACTGGACAGGATGGGTTCTCTAATAAAATGTAGTTAGCATCTTCCATTATATCTTGTTAGCATATTCCTTTATATCTTACAATTTAGGCTAACATTGCAGGCATCTTCGTTCTAGCTGATGATTTCTAGGCTAATCTGGAGACATCTGAACTTGCAGAACTTTGACAGGCTAACACATTTCTGCTTAAAATCTCTTTATCAATGGCAAATTCCATTTCAGCATTGTATGTTTTCAGTGCTCAGCTGTGGTTGTCAGACATTCTGATAAATGGCCTTTTATACACTCTGGATTTAGATGAGGACATCAAAGCTTTATGACCTTGAAGCTACATCATCTCAACTGTGGAATAAGAAACATCTGAAGTAGCACCTGGTGGTTCTGAAGAAACTACAGGTGATGCCTCTGTGAACAGCAAAGCAGAAATGAGAAGAGTGAGTTCTCTGTGTTGAGGCTGGAGAGGCAAAATCTCTGTTTTGCAGAAGTTGGGTAGCTCTGCAGCAGGCATCCCTTCAGACTTTTCTCAATGCATCTTAAACAAAGTTCTTTTAATTTATTAGTACTATCATCTTGGATCAAAGTTCTGAGTGAAAGCATCTCTGAGTTTTGGGGAAATTCAGGTCCTTGTTTATCACACCCAGTTCACAGCTGAATTGAGTTTCTGTATGTGTTCAAAATTAGTGTCTTTGATATATATTCTTATAAAAACATCCACCTTGGTAGCAGAATGCTGCCTTCCTGTGTTGACTGGTAGCTCAGTCTTCACTGCATTGTTAGAGTTAATGCAGTGCCTTACAAATTTATCAAAATGATCAGCCTGTAATGCTGTCACTAAATGTATCTGTACTACTCAGTGTAATAAGGCTGTAGCATGACTAAAGTAAATCTCACTTCATGTTCTGCAGTATCAGTTTTAAAAGTGGGTTTGAGTTCTGTTACAAACCACTCAATTGTCTAAGTTTTTAACTTTGTTCTTATGAACAGTACATTAATGTTCTATTTGGAACAAAAGTCATCGGGGGGATTTGCTTTGTTGCTTTTTCTCCTTCTTTTTAAAAACACATGTCTGAGAGTTTGTGGCACTTTTTTTGGCAGAATGCACATCAATAATACTATCATATGTCCAGGGTTTGGCACAACTTTACCTTTGGATTTGGGGCCATCTCCATGATAAGGTCATACAAATTCCAACAGGCAATGGCTAGTGCAATTTTCAGAGCAGTCCCATTCAGCTATTGGAGTCTTTGCTTTCCATGAAGGTCACTCATTCCACCTCCCTCCCAATGCCCCCCTTCCCCATGATCTCTCTATAATTAACATAGAGAGGATAAAGCTCTCAAAATTTCACTTTGCCTGAGAAGAATGTTAACTTTTCTTGCAATATTTTTTTTCCTCATCTCAAATGGTTCTTGATTTTTTACTTATTTTGTGGTAAATGGTGCATTATATATTGAAGTCACTGGGACTGAATCTCCACACAGCAGCTGGACAGTCAAAGGGGAGAATTAGGTGGCACCAGTGGCACTGGAGATATGGGTTTTGTTTCTAGTCCTGATGACACTTTGCTTGATAAGCTCTCCCTTATCCCATCTGTAAAAGTGGATAGCATTTTCATCACTGAGAAATGTTTTAGCATGCAGAGGTGGAAATTCTAGGTAAAAACTTCTATTTGGGCATCTGTTTACAGCTAAAAAGGCTGCACTACCTGCACTGTGATGTACCAATGTGGCTTTTCCAGGAGTGGAAGGAAGGGGAAGCACCAGGATGCTCCTCACATGGGATCTCTGTGGGCAGTGGGAGGCTGCTGGAGACCCCACTGGTGGTGTCTTTGTGCTGCCTCTGGTGAGGAGGACTTGTGGGAAGGTGGACCCTCACAGCACTCCTTCCAGGGAGTGTGATTTCATCAGGCCCAGTGTTCCACTACCTGTTTCAAATTGCAGTGGGGCAAGTACCTCACCAGAGGGTTGTAATACCAGTGCTAGGACTGACCTAAAGTTGTGTGTGTAAATATTTTCCCTAAATGCTCCATTTTTTCTAAGCAATAGAAAAACATTTTGATTTTGCTTCAAAGCTTCGCAGAATTTTGTGGGCATTTTTTTTTTTTTTTAAGAGAAAAGGATGCTCTTGGTGGGGTTTTGTTTAACTTTTTTTCCAAACTGAAAAGTGCTATGCAACCATGTCCTGCCATCTGTGAAGTGGTTTCATACTGAAAATAGCCAGCCAGCACTGATTAATAGTAGTGAGTCAGGTTCTTGTCCTTGTAGAAAGAACACAGACCATTGTGTGTGTCTAGGCTGAGCCCAGACTGAGAGATCTTTTTCAAGTACTGGTCTTGATCACTCTCTTTGAAATCAGTAGATATGTCATTTGTGTAATTAAACCTCAAGACAGCTGAGGAAGACATATGAAGGAGCTGGCTTACAGGATGGGGGATAGGACAAAGTGGTGCCATGACCGAGCCCTTCTGCCTTCAAACACCACCCTGCCTTTTCCAGTACCTCTTCTAGACGAGCTCTGAAGGATACCCAGTGGTTCACAAATTTTAGCCACTCATTTTCCGAGGGGGCCCTCAGTGTCTGCACAGGCTCGCAGCTAAACCACATTTCATGCCTTCTTGTTGGGAACGCCCGTTGTCAACAATGGGTTGTTGTTACAGCCTGGACAATGCCGGTGTCGTGATGAGAAACAAGCGCCCTGCTCTGTGTGAGATGGTATATGCCATTGAGGAAAAAAGCACTTGGTCTATTCCCGTAAATCTCTGATTCAAGGGATATTGCAGCAACGACTATTCCACATTTAAAAAAAAAAAAAAAAGAAATTATATGGGCTGTTCTGTTTTTGAAAACTTACACATTTTTTTCCTCTATTAAATTGCTTCCCGGTGATGGAAATGTCTGGGAATTTTTTTTTTTCCTACTGCATCTACTTTCCTTTAGCTTGCACACCCCTGAGGTAATTAGTGTAGGTTAAAATTTACATAACTGACTTTGGGGTTTTGCAAATAGGAAAGATGGAAATTTATTCAAGGTGGTGAATAATTCATTTTAAAGCAAGTTTCCTGTTTTTTTAATCATGTAGAAGATGTATTACAGACTCATAGAGGTTTTCTGAATAGGACCCTAAGCACTGAATTTTTGATATATTTTTTTTCTTAGTATAGGTAAAGAAATATTAACCATGACTCATTGCACTTTTCCTGTTCAATAAGATTTGAATAAACTTAACAAATTTATTAGGTAGATGATAGAGCTTTTTAAAAATTATCATGACACACTGTGACAAATATTTTACTAGGATCCAGAAGAAATAGTTTTAAATCATACTTGCATTGCCACTTCAGAGGCAGCGATGGAAAACAGTTCAGTTAACACAGAGAAACCTGATTCATATTTTCTTTTGAATATTCATTATTTAATTAAGATTAGGAAGATAAACAAGGGGATTGGACAGCTGTGGGAGTCTGGTAATAAAATCAATTTTTCTTTAAAAAAACCAACTTCTCTACTACTGGCTCAGTGTAAGCCTGGACTGGTAATGTCTGAATGTTGTTGCAATATTATGGCTACTTGATATTTTACATGAAGTGAGTTTTCTATTCCACCTTCTTTCTTAATCGAAGTGCTCACCTCAAAAATTGTTTTCACAGGCATCACCAAGATCTGCATCCAGAAGAAAAATTGTGAACCAAGCCCTTCTCCCACTTTCTGAATTTTGGCTTTAACTGCCTTAGTCCAAAACCTGAAATCCCTTTCCATCTACCAGCAAGCTCTGGAAACATCTGAAATCTTTCCATTGATAGTTTTTGTCATTAAACTTTCTCCGAGACTTTGAGCTCTGTTGATGGGTGACATCCCAAACGCCCCAGCCTTGGCAGCCTGGTGCCTACATCTCACAGGGGTGATCAGGGTTGCTGCTTGGTCTTTGCTGCCACCAGGATGAGTACCCTATACCTGTGAGAGCACAGGAACAACCCACCCTTTCTCTTGACATGTTCCCTGGTGACTGCAGCCCTCACTGGGCAATGGGACGTGTGTCACAAGGTGGGTCTGGTGGCTCTAACCAGCTACCAGCTCTGCTGGAGCAGAATTCCAAAGCAGAGCCAATTTCCAGTCCTTCCTGAGAAAGCTGGCATAGGTGGTGACTCACCAGGCTGGGGGAAGAAAACCATTGCCAGCATTTGTGGGGATGGGAGAAGAACAGCTCCTTCTGCAGACACTCCTGGTGAATTCCAGCTCAGTACTGTCCAGGAGCAGGAGGGCTTGGTTCCCATTAATAGAGGAGCAGTGGTGAAGGAAGCATTGCCCATGACACACTGCCCTGTGGAGAGCTGGAAGGTCTCACTTTAAGCTAGTTTGGTCACATAACTTCTGTAATCATGTATGTGTGATGTCTGACCTGGAGGATTTGTTGTATCCATTTGAAGATTTCTGCTGTGACTACCAACAAATCACACTGTTGTTTAATCGTGTTGTCCCTGCTTTAGTTTTACAGGGTTAAAAAAGCTACATTAAAAGCTACATGCACAGGCTTTGTGTTGCTTTTGTCTGACTTTACATTCTGTCTGTTTTAATTTTGGAAATAAATAGGATGCTGTGCCTTAGTCTTCAGCAGAGATTTCCAAGTTTCCTTGAAAACAGCCAGAAATTTGTAAAAAAATCTAGAGATTTGGAAGAAAGGAGAGACTTTAACAGCCAGATATGGAGTCCCTGATGGGGAATTTTTCTCCATTGACTATTACATTGTCTCCCTACGAAAATGTTTTTTTTTGCCTTTGAGTCTTGATGAGAGTAGAAGTGGAGCATAATTTTATACTGTTTAAATGACTGCATAGGGTATATAACAGGAAACCTTCTTACGTATTGATAGTGTTATATTCATGTTTTGTGTTGGTTTCAGGGGCACCAGTAGGAGATCCAGACATGATAAATGTCCTTGGATATTCAGCAAGATCTCTGAACAGTGCAGGGCAGGGAGAAGAATTCTGTTTTCATGAGTGTGCAGCCCTCAGTATGGTTATTATTTTGAGTTTCTGCACGGAGAACACAGTCTAATAGATTTGGATGCTGGCTTCGCAATGGAATGACTTTCTCAGCTTGATGTGCAAGGGTCAAACAACTTCAGGCCCTTCAGCTTCATGTTGGAGAGCTCAGAACTGTAGGGGGAGAGGACTGCTTATGTGAGTTAGCCTCCTACACATTGCAACCTCCAAAAATGTCAGTCCCTCTTACCAAGCATTTGAAAACAACCTCAGTGAGACAAGGCATCAAGATTTGGAGTGAATTTAAAGCAAGGCAAGTTGTGAGCAGTTCTGGACTCTCTGGTCTGTGCCTAACTGCTTTGTGTGTCCTATTTTGCTGTGTGTGTGCAGACACACTTACACATGCTATGTAATTAGGTGTTGTAGAATTAAGGACTGTAGGGCACTCCCATGTACAAATATACATTGTACAAAAAGACCTTTTAAAACAAGGTGAGAGCTCAGTTTCTCTTGGAAATAATGTAGTAAATATGGGAAAAAGTTACAGAAAAAAATAATGAAATAAAGTAATGGTGGCTAAAATTCCTCATTGCTTTTGAAAACCTTCAACCAGAAAACCTGAGGCAAACCTTTGGAAAAATGCACTTTTATAGCTTTTATTTCCATGTTCTTTCTGTACATTTGGAAACAGCATCTGATTGGTTTTTTTTCTTTTTCTTCTTGGCATGTGGGACTCAAAGCACCACAAGGAAGTTTCTCACCACAAGAAGCAGAAGTGGAGAGCCAGGTTTCATGAACTCCTTCAAAGGTATGTCAGATAAGGGCTACTTTGTACTTCTACCTAATGGGCTTTCCTTCTAAAGATCTTTCAGTGCTTTACAGATATAATGAATGGAACTTCTCCCAAACAAAGGACCTCAGGCCTAGAAAAATTAAGCCTGGGCATTCAAAAAAGGTCTCTTTTTTGGATTACCTCAATTTTTGGATACTCGGCCTGTAATTTTTATGTGCTACACACAGTGCACTTCAAAAGGTGACCAAATGTCTTCTCCCAGTGTTTTTCATCTTTGCCACTGAATTACCCTTCAGAGAGTGAAGGAAATATGAATTGTAGCAAAGTTTTTGTGATCAAGCTATACATGACCTTCAGATAAATACATGCATCAAATTACCTGTAAAGAAATGAATGGAGGAAATAAATAACCCTCATGAATAGAGCAAAGGAAGCAATGTTCTGCTGTGACAGCTGATGAGCATGCTGGTGAGCACAAAAGAGGTTTAACTTCACTGAATAAATTATTCTCTTCAATCTAAAACCCAGCAAAAGGAAGGCAAGGAGAAAAATGGTGCAAAAGAGATCAAATGCGGTTATTTAAATGTTTGATGTTCAGTAATGAAAACTGTTTACCTTCATAATTGTGTAATAGCTGCTAATAAAGGCAATGGATACAGTAGTTTAAAAGTAATAAAATCAACAACAAAGTGTATTTAATTTTAAATTGAATTGCAAGCAAATGGGTGTCCTAATGAACCCCAGTGTCAATGCAGCTCTAACCAAATTAAGTGAAATAATTTCCATCATGAGAAACTAAGTAAGTACAAAGTTCCAAACAACTTCTCTCCTTGAGAAGAAGGCTTTAACATCTCAGATGTTTCAGGTCTATGAATGAGCTAGTGCCATTCAAGAACCATCTTCTGTTACTTCCATTTAGGACAGCTGGACCCAAGTTGACTTGACTGAAACTTGAGGGTAAAACTTCAAGGATTGTTGACCTTGTATTTCTTGTATTCAGTCCTTAGCACTGGAATCTTGTCCTTATTTCCCATTGGTCCTGGCTTTATTGCCACTAGTGTCTACACTGACCTTCTGAGTGATTCAGTCATTGTATCATATGATACAATTTTACTGACAGGCAAATCTGGAAAACAATCTTGCTATGAACTAGTGGTAATTTTATTGATGTAGATGTGTACATATTTAAAAAAAAAAAATAAAAAAAAAGAAAAAAGGAATGGGTAAGGTCTGAATAGAAACTGATTTGTAGCAATGTGCCAGGATTTGGAGACAGGAGCATCTTTTTCAGAAGAGGAGAACTTGAACTATAAGTTACCTAACTGGCTCATGTGCGTGATTCTGGGATGTTTACCGTGATTACATGGTCTTTGTAATTTTCTTACTAAAGAACCATGATAATTTTTCAAAAATGTGGAGTCTTCCCATATCATCACCCAGCATGAAAAAAGAGGAAAATGGGAGTGAAGACACTGGTGTAGAACTTTTCAAAAGCAAGCCAGAAAATACTGAAGGAATGCTTCAGGAATGCTTCAGAAGTGCAGTCCAGTGAATTATTCTTTCTTTTCTTTTTAATGAACACCAAGTTGCAACATTTTCGTTTGTGGCTAAAACCTTAACTCAATACCTTGCTTGGCAACCTGAGAGCCTATTCTCTGATGCCTATGCTGCTGTGTTGTATATACCCAAGCTAATCCTGCATTGCAACCGTACCTGAGGCAGTGATTTCTCCTTGGCTCCCTATGACTCCTTTCATTGTGCTGCAAGCAGCTCCCTTGACGTCCAGCATGGCACGTGGCTGGCCCTCAGCCATGAGGAGCCTGCTCAGCCTCCTCTCAATCTCTGAGAGCCACCGTGTCTTTCCCTGTGCCTGATCCAGCTCTACCTGCAAGCGTGGCTGGAGCATCGCCAGTACTGGCATTACCAGCTGACCCTCCCTGGCCTCTTAAGGCATGTTGTGGAAGCAAGAGCTGATGTGTTTTGAAGCCAGCAGAGCATCTGCAGATGTTTTTACTTAGGGTCTGTAATATTTAGTTACTGTGATGCCATGTAGGGACAGAGGAATTACTCATAGTTCTGTGTCTGTTGAAAGATGGGATGGGATTGCCAAAGCATACAGCTTTATAGTGCTTATTGTAAATCACTTAGCTTTGCATTTGCTCCTGCTGTGTTCTAGGAACAAGGTTTTCTCTATAGGGTACTGTGCCTTTTGTGCATCCTGTGCACTAAGCAGGGCAGCATTGGAAGTGCAGGGTTATTCTTGCACTATTTGCTGGCACTCTGTGTTGCTACAGTGACCTCTCTTAAAAAAAAACAAAAACAAAACCAAAACAAAAAATCCCAGCAACTTTGAGTGGATATAATTACCCCCCAAGTCACTTTAAATAGACGAGAAGTTAACATATGAATGACAAAGAAGGTTTAGTTGTTCACAGGTGGCTGGAAATTTGTGTATATGCATGTATGTGTATATATGACTTATTTCATTTATATATTTAGCTTTTTTCTATATATGAAATGTTATTTTTGAAGATTTCTAGATTATGTAAGATTTATACATAAATTTATAAGATTTTTTGGGGAAACAAAAACAAACAAAAAAGGTAATATTTTATTTATATTTTTTTTCTGTGGTTTAAGCAACCTAGTCCCCAAGGAATCAGTGGTTTCCAAAAACCTGTCCAAGTTTATTGAAGCTGTCAATCAGTCCTCAAAATGTTGGCAGAGGCAATGGCTTCCTACTTTAATATTCTCAACCTAGATCCTGAGCCCCAGTGCCAGACAGAGCTGATTATAGACAGGCAGTGAAACTTCAGGTTCCTTATGTCAACCTGTGGCACAGACTGACAAATATCAGTCTTGTTATTTTTTTATGCTGCTTTTTGAAGCCTAGCCATTTTTCTGCTTTAGCACACTGTTGTTTCTCCTGGGTGCCCTGCAAGTCTTATGATATGTTCAAGGCAAACATCAAACTGATGTATTTCCAACCACAAGTGCTTTCTGTGTATGCATTGTAGTTCATTTCTTTTCTTTTCTTCGTCCCATTCCAACTTCTGCAGACTGGGAAGTCAGCCACTGAAAACAGAAGGGAATGGAGGTGAAGGAGAAATGGCAGCCTGCTTTGGTAACCTTGCAGATGTGAATACTGGGTTAAATGGAGCAGCAGCAGGACCTTGCAAGAAGGTGAGATTCCCCAAGAGTGCTCTTTTCCCTGATGTGAACTGCAAAATGACTGGATTTAATTGCATTGCTTTTTTCTTTTCTCTTTTTCTTTTTTTTTTTTTCTTCCCCTCTTTTCATAGTTTAAGAGGATAGAATTTAACAGGTTTCAAAACAGGCTTTCCACAAAAGTAACCATATGCTTAAAGAGAATGTCTAAAGCTATTAATGATGAATCATTTGGGCATGGCAAGAGTTCTTCAAAACAGTTTGTCAGTGCTGGCCAAGCAAAGTCTTTCAGCAGGAGATGAGACAGCTATGCCACCATGCAAATGAGACAAGCTTGAAATATGATGAATCTTCTATCTCCTTTTCCTACTCGACTGACACTCGCTTTGAGGAAGGTTGTAAATGCAAGAGAGATTGTGGTATAATTCCTCAGACTGGCGTTTCTGCCCCCCAGTCACTATTCGATTATCTTCCAAATTGCTGTGTTTCAGAGAGATAAAGATTTTTTATGGCTTGCTGACTTGAAACAACCAGAAGAGCCAGAAAAGAGATGGCTAACCGGCCATGCATAGTAATTCCATTGGTAAATGACAAAATCTTTGTTTGTATGACATTTCCAAAATTACTACAGAAGATGAATCTAAAATACAAAATGTCACATTTGGCATGCAAAACTATCACAATATATTTCAGTATAAAATTCATAGAGGCGTTTAATTTAGAATGTGTTTAATAACGAAGGCTGCCTGCATCAGTAATCCTGCCTTGAGGTTTAAAAAGATTGTCTTATTTATTCATATAATGTTAATTTTTTTATATATGATTCAGAAACCAAAAATATTAAGGTTAAATCTTCATTGTTAATTAAGATTTTCTAATTAAGCTGAAAATAATTGTCATTCAGATTAGTTGTTAAGTATGGTTTGTGTTGAGAAACAAAAGAAGTTTAACAAATTCAGCTGTTTATTTAACTGCTTAATTTAATTCCAGAAGCTTTCTATCTATATGGAAATATGCTATCTCTTCCAAAATAAATCCAAGACAGGATTAAAGAAGAGATTATTAGCTACTGTAGGCTTAAACTGTGAGACCACTAAACCTAGTAGTCAAGGTAGCCATGTGATTCTGAAGTGTGGGTTCTTGTATCCAATTGCATTACAAGAAGAACTAGCACTAGTCTTTTCTCCAAATAATGGAAAGAAATTGATTTATTGGGGAAAAGAGAAATAGTGTGGCTGATGTTAAGCACTAAATAATTAGTTATTGTAGAAACAATTTTATCCATTCAAGTCAATGCTGGAGCCTAAGTGGGACTCCCTCTTGTGCACCTGCCCCTGCATTTGAGCAGCACTGAAGCATCTTGTGGTGTAGTGGGACAGACCCTATGCCATTACTTGGCCAAGGCCGTGTAAGGATCCTTCTGTAGTGTCTTTCCCCACTGCCAACCTCCACACTGAGAAGCTGAGCATACAAGGAGAGCACCAGTGAAGCATTACTGGTACACTGCATTTATTCCATACTAAACGTTCTGTAACTCAGGCAACATCTTGTCAACAGCAGAGCAGCAGATGTTTCCCTTTGTCTGGACTTGGAATAAAGGTGCCTGTAGGGAGTTGTTATTAAACTCTACACGTGTTGCACTTTGATTACTATTTTTAAGAGAATCTGATTATATGATAATCAGAAGGTGAAAGGATAGTCTGCATCTTACACAGCTCTAATAGCTTTGGCAAGGCTAATAATTGGTATAAAAGCCTGGCCTGCCCTGTCTTTTCACTCTGCGCCTGCAGCCTGCTCATCACATCTTGTCTTGTGCCTGTCTTGCAAAGCATGCTGTATTTTTGAAGGTATTGTTTTCCAGTTAGTTCTGCCTTATTATTGCAGCCTAACATCTTCTGGTGTCATACTTCACCAGCTCCACCTTCCCCCCAAGGATGCTCAACATTTTATGAGTAGTATTTGCATTGCTTTTTTTAAGCTGCCATCTCTATGACTTTTGACCTCCCTAATTGCAGATCCTTGCCTAGTAATAGGTAATTGCAGGTTGAACAAGAAATGTGTTGTCTGCTTTTCAGTACTTATTTTCTGGGAGAAATTTGTTCTTGCTAATTGTATGGTTAAAGTCAGCTCATCCCAGGTCAGTAACTCAAAGCCTTCTCCCTAGGTTGACGACTCCAAGAAGCCTCAAGCAATAGAAATTCACTTCAAATGCCTGAGGGGAGTCAAAGATAAGGTCCCTAAAGGCCAATACACCCTCAAAGTTTCTGTTCTCAGCCGCTTAGGTGGTGGCTTGCTGGAGATGCCTGAATTAAAGGAGCAGCCTCAGGCCAGGACAACACAGCCTGTTAGTCATGGTGGGAACTTCTACAACACCGAAATCTACTTTGGACAAAGTATCCAGACAGTAAGCAACACTTCATAAATATGCTGTCTTTGCTTTGAAAGTTAAAACACATCCGCTCTTTTTCCTTTAGGCTTATATATTTAATGCCTTCCGTCATGTTAATAATTTATTTAATATTTTAAGGTGCAATTTAGGAAGGTGCAATTTTTTTCCCCCCCTAGGTTAACCCTCATCACTCACTCTAAAAGTGCCAAATATACACTACATCATATAGTGTTGTCAGCTAATTTTAAATTTTACTTTTATTCTCTCTTATCTATGCAGCTTGTCAGCTATGTAATTTGATTTCTGTAAAGTAGCTCTGGAATAATAAATGAACGAGTGGGTGTATATAAACACATGAATGCCCAAATCCTTCTGTGAGTTTTTAGCTCCATTGACCCCCATTTGCCAAAAAAGCAGCATTTGGATTATTTTGGAAGGAGCCCAAGCACTGGAGGCTCTATTCTGTCTTTTGCGACTGAGGCACACATATTTCCCTGCCTAAGCATGCTGTGCATGGCAGGATTGTTGTGTGTCAGTTGCTCACTGTTGTAGCTAATGCCTAGTGCTGGTTGAAACACTGGTCTCAGATAAACTCTCTGGCACATTAAAGCTTCTTTACGGTTTGAAAAACAATCTTCATCTCTCTCAGCGTGGTGAGGTTTGTTTTTGTGTGTGTTATGAGGAGGATTTTCCGCTTTCAATAATTTATTTTGTGGTATTACCCAAATGGTAGTTTTCCTCCTCCATACCTTCTGTTGTCCAAAATGTTGTGTGGATACAGAACAGACAGACCTTATCCCAAAGAGCTTTCAGATAAAGCAGCTTTTATGTATGGCACTGATGCTTTCAGTTACTTGTGGATAGGTCATTTCAGATGTTGGGTTTGTGATATATAAAGTGCTGCTAAGTCACATTTTCTGCTTTTTATTTATTTATCACCTGTAATAGATAATGAACAGAGTCTGTAATACAGCTATTGGTGTGAAAAGAGTTGCATCTGTAAATAGGGAAACTGGGAACATGACTTTCCCATGTTGTTAAAACAAATACATGCATCTGTCAGAGGATTAATTGAGCTGTGATCCCTTCCTAGGCAGGATGCATGCATCCTGGTTATGTGGAGATGAAGTATTGTCTTGAAAGGAGAAGACTGGGCAATATGACTGAATGACTCCAGCATGACCTGCTTCTTACTTTCAGGATCATGTTTCTCCTAGGTCTTTGCTGCTTTTTGTATTTGCAAGTTTGCTTTAAAGTTCTCTTGGGGTCTCCCAAGACATTTAATTAACACCTCCATCAAACTTCATTTTAGTCTTGTGAACCAGGGTGCAGATCTCAAGCAAGTTCACTTAAAATACCAGGAGAAGTTGCATTAAATAACCTTCTGATAATTCCCTGTCTTTAATACTGTATGATGCAAAAAGCTTCATGTCATAATTTTAGAGAACCTTCTCTACCAGCTCATTTTGAAGACATAGGATGTATTGTACCCTGGATGATTGTACTTTCTTTTCTTTCACCTTGATATTGGCCCACAACATTAAGATACATTTCAGAATAAACCCTTAGGGTTTTTTCTGAAATGAGTCAAATTTTAGCCTTTAGATGGCTGGCATCTACCACAAAATTTAAGGTAAGCAGTTAGGTCTTAGTGGTGAGCTCCACATGAGCATCTGGGTTTGAACACAATCTTACATACAGCACTGCTGCCCTGGGATATATTATGGAGTGGGAAATAGAAGTGCTCACAAATGCAGAATGAGCTTTTGTTTTCCTTGGCCAGCACAATGATAGGAGTTCAGTGTAAACATGGTGAAAATGAAGACATGCATGCTTGATATTGAAGGAAAGCTTAATTTTAACTAATATATTAGAGAAATTGTTCCAGAACACTACATCCTTCCAAAAATAATAACCCTGTCATGTCAGCAAAGTTGGTGTCAGCGTGGGTTACCTGCTGCGTACAGAAAGTGCTGGTCATGTAAGTTAGATCTGCCTCAGGGCTAGTCTGACTTGCACACCCGACCTTTCAAAAATGTTTTCTGTTCATTAATCAATGTTCTTTGCTCCAGCTTGCCAGCTTCCCTTCTTTCCGCTCCTTCATTGTCCTCCTTTTTAGTTTGTCAACCTACCTCCCCAATAACCTCTGACTACACACTAGACAGTGGCTCCTAATAGCTCCAGTTGAATTTTATTTGTCTTTCGCTAAGACCAGACAATCACAAAGTCATTTTTTCTTAAATTATGCTGAATGAAACATGTATGAATGCTTTGGGTTACGAAAAAATACAATTGCTGTTTCAAATGACTTTTTAACATTTTAAGAGTAGCAACAAACGGTGTGATCTGAAAGGGGATCCTGTTTTAGACTCATCATTTCTGGGATATTTTCATGTATTTAGTTTATGCAAGGGGACTTTAGGCTTTGATAGGTTAAGGCTGTGTGACTGCATCATCTTTACACTAGAACAAGGATTTTAGTAATATACTTTCCTTATTGCTGTCTCATGGTGCCTGAGATCCTATTATAGATAAGACCTAAGTAGTCAGTAAACATTTTTTTTTCCCCACAGTGTGTTTTAATCAATGTTTTACTCCATAGGATTATGTGCCAGTGTTAGCAAGTCCAGATTGCAATTTTCAACTTAATGATTTGAAGAGTGAAAATGAATTGCAGTATGCAAAAGTTTAATTTTACTCAGAAAAAAAAATGGGTGTTTTTTTTTTTGTTTGTTTTGTTTGTTTAGGGGTTATTTGGGTTTTTGTTTGTTTGTGGCTCTTTTGGGTTTTTTTTGTTTGTTTGTTTGGTTGGTTTTTTACCAGCTTTTCTTAGGTAAGTCCAGTAGACATTAAAATAGGTCTGTGAAAAAATTGCAACAATAAGTACTAACCCTCACTTTTCACAGTCAAAATATTCATTGACTTCAATGGAATAAAAGTTGGAATGTGGCAAAAAAAAAAAAAAAGCTTATCCTCTTTTTAAAAAAGGTTTTCAGTTATAATTTCATTTATCAGGACCAAAATATTTTGTTGCACATTGCCAACTTTGCCTACAGGGCAGGAATCTTTAAGGAAGATGCTCTTATTTCCTCTTCCTTTGCAATAAATTATAAATATTTCTGAAGCACTTTTCCAGAAAAAAAAAAATATTGCCTGTTGGGAAGAGAGTTTTTGTTTAGAATGAGGAATTCAGATAGGGGATTTTCAGCTGTTGTGAAGAGCACTGCAAGCCAATGAGGCTACCTGCAAGTGACATTTAAAAAACATTCATTAAGCTGTCCAGTCACCTGGGAAGTCAGTCCAGCACTGCTGAGCAGAAAGAGGGACAGTTTTTGTCAGTGTTGGGCTACCCAAGCTGCTTTTTAACCCTGGCCCAGCTGCACCCGTTTGGCATCCATCCTTATTCTGTGAGAGCCTTTCAAAACTGGCTCTTCAGCCAAAAAGGTGTGCTGAAGGATGGGAGCACTGGCACTACACATTTTCCCTAGGGTACCTGGAACTTGGGATGGTACTAAATCTGCTCATATGCATGAAAAGACATCAGTGCTGACAGAACAGTTTCGTGGTACTGAAGATTTTTAAAGAGTATATCAACTGGTTAATATTTATGTATCAGTGTGGCGAGGCACTAGCAATATTATAAGAGTAGCTGGGTACCATTTTGTTTTACTTGAGGGAAATTCAATATGAATAAAACAGCAACTTTTCAAACATGACATTTAATCCACTCATGTAAATCATACCAGGAGATCTATTATTCATTATTAAAAGGGCACCATATTTTTATTACACTGAAAATGAAACACAAATGCTGTGAAAAATTTAGTGCCTTTTCCTGAAGTTTCAGGACACTTATCATGTAGTCATCTAGCAGGGGCTGACACTCATTTTAAAATATAGCTACAAAATTAATAAATTTGAACTCTTTTGCTTGGAAAAAGAGGATGTTCTATTTCACTGAATGAAGTGGATTTATTTTTTATTTAAGGCTTCCTAAATACTTCAGATGGCAAAGTACTTTGGTAATGTTCAGATTTGGAGTTAGATATACAATGAATAAAGTTCATATCTTTGTTGTTATTAGTCATTCCCAGCATTTTCTCCCCTGAAGTGCATTTTGAAAACTACATATATCAGAAACTGATTAACATGACCTAAGGTATTAATTCTTAAAATATGATGAAACAAACAGTTTCAAGGACATTATTTTCTGTGTGTCAGCAGCTGTTTAAGGTCTGTGATGCTTTTCATAATTAAAAAACAAGGTATCATTAGCAAAAGTAGACCACAAACTTTCCCCTTCCTGCACCCCCTCCCCTTGCCCCCACCTCCCAGTTTATATTGTTCAGTGAAATGCTGGCATATAGGAAGAACATCTAGCTCTAGGACACTTTGTAGGACATAACATAAGAGTTTGATACAATGTGAAAAAAAGATAATGCTTGGGAGTGCCAGAGGACTTTCAAAATGAGAGCCACTTAAATTTTCCCTGAATGCAAGTATTTGTAGTTGGGATGATAAGGTGCTGTGTGAGCCTTTTGGTAAATTCAAGAACTAAGCTAATACAGATGCTTGTATTTATTTGAAGACTGCAGGTTTGATGGGGTTTTCTTTTTACACAGCAGGAACATAAAGTTATTACTTCTATTTTGTTTATCTGAGCTTGTTTGGGTTCAATTGCCATTTGCTATATGTCTCTTTGCAACAGCTCCTCAAAACACATATTCTCATTCATGGTTCCAGCCATGTCACAGCCCTGTGTCACTGCCATCCTGGGGGATAGACATCCATGGCTTGCCATCAGCAGCCCTGGGGCTGATCACTTCTTATTCCATGGGGCCATGGGCCCTGTGCTGCTGGTTCTTCCATAGACTTCCTCTCCCCAAATGGCTGTGAGTCTGTTTTCTTGCAGAAAGCATCACAGGGACCTGCTTTGCCCCAGTGCTCTGCTGTGCTCAGATCCTGTTCTGTCCATGAGCTGCAGCCAGGTAGTATCTCTGGAGACCTTTGCTGCCCATAGATGAACTTTTCCACAACATGGAAGGCTCCCTTTCCACAAACGTGTGAAGACTTTAAGGGATTCATTAAGTCTGGTGTGTTTACATTACAATGCTATGATGCATTAGAATCTATTTTATCTACCTTTTTTTTTGCATTGTACAATTGATTTACATATCCCAAAGGTTAGTACTTATCCAAGGTTTTGGTTTTGATTATTTGGAGTTACTTTTCATGTTTGTCTAGTCGTTTTGGTCCAGAAAAGGAGTTCTTGGAAGCACCTGCTGGAATGTACTGTCAATGCTCAGCTTAGACCAATGCATACTGCCCAAAGACGTCAAAAATGTGACCCACGCTGTAATACATCATATCTGACTAGAATAAGGTCTGCTTTGGAAAGTCTAGCAGACATACATTAAAAATCAGGAGTGTCTGGGGACAGCCTTTTATTTTGGACCACTCCATGGCTTGTTCCCTACCTAATTGGAAATTATATCTGTAAGAGAGCTTGATGTGAGCTGTAGGATACAATAGGTGTACAAAAGTCATATATTATCTGGGGCAAATCAGCAGGAAGGCAGAATGCAGGCTCTGCCTGTATCTTTGTCTCCAAGAGAACCCCAAACAGAGAACATCAAGTACAAAATAAATGCCTGCCCCAACAAAAAAATTCTGTGATTGGAAAAAAGGAGCAGCTCCATGTCTCACCAGAGCTGACAGTCTGAAACTGTGGAAGGGGACTTAAATTGTCTTTTGGTCCATATCTACAAGTTATGGGAGCCAGCAAGATGCTTTAATTTTTTTGACTTAACATATCTGGCTTTAAAGCATTTCACATTTTAAATTACTATCTCTGAACTTAGGATGAGCAGGGTAGTTGCAAGGCTGTACTACAGAAATGGAAGGAGTATTTTATACCACCAAAGAACAAAAAGTGATCCTGTTTAAACATGTAATTTTTAAGCAGAGTACACAAGGAAAATGGGGTTTGTTCTCAGGAGTTGGTCTTCCTATTTCTTTCCTGGAGGGTGGTAGCTGAGCCCCTGGAAAGAGAGAAGAGCCTGACGTGGACCATCCAGGAAATGCTGACAGAGCATGAACTCTGCATTGGCATTACTTTCCTGGTGAGGTGAGCATTGCTGCATCCCTGGCTGGATTGAAGCTTATAGACAAAGAGGTTGCTACATGAGGAGTGCTGGAGAATCCAGAACAACCTCAGGAAAGAGACAGGAGATGGAGCAGCTAGTGGAGCAAAAAGGTGAGGGAAGCTGCCTGTTCCTGCTCTGGAGCCTGGGGCAGGCAGAGTGAGACTGCTGTGTGACTCAGCCCTGCATGTGGAATAAGCCACGTCTTCATGAGACTCCTTGGCTCTAAGTGGTTTCTGGGTGAAGTATGTGTCCTCTTGGCACAAAATAAATAAACTCTGCTGTTTTGGTGTCTGTGGCCCACGTTATCCCTGTAAACTCATGCTCTGACCGTGCTGAAATCAGTCTCAGAAATAAATAAGTGAGATGGAAGTGGCAGGAGAAGGAGCTTGGGGTTCCTGCTTTCCTCTTACAAAGACAGTTTCTCCCTTGCAAGATGAGGTCAGAATCCACCCAGGCCAGTGGTATATCACCAGAAGCGCTCAGGGAGGCTGGAGCTGGCTGTACCATCCATTACTACTCCCTGCTGGTCCAAGAACAGAAAAGAATTAGCAGCAGATGTGCCAGGACAATTAGCAACAGATGCAGAGGCTAAAGCTCACAGAATGCAGACATTATTCCCCTGTATTTGGGAAGATAAAAAGCCAGATTCTGGTCCTCTGGTGTAAGGTAGTTGTGCTGCATGTGATGCTGCTGGAGTTAACTATGGCCTGAATTATCTCTCCTGGAGGAAAGGGAGGCAGTGGTGAATCATCACTGCTCTGGTAGCATTGGAGAGGGCAGGTGTTTCCATTGGGGCAACACTGGGAAGACACTGGGGTGATTTGGCACAGTGTCAGGAGGAATCCTGCTCTCTGCCACTGCTGGGGGACTGAAAGCAGTGAATAAATTGCCTGCTTACAAATACTGCTGTCCTGTGTTCTGGGATGATGACCCATGAGCCTGAGCTTGTGTGGTGCAACCCAAGAGGTTCTGGTCCATATTCTCTCTTTATCAGGGAGACTGGGTCACAGGAAAGGTGGTGGTCCTGCTAAAGTCTTAAGGAGATCTGCAAGCTGCAGGGAGAGGAATCAGAGTAGTAATTTCGCTTATGTCAGGCTTGAAAGACCTGTTCTCTCTTTCAGAAAATAGGGAAAGAAAAAAAATGTGGGAAAATGAATGATATTGCACTGTATGATCCTTCTCTGATTTGTGTGTTATTTTGTATTCAGATACCTGTTCAAAGACAGGCAGTGATGGAAAGCTGGGGAAATAAGTTTTCAGCTGTTCCAGGACATTCTGATGATAGATAGGGACTTTTGGAAAACCCTAATAACATGATATTTTACTTTTACTTCATTCCATGATGCTATTTTCTTCCCTCTGGCCTTTTATAAATTTCAAAGTTACACAAACACTTCCCAAGAATGCCCTTCCATCTGCCTGTATGCTGGCCTTGAACATAAAAAGGGAGAGCCTGAAAACTGGTTGTGAAAGCTCCACCTTATTTTGGCAATAACAGCCTCATCTCCAGCACTATTCATTTGACATAGTGGATGAATTTTTTTGTTTGTTAATAAGGACTGCTTCCTATTTAAAAGGTTTTCTATCTGTGTTTTACACCACTAAAATTCATGTGCTGCAGTTTTCATAATCAGAAATGATAGGCCTTTAATTTATATGGTATTTTTCAAAATTCTTCTCTGTAATAAATGAATATTGAATTCCCTTTGCATATTTTCATTAACTTTAATCTGTTTGAGTTGTAGTGCCCAAATTTTTGTGTAATGTGTATCAAGTAATGTAACTTTTGTTAATTTTTCTAAATTGAAAACATTTGAAAGTGCAGAGGAGAGAAGCAAAAGTTTATTTCTTCTCTGACAAGGTTAAAGCCCAAGAGTAAGTCAGATAAAAACTGCCAAAACCTCACACTGGATCTGTTTATTGAAATATTCAAATAGAATTCACTCTTTCTATAGAGTAAATTATTTCTTTGCTGAAACTGTGGTGGCATATGGGGAAGTAAGATATATTACAAATAAAACTGATATAAAACAGTTGAATTCTGAAACAGTGGCAAGAGATAATTTTAGTTCACTATGATTTAATTCAATTAAATGAAACTCTGTTAACTGCAGACTAAGAAGAATTGCTTGTGCCTGTGCAGGCACACACAAGCATTATTTATTCTCTGCTACATCTCTTTTTGCAGGAGAAATTATACCAAAAAAAAGTGGGTGCTCAATGCTTTCATAGCACTGTAAAAAGTCCATATCCCTCACAGACCTGAATGGAAATTTTACCTGAGAAAGGAGAAACATTGAGCTAAGGTGTTGGAGAGTAAAGCCTTTAAAACCCTGAAAGCTGTCCTTATGTAGTGTGCTCTCTTTGAATGTCAGCAGTTTAGGTGCAGGCTTGTGGACTAACTTAGCAGATAGTGCCTCAAATGAGGGTGCTACCAGCATGGAAAATATTTGTTTTTTTTTCTTCAGAAACAAAACTATCCACCAAAGCGAACTGGTTAGTTTAAGCTGCCTATGTCTTGCCTATTCCAAGCACTGTTCTAAGCCTCTTGAAGGAGAGCAATTATTGATCCTCAGCCTCCTCCTCTATCCAGCTGAGGTGTTCCCTGCCCCTGTAACTGAGCATGACTGCCCAAACCCACAGAGGCACACAGGCATTTGAGGACTGTGGGTTTCATTTGGAGCAATGTGCCTTAATGCCTTTGTTCATCTGTGCCTATGGGCCATGCTGGCCGTGCCCCAAATCCCAGCTCTCAGGCTCACTGCCTGGGAGGAGGATGATGAAGGGCAGGTGACACAAGACTGAGCTCCCTCCCAGGGCTGTCTGACCCTGCAGCTGTGGGACAGTGGGCTGTGATGGAGATGTGTTTATTGTGGCAATGGGAAAAGGTTTAGTATGGATGTTGAGGGGACCTGCCTTCTTTTATTGAAACTCTCTTACTTCAGCCTGGCTATCCCTTCCTAAACAGCAGTTCCTCCCATATAAATCACACTCCCAGTGCCCATCAGGGTGGAAATGAAAGCCCACAGGCACCTGCATGAATGCTTGACATGCCAGAATAGAGTAACAGACAGAGGCTTGGCTGGTAGTTTTGTGTGGATCCAACAGAAAGGCATTTCTTACTTGGTAGGTATGTTTTATTTGACTGTGGAAGCTGAGATGTGTGGTACTGTCCTACCTGAGTCAGGCACCCACTGTTCATTCATAAGGAGTCCCTGAATGATAGTCCTTATAACCTTAGAATTTGTAGCAGACAACTGTGTTAAAGAATCCTTTTTTTTATGTTTTGTCATTGCGTGTTTCCATCATGGCATGGTTTAAACACTCAGCTCCTGTAACTGTAAGCAAATGGGTGCTTCCAGTCCCAAAGAGTGAGTGTGCAGTCCAAGTCCAGAATTAAGAGCTTACAGCAAATGAAGAATAACGGTGAGCCAGAAACAAAGAAATAAAATTTTAATAGTCATGATGATTAGCCTTACACCATCTGCTTGACCACTTTCTGTTTACAGGCAGGCTAGCAGAAGAGCATAGACTGATGAGTTATCCTTAAGAAAAGAGTAAGTCTGGGAAAAAAGGGAGAAACCAAAATGGATGCTGTGATACAGCAGTAATTTCGTCTGCTAATGCTTTTGGATTGTTTGATAATGCAGGTAACTGTCTTTGATCACAGCCTTGTAACCATCACCTTTAATTTGTAGCACAGAGGTTACTATCTAGCACCCAGCTAGCCAAATGAAATGTATGGCTTGATTAAGGATCTCTTTTGTCAGTAATTTGTGCCTAATGTTTTTAGCTTTCCCACGGGCTGTTACAGAAAATGGTAAATCTGGTTTAAATGAAACCTGATACTGTTAATGGTTTAATAGCAGCTGCCATAGGGTTATGGCATTTTTCAACAGATGCTTCTGTTTCATTTTAAGCCTACACTAAGTCCTAGAATATATTTACATAATTAATATAAAGTACACCTACATAATAATGGCAATATTTATAATTTTAAAAGATTTTCTTAAATGACTTCCTCTCTCTTGCCGTTATCTAATCGCAATATATATCATGAAACAGGAAGGCATATTATTAGAAATAATAATTTATATTCACCTCTTCAAAAAAGTTACAGAATGTAGGAGAACTATGAACACTTATCATCTCCTAACATGGCAGTTATTGGTGTGGGCAAATCCTTTGGCTGCTTCAGAAGAAGAGAGAAAAGCCTTGGCTGCACCTGAGTTATGCTAATTATCCTGCCTACTGTTCAATAAGGGGTATAAAAGTAGTGATGCTTGTATTTGAATATATACATCTAGAAAGAGCTGTGTTGGGGGGTGTACTTGCATACATAAATATTTGAAGCAGTAAAAATTTGTAGCTGCTTATTGGCTGCAGGATGTTTTATTGATTGAGAAAATCCATCCTAATTTAAGAAGACTTTAGCATTTTAGGCTTTTCATGGTGGGTGATTGTTTGCATGGATATTCTTCTATTTGGAGGTCTTATTCTTGAGTTTCAAGAAGTACTGAGAGTATATCAGAGTCAAAGGATGCTCTTGAATATTGTGGCCTTCTGCAAGTCTGTGCCAGTTCACAGGGAGGAGAGCAGGAGAAAAGGCTTCTCTTTCTCTGCCTTGGTTGGAAGGCCAGGTAATGTTAAGCAGGCAAGCGTACCAAGGCATTTGCTGCTATGAACTCTCAGGACTGGATTGGGAATAATAAACTGTGAAAAACATTCAAATAGCAGAACATCGTCTTTATTAAAGAAGCATGCAGGATTGTTTATTTAAGAGATTAGGCAGTCCCAGTTCTCCCAGAGGAAGGTACAGGAGTAGTGGTGAAGGAGATGCATGAGCTGTGGAGCTGATGTATTTGCTCCCCTTGTCCCCAGGTGACTACCCTTCATAGCTGTTAGCCTTGGTGTGAGGATAGTCATCTTCCATGTTTTAGCCTTAGTGTGTTTTTTTGTGTGTTTTGTTTTATTTGTCTTATTGAACATATCAGAACTGTTCAACAAGGCCTGGGTGAACCCCCACGTTAATGCAAGAAAACAGTTAAACCTGTGGCATAGAACCAGAGCACTTTTTCTTTGTGTTTACCCCACTTCCTTCTCTACCTGCCAGAACCTTAGAGACAGATTTACATAACTTCATTACTTCAGGGTGTTTCTTCACCACCAGTTTTCAAGTCTTTGCCATGGGAACACAATTCTCCAGAGCCCCAAGGCACTGGTAACCCTCTTGCACAGCTCCAAAAGGCTCAGAAGAATATCTCTACCTATCTTGTGAAAAGCATAAACAGTGTGTGCCAGCCTTTGGTATGCTGAGAGTTTTTAACCTCAAAATCCTTTTTGACCCTATGCTGAGGTTCACATACTTTGCAATAAGAGCTTTAATTTAAAGGAGGAAGGCTATTGTGTACCAACACCATTCCCAGAACTGGGTGGAGAAGAGTTTGTGACTCAGTGAGGAACAAGCCTGCAAGTATTCTCATTGGGCATTTGGATGAGGTCTCCAAAGTTGCTGCAAGATGAACCTAGTAGTGAATCTCAGCAAGCCCTTGCAGGGACACCTCAGATTTCCAAGCTGCTCTGTTGCTCTGTCTTAAAGTTTTCTAGTGGCAATGTTTCTCCACCACTGGTAAATAAAGACAGAAAATGAATGCTTTTGGAAAGCCACAGGGTAAAAAAAAGAAATTGCTAAATTAACATGCAAAAAAAGGCACAGCATTTTCTGTCGGAGTGGGAAATTGTTCGAATACACAATTTGCTGGAAAAAGAAAAGTTCTTAATTGTTTAAGCATGCAAAATTGGTTCGAAGGTTTGTAGAGCTTTATATGATAAAAGAAAGTCAGTTCCCTTGCGATGTTTTTGTAACTAACCTTTTTTTCCCTCCTTTGCTAGGTTCTGCCACACAGAAAAGCTGTGAAGCCAGGAATGGTACTCCTCTTTGAACTCTTCCTTCTTCGTGGGACCTATACTTGGATTGATCAAGAAGTGGGATGGGGAGCTTTTCCCTTATATGATAACAATTTTAATGCTTTGGAGGGAAAGTTTAAATGTCCCTTCCTGAGAGGCCATTACGACTCCAAAGTTGATCGATTCAAAAAAATTGAAAACTTCATTTCTCAAGACTTGGATCATTGGTTATGCAATCTCTACTTTCAGGTTTGTATTTTTAAAAAAAGTAGGCCTGTTTGTTTTTTTTGAACAGTTTTTGTACATAATTCACATGTGACATTTCTTGTATGTCCTTAGTGAAAATGGACCTGAATTAAGAACTCCTCTCCAGTGGAAACTTTTTTTTCTGGGTGGGCAAGTTAAGGGTTTTATTGTAGCTGAAATATATTCCCTCATTCATAATCTTAACAAGATCTTAAACTTATACCTCTTTTATAGTCATGTTTGGCTCAGGAAAAAATACTTACCAAAACAGATGAATATTGAAATTAGCTCAGTTGTAAGATGTGGGCTTACTTAATAGAAATTTTAGTTTTTAATTTTCTTGTAGTGATGATTTTCAGGCAGCCTTCTTTTAAAGTCTACCAAGAGTAAAAGAGAGTGAAAGTAGCTTCAGAAATACGTAAAGCCATAAGAATTTATACAACAAATATACCTAATATATGCTAGGAAAGAGAATGTCAGAAATGGTAGAGCTATAGCAAAAAAATAACCCAGGAAATTCAAAATGATTGGGGAAGGAGGATGTAAACATAACAAAGCTGCAAAATTAGTCTTTCAAATCAATGTATAAGGTGTGAGGATTTAATAATCCTGGGTGTCTATGTCATCCCATATGATTCTGGATTTGGATTGTGGGTCACCCTCCCTCCCTCATTTACTGGGATGTCTCCTTTAGACAGCAAGCATGGGGAAGGCATACATGGGGAACTTATATGGGAGAAAGATGTAGTAAATGGAGGAGAGAGAATCAAGAACTGCCTAAAATTCCCATAGCAACATCTTGAACTTCTAGGGTTCACAGACTGTGTACAAACAAGTATATTCTGGCTTAGTGGAATTCTGAACTGCCTTTTTTTTTTTTTTCACCCACCAACTTAATAGATAATTAAACTGCCACAGGATTCAGATAAGCAAAACAAGTGTGATATGAATCTTCATCTTCCACCTGAACTTCACATGCATTCAAGTGTTGCTGAAAAGAATGATGTCTCAGAGAAGGTTGTACAGTCTGGACCACAAGGTGATGGATTCAAACTTTGATGTTTTTATTCAGGTTTTCACTTGAGCAACCCATAGTTTCATTTCAGTGTTGGCTAGTCTTTATTGTTCTTCTTAAGCTAGATTTTTTTTTTCTTCATTTAGATTCAATATGTGTTATAGCAGGAATGTTGTGATTCTTTTTGTTTATGTGGTTTAACTTTGTTTTCAGGTGTGAGCAATTTAAACAAGACTCATTGCTGAGGATTAAACTTTCCATACTGACCTATGCTTAAGGCTGAATAATGCTTGGAATGTCACAGCAATAACAGTTCAGCTGCTTGTGGCATCAAGCTTAAAGAAGGAAAGAAAAAAAAAAGATACTTCTTTTTTTTTCCTATTTCTAGAAGAACTCTAGCACCTCTCTGGGCTACAACAGGGACTTCAAATTTGGCAGGGAGATAGTTCTGGCATCAGAGACATGCCTTATGCTACTCCTATGACATTCCATTAAGATTCAATCAAGTGGTAATCCATAGGAAAGACAATTATCATTTGCTTGTGCACAGCAGTCGTTCTCAGAAGCTTTCTTAAAAAATTGCTGAATGTTCCTTTCAGACTGAGCATCCTTCCTGGCCTCTGTGAGTCTTCTGATGTAGCTGCACTGAAGATGTAGATAACTATATTGCAATGGACTCACAAATTTCTCCTCCACTGTTAGAAATTCAGTAATGAGAAGAATGGCAGGACACTGCTGGGTTACTTTTCTATTGCAGCCTGTAGGATGTGACTGCCATGGACAAGAAGAATTCATTTTTGCTAAACAGATATTTCTATATTTTCACTTGTTTAATGGACTGAAGGATGCAGCCAGCCCACAGATTGTAATGTATGTGTGAATATCATGTATAGAACTGAATCAGAGACTTAATTCTTCAAACAGAGGTTCCTCAGGTATTTGAGAATGGTAGCAATAACGACACACTGTAGATGGTATGGGAGGAAAAAAAAAAGAGTGTATTGGAAGGAAAGACAGAGAACAGATAAGCAATAATCATTTAGCATGGTAAATGGGCAGCTCAGCTTGGAATTATAACATGAAAAGAAGCCAGTAGAAGTAATTTTCAGATGGGAGTAGTGATTTAGCAGATGAAGAAAATGAGGTTTGCCCTGAGATGCTTCTAGGCTAAGCAGTGTGATCAAAAGGCTTTTATATAACCACCCTGATACCAGAGGCATGGAGGTGTAAACATACTGAGAAGTGAGGTCCTTTTAGTTGTAATATCTCTTCTACATGTCTGCCAGGGTGCTTTGAGAGGCAGCAAACCATGAGTAGCAGATCCAAAAGGCAGAGTTGCAGGCAACTTTGCTCAACAGTGAAGATTTATGGACAAACAATGAATCAAGCTTGTTTGGTCCCACCATCAGTCTTCATACACATTTGGAAATACACAGAGAGGATGCAGCTAAATAGGTCACACTTTCTGGAAACGCATGGGAAAACTTGTGATAAATCAGTTTGAAAAGTCAAGAAAGATGTGTTTTTAAGAACTGAGAAAGAGCATTAGTGTATGTCTTATTTTGCATGCAGACCTCTGAAATTTGCTGATAAGGTGATCATGGAAGATCTACAATTTCCCTGCCAAACAGATTTGCACTAAAGAAAATTTCTAGGAGTAATTTTTGATATTGTTTATATTTATTTATTTTTCTTGGAGCCTTCTTTAAAGTTATTATTAGCTGCCAATATCCCCCATGGGTTTGGTTTTTAATGTATCTTTGCAGTGCTACAGTATGCTGTTTCTGCTGGTGATATGTTGCTAAGAGATTTAATAATGGGTAAACAAACACAACATGTGGTAATCCATTTCAAATTAAAAGTTTATTAAACGCTAGCTTGATGACTTTCTGGCTATTTACAATTAAAGGAACAAACCTTAGAGAACTGGAGATCACGTGGTGAAAATCACAACTTCAACATTTCCCACAGAAAAATGTGTTTATGATCTGTGGCAAGCTGTCACACATTGATATGCCCTATAAATACAGTATTATATCTGTTAAACCACCAAAAGCAGAGGGGGGGAGAGCTCTGTTAAAGTGACATTAAGGTTGAGACACAAACCAGAGAAAGCAAGAACAGTCTAAATGAAGACGGGTGCTCTGTAACTCACTCTGCTGCAGTAGTCTAAATAGTGAGTGATCTTATATATCAATACCATATGTGGTGCTGCAAAAGAGAGCAGGTTAGGGGATGGTGTTTTAACCTTCGCTTCAAGTTTGTCTTGGTTTTAGAAGTTGAAGACAGAACCTTCATATTATTTCCATTAACTCCAGGCTACATTATTCTTTTAAACCACAGCTCTCTGTTGGGCTAGGTATGGCTCTTCCCTGCTGCACAGGCTCTCTCCTCTAGAGTACAATGCATGGGAATGCAACATAATACCTCCCATTCTACCTCCTTTGTAGATCACAGATGTGTGTTATCAGATCTAGTGTGTCTCTTAGTCCAAACCATATCTTCTCTCCACTCTTTTGAAGTGGTATTCCATAAGAGGTTCATGGTAGAAGACAGTTTCTGCTCTCACTACCACCATCCTTTGCCTTTCTGAAGAAAATCTTCTGTTGTTCATCTGTTGCCCATTAAAGGATCAACAGTCTCTGTCAATGAATAAATGAGGATTTCTGTTGGAATTCATTAGCCATTGTGCAGAAGGTGGTAACAACTCTAATAGAAGCAACTTAGGTAGGAAAATTTGATGCAACAACCAGAAACATTGCCTTGTGTGACCTAGATCTAAGTAACACAGGCTTCTAAATGCATGAAAACTTCAAAAGTGTGAATCTTCACGTAAAACACTAAATATACAAATTCAGCAGGAAAACATTTTCTGATAGTGAAATCTGCAGCAAGATCCCTTTTGAGTTCAGTGTCTATAGAAGAGGGTATTCACATGTGCAGAATGTCAGCTTAACTCAGTCTGTTTTGGAAGTGGCAGCTCTTTCATCTTCAGAAAAGCAGCTCGACAGCACTCATATATTAATTCTCCAGCCCAAACACTTTTAGGTGAGACTCAGGCTCATTTGGGAAGTGTTACTCTGCACTTGCTGGCAACATTCTTCCAAATACTTGTTCTTCTGTCTGTGCTGTTGTTCTGACTTGACATGCAAACACCTACTTGTACTCATCAGAAATTGTGATCAGAAAAAACAAGCAAGTGTAAAACAGGATGGTTTTATACTCTGTAGTTTTAGGAAAACATTTTTCATTCCATTTGACTTACACCACTTTAATATTGGCCATTTTGAAGTCCTGAAGTTATGGTCAGTGCTGTACTAGCATATACTCATGCATCCAAGACCTAAAAAGAATATTTAGAAGGGAGAAGATTTGTCATATAGGAAAACTCCCACTATCTCAGCTGTCTTTGGACTAAACACCTACATGCAGATTTTCTACGTCTAACATTTTCTTTCCAGGAAGTCTGGCCTTCATATCCCCTTGTTCTATTATGCTTTGGGAGTGTAAAGAGAACAACAACTCAATTGTTTACGAATGGGTTTAAAGCCTTTTTTTTAAAAAAAATATATATATTGTAGAAATAGCCCATTTCCCCCCATGACTTTATTTTTCACCCTCTTTAAAAGGTTTGCAGTCTAACAGCAGTGCATGTGGCTCCTGCAGCCTATGCCACAACTAGTAGAAAAGTTAGAGCCACAGGAATATTTTTAGTTTCCAAACTATGAGCTTATAACGGAATGACCATTTTCAGGTGTACAGTTTTTGTGGTTACTGTACGATTTGCAGCATTGTTTTGGTCTGTGTTCCTTCTGTCTGTGTGCCTGGCTGTTAATAATAAGGTTGGTTTGTACCACTTGGCTTCAGCAGTCCTTGAAACTCGCCAGAGTTGTAAAGCTTTAAACAGTTGTGCAGGTCTTTAATTGTAAATTAGTTTTGACAGGACTGCAAAGACAAAGGCCTGGCCCATCCCATCGTGATGCTAGCCGACAACCCCTTACTGCTCCTGGAGCAAGGAAACATGTGGAAGGAATTGTTCTTTTACATTTCACAGCTTGTCATTTCCTCTGCAGGGCAACCTCTGACCTCCCCGAAAGATCCTGACACCCATAAGGGAAGTATTCCCACTGTTGTAAAGGAAGTGGAAAAGCAGTTTAATGCCACAAAAGGAGGAGAAGCCTGTGTGTCAGAAGAAGCTGGGAGGAAAAGAGAAGAGCTTAAAATGCTTCCAGCAGGTTAGGACTTTTATTGCGTTAATTTACTGAAAGTTTGCAAATAGATCTGCTTGGCATGTGTGTAAATACCCCCAGTCGCCTTCCCCCTCGCCCTGTGATATCATCTCATCATTATTTCACTGGGCAAAGGAACCGATGGAAGAGTTTAAATCAATTGGGAGGGATCAAAAGCAGCTCAGGCAAAAAGGTACAGAAGCGATGGGCTCCCCTGTCTGAAGAGAGTTTGTAGGGCAAATGTGTTAGTAATTACAAGGTGTGTGTGCAGTGCATTGACAACATTAGATTACGGCTGGTGTTTCCGTGACATTTTTACATCCTTTCATTTTATTTGGTCATTTATATCCATGGATCACAACATGCTGCTGTTAGGTGCCTGGGAAGTACTTTTTCTTCCTGCAGCACATTAATAGCAATATCCTTTGTTAATTGTGCTGAGCTAAATTCCGTAAAAGTGCCTGTCTATATTTGTGTCAGGTAATATTTGCTTCTTGAATGTGGGTTTTCTTTTGAAGGCAAAGCCTTGCAAGTTGCTACAGTGGGTTTTTTTTCCTTGGTTTTGTTAATTTGTTTATTTGTTTTCATTGTTTGCCTTTTTTTTTTTTTTTTTTTTTTGTGGGTTACTTTTGTTTGTTTGTTTTGTTTTTAAGTCCCAGGTAAAAAAGTATTTGACTGAGAATTGAGTAATAGAACCCTTAGGTCCTGTCCTAAACTCAGACACCACTGTGATGGCCAGAGGTGGACTTAATATGGGAAAAGGATGTGGATAGCAAGGTACCAAGTATATAGACAGCCATTCCCACTTCATAACCTGGCTGGTGAATTGTGCTCTTCTACTGTCACACAACAGAAAAATGGTAGTGCAGGCACAGAGGCTGCTACTGCCTGTCCTCCCCTTTGTTCTTGCCCTCATGCACGTCCCCAGGTGCCAGCCAGCCCCCTTGGTCACAGCACGGATGTTTAGGATGAACAGGCAGACTGAGTAGCTGAGAGAGCAGTGAGGACATCAGGAGCTGACCTGAGATCTACAGTTGTACCCATTGGTCATGACTCTCCCACCCACCATTAACAAGGCAAGGGATGGCTTTCATTTTAGGGAAAGGGGGGATTCTCACTCCCTTGGCCAGAGTGCAGAGTGAAAATAAATTAATCCTACCTTTTGAAGGGAAAAGGCCACTCTCCTTCTGTAAGGGAAGATATAATAGGTCAGAGTTAGACACTAAGCTGAGAAATATTAGGTAAGAGGTCTGATAGCTACCTCTTATCTGTGCAAACAGTAGCTTGTAGTTGTCTTCAAGTCTGTGAACTCCCCAAAATGATGCAGCAGGATTTTGGATGCATATCAGTTTAGAGCAAATTGACATGCCAGCTTTCTTTTTACAGCAGCTCATGCAATGTCACTCAAAAATAATTTCTTTGGAGCCACCCCTCTCTGCTGACTGCCCAAGAAGGCTAGGACTGTGAATCTGCTGTTATAGGCTGAATATCTCATATTAAATGGGCAAAAATAGAGGTAGGAGCAAGTATGGCATTGCTAAGTCAGGATTCATAAATGCTCAACGTTAATGTTGACCATCATAGATATGCAAGAAGTAGAATACAGAGCTGGGGTCGATTTTTGTTAAATGGTGACAAAAGGTTAAGCATATTACAGGGAAAAAAAAATAATAAAAATTTCCAGTCTTTCAAGGGTTCTCATTATATGTCCTGGTAAGACCAACACTTAACATGCCATTTCTATATGTTGACCCTTCTCAGAATATAATCACAGCCCCAGTTTAGAACTTTTTTTCCAACTTCTACATCAGTAGACTCTACTTTGAAATTTATTTAGTTCATTTGCCCAGTACTGGTTGTGCAAAGCAGCTTAGACTACTCAGGGTATTTAAAACATAAGTAACCTGCATGAACAAAAGTTTTTAAATAATGTGTAACAGTGTTTTAAATTTGCCTTTGGCTGCTTTTAAATGTTTTTTTTCTGACTTATTATCCTTGTCAGCATTTCACCTTTAGAGAGTGTCTTGAAACCCAATTATTAGTTGTGCAGGTAAACAGATATTCCTTCTCCCTATCCCTATTTCTAATGTTTATCTAGATCTAAAACTGCTATATTGAATTTTTATTCAAATTACTTATGAGGAGTTTGGCAGAGATCCAATGCCAAACACAGCATTTTAGAATCCACATTTTCAGTTCAAGAGGGTCTCTTACAAATATCCTGAAACAACACAGTTAAGGAGTAGCTTGATTTTGAAAGGTACTGAATTGCCACAACTTTTATCAAAGAAAAGTTGGATTCAAAGGGCATTATTCGGTATCATCAGAGGATCTGACTCAGCATATCCTGAGAGATAATGCCATAAGTGACTGAGGATTTAAAAAGAATAACTCTGAGTCTACCTGAACTACAAGCAGACCTCCAAAAACATACATGGATTTTGAATTGAGTGAAAAAAGTTTTTTCTTACCTTGATTCACAAGTTTTCCTTGATGATCTCTATTTCTGGTACTTGCTGAATCTATTGCATGTTAATTTAATGAAAAACTTGTTTCAAAAGGCACATCACTAAAGTACAGATTTTTCTGTGATGGAACACTGTCAGTAATGTAACCACTAAACTCATTATCTGCACTCAGAACTAGGGAGGGAAAAAAAAGCTCTATTTTGAAATCCCCAGATATATAAACTAGGATTTATACTGTACCTGATATTTAATTTGGAGCTTCAGCAGTGCCTGCGTTTTTGTCGCCACCAACACTCATCCCAGCAGGCAGCTGCTCCCCACCCTTTCTCTCATATGAAGCCTAATTTCTCTTTTCAAAGCCCCCATTTATGCACATACCACAAGTAAAACCCCTGGAAACATATGAAATATTTCCCATAAGTATTGTTAGCCAGCCTGTTACAAACAGCTGGCATTTTGCTCATTTTTGGGGTTTGACATCACTTCTGTGGTTTCTTCAACACTGGTTTGTCATCTTTCTAGGGCATAACCTGGACAAAGTTTTAGCTCCTGATTTTCAGATCTTCTAGCTCAGAAGGATTCTTTTGCTCAATGTCTGTTTTCTACAATAAACTGGCTATTGAAAATAAGATGTTAAATATTATTCATATTTAAGATTTTCAACACCTTTTCTACATCTGTGGAAAAACGTTGGGAAGTGAATTGTGTCCTTTCATGGCACTAAAAGGCATTTCTGTCTGGACAAAGCTTCAGAATAACAAATAGCAAAGATGACATCAGGCTAACCCAGGGGCTTAGTACACTAGCAGACAGCACTCAGAACTTTATTCAGAACTTATTAGGATGTTCCCTCCATATCAAAATACTAAACACAGGCACAGCTTCATTATAATTTTATCATTACCTTTAGAGAGAAGGCTTTACCTTTGTTAAAATATGCTTATATAGCTTTGTTGAGAGGATTATAGTTATGCTCACAGCCACTTCTGAAACAATTTCATGAAAACCAATGAACCTTCATTGTAATATTTCTCATTAGAGTGAAACGAGGTTCTTTTCCTTCTGAGGTGCTGGTTGCTTCTACATAACAGTCATATGCAGATGCAAAAATAATTACATAAACCAAAAAAACCCAAAGTTATTCTCATTGGTAATTCTTCATGGGTGCCACTTTAAAGGGAACAAAGTGATGTTTTAGAATGAAAATTGCTTACCCCTCACTTTTTCTACAGGTAGAGCCCCCCAGAGGCACAGCCTCAGGCAACTGAACCTTCTCTTTCTCTGCTTCTCTTTTCCTTCTCTGAGTAGGACTGCATGAAAGGATTGGATTGATTCTTTCAAGTGGGATCAAATCCGGCTCTGGTTTACAGTTGTGCCATCTACACAACCCAAACTCTTCTATTTTCCAACTCTTACCATGCTATTCGATTTCTCACAAGCTGGGCTGTTACTAGGAAGGGAATCCAGGTAGGATCTTCATGTTATTTTCTGCCCCTGCAGTAATTTAACCAAGCTGGTGATGTATTTGCTGGCATATTTAAAAAAAACCCAAACCCAAAACCCTTTTAGAATCTCCCCTCTCCCCCTGCCCCCCAAATACATAAATATCTCCCAGCATCAGCCCTATATGCAGCCTCTGAAAGTTTTACATGGTAGAGAATCTGTTTCCCAGCCCTCTCTAATGCTCCTTCAGAAAGGATGTGCTTACATTACCCTTTAGGTATTTAGGACACTTTTGAAGTGAATGCCCTGCCCCAGTTATTTCTCTGTTGTTCACTGAGGAGACAGGACAAGCCCTGGCCACCTTTAGGGTGCAGCTGAGCAAGGGGATGTGGTTTAGGTGTGTCAGGGCCATCAGTTCCCGGGACCAAACTACAGTTAGCCTGGCATGAAGCCTTCAACAAACCCCACTGTTAAAGGGTGTCCTCCAGACTGCTGGTGTCATTCTGCAGGTCACTCCAGTACTTGTTACAGAAGATAGAGCCAAAGACAATAACTTCCAGACTAAATGTAGAGGATAAAAAAAAGATTATATTTTGTTCTACAAGGATGAAGAAGCAGTAAAACAATCTCTAATTTTAAAAATCATGCTACTATGCTCAGCTATTGCCCTGAGAAGGTTGGTGCTGAGAAAGGTAGGAGAGTAGCACCAACATTTTCTTTCCAACCTCTTTCCATTCTGTTTTTAAAATGTAGGCCCCAGGTGAACTCAGGGACTTGGTGCAGTTAACCCTTTCTTTGTAGCCCATATCAGGCATGATCTGTGTGGCATCTAAACTATTTGGTTGGGATTTAATATCACCCAGAAGTGACTGCTCTAAGCATTGTCAGGGTCTGGAAATAAACTTCATCTCACCACGCTTTTCCAAATCCATGCCCATACCCCAGTCGTGGTAAAAAATGCCACCCATTTTTTCGCCCTTTATCTTATAAAAATGAAGGATATTTAAACTGTTCTGCTAGACTTACCTGGTCACAGATTTGTGACTTTGGATTAAGAATTGTATTGTCATTTTCAGGCCCTGATGCAATCAGGTTTTCCTGCTCTTATGCATATGCTTCTCACATTCCAAATAAACTTATTAACAGAGAGTCTACACCTGCCATTGTACCTTTATCAGTAGCTATGATACCTGTCTTTGATCATTCTTTCTTGGTGCTGTTTTCTCCTCCTCCAATTGTTCATTTTTATCATGAATGGTATTATGTTCCCATGTCAGGGAACAAAAATATATTTTGAGTCAATTTACTAAAATAGTCACTGCTAAGTGTCATATCTGGACAAAGTTGACACCTTTGACATTTTCTAAAACGGCAAAAATAACTGTATTTAAGGTGTGATTTATGGGTAATGTATGTCAAAGGAATTTCTATGCTATTATGGTTTCTGATGCAGCAGTCTCAACTCCTTCAATGAACCATTTGCTGATAGTGCAGATAATTGATGCTTTATTATCTTTCTGCGGTCGATTATAAAAAGTTATAAAAAAGTAAAATGCAATTTAATAACAAAAAACTCTGTGACTTGTTTCTCTCTCAGACCTGCTTTCTTTTGTGCATGGGGAAGATGCTTTCCAGATCATTACTAAAACTTTGTTGCCCCCACATTTAACTACATTGTAGGAAATCTGTTGGGAAGAATGATTTTGGGAATA
>JAWWEE010000074.1:62765834-62812867 GCA_035221455.1 Xenops minutus
TTTTATAACACAAATTTCCGCCCCCCCCCCCCCCCAACTAAGAGCAATCCTATGATTAAAAAGTAGACTGGAGTCTTTAAATGTCTTTCTGATTGCTGGCCTCTATTAAAAACTTCTTAAAATAATAGATAGGTTTAATTCCTCAAGCCAAAGAAAAATTATATCATCTTAAGTATTTTCCATATTTATTATATTGATGAGACGTGGCTACAGAGGAAAAAAAAGCAGCAAAATCTCTTGTATTGCAAGTTTTAAATGTACCAGGCTAAGGTTTACTTAATTAGAACCTCCAGGCAATAAAGGAGCCCTTTTTTAAATTCTGTGAATCTTAATATGCTAAATAATGCAAAGCTTCAACTCTTCAAGCATGAGACACACATCTGGCAGCTTAACATTTAAATTACAGAAAAAAAGCCCACTTCAGTAGTAATTTTCATGAAGAAAAGAATGGGAAATGTATTACAACTAAATTTAATTTCTTTTTAGATTTTTCATCCTGTCTAATTGCAAGCATTTCCCATCTTCCCTTTTATTTATTTATTTTCATACAGATTTTTTCTGTACTTTTTATTGATCTTTAATTTGAGCAGCTTCTTACTGTTACAACCATTGAAGAATTACATTGTGTTTTTACTTAGTAAAAATTGTTCAGAGAAATCTATGAGGAATTAAAGTAATGAGCTCACTGGTATAGAAAGAAAAGAGCATTCAGAGCCTTACAAATAAAATATAAAAAGAGCACGTCATGATTAAATAACAGACTTGAGTTCCTTCTCCTTCCCATTTCTTAAATGTAGAATATTATTGTTTTCTTTATTCCCTTTATTGTCCCATTTTTTTTGGCCAAGATAATTACTGCTTTATTCATTTGACTCCAAAAACATTTTTAAAGTATTCATTATTTCAGCAGGGCTGTTTGGAAACCCATTTCTGTGTGCCAAAGGAAAAAAAAGAAAATAATTGAACAAAGAAAACCACAGTAACCGTCTTTACAAAGGTGTATTTATATTTTAATATGCGTTTATGGCTTCATACATATATTGCATATATGGAATATGGAGAGACAATTTGAGCTGGTTATCCTGTGTGTGTGCACACATGTGGCATTCCCAGCAGCTGTATTTTATGCTGTTTCAGATTTCAGTAGACCTCTTCTTTCACCCCAGAGGATGAAAATACCTGTAAATGCCTCATTCACTGTGAATGCTCAAGATATGCAATGTGTGTATATATATATAGAAAGAAAGATATCCATAGCTATATATAAAAACACACAAGCTCAAAACTCTGATGTCATATATGCGTATATTGTGTACCAACAACTGTAACACCTGAGAGCAGATCCTGATTGTACTGTGATTTTTGAGTACACTTGACTGTCTTTTACTGAGTGGAACTGGAAATAACATAAAAAAAGAAAAAAAAATAATCCTTAAGCATAGTTTTGGCTTATTCTCCATATGCCACTCATTAAAAAGCATAATACAGACCCTTATCTCAGCCCACCACTACTTCCTATGGTGTGGGACTGCATTTTTGTTCATCCCACAGGCTTTTCAGGGGCTTGAGAGACACACAACTTGTGTTTTCTAAACAATGTTTATTCCAATACTTTGCATCTCTATGTCTCATTCTTGATCCATAACCATGCCCATACATGAAATTTAACTTCCTTCACTCTCCTGAAGAAAACTTCCTCAGGTGTTTAAAATACCCTTCCAAGTCATTCTTCTTGTGTCTATTATTTCTTTATTTCTACTTTCCCTCCTGTTTTATATTTATGCAATTGTTATTTCCAGGACCACAGTATCTGAAGTCTTCTCTGCATTTATCATAATAACATTTCTGGAAGGTAGTATAGAAATAACCACCTGTTTATAACTAGGATGGAGGAGGAAAAATGATCTGCCTGAAGTCAGGCAGAATCTTGCTGGGAGGAGGACCAGAACCCAGCTCCTTAAAGCTTTAGCTTATTCACCATTATAAAAATCATTTGTTTATTCTTTTTCTTACAGAGGATTACCAAGTTTGCCATGGCAGTACAGATGAGCACTGTGGCTCATTTTGGATGAAGGAAGTCCAAGAAGGACATCACAAGGTACTAGTCTTGATATGAACATCCCTGTCTCCCTTAAAGCACACAGAAAAGCCATTGGAGCTGCCATTTGAGAATGATTTGTGGGCTTGCTTGTTGTTGTTGTGTTTCTTTAATCTATCCCTGTGAATTTTTTTATAGCCACAATAAGGTTTCACGTGGCCAGGTGTATTGCTGTCTCCTGCATAGATCTATAGGGAGCTAATCTCTCCAGCAAGGAAACTTCAAAGGAATAGTAGGAAAGACCATCCTAATGGTAATCAAGTAATAGCAGCTTGATCGAGGCTGTGCTGCAGGATGATATTATTTCATTATGTTTAAACACAAGATAGGTTTTTTATGCATCTATAACCTACGAGCTCTCATGTGCAGAAGATCCCTACCATCAGATGCTTTTAGTATACATATTTATAGTATGTTGGTCAAGGACGTAATTAATTTGTGAACAAATACTGCACCATTAGTACAAGTTACTGTAAAATCATGTCAGCATCATGATCACACTTTCTGGGTGAGGTGCTACTGAAACTCTCAGATTTAATGTAAATCCTGAGAACTAAGACACAAAGAAAATTCTGTATTCCTGAGAATTGCTTCTACCTGCATTATAGTATTAAATGAGGTATTTTCCAATGAAAGCTGCAATTTTTCTCTTTAAGTGTTGCTTCACTTTCGTCCTTAAATCAGCATGGCTGCAGTGAAATATAACTGCAAATATGAATATACAAATTAATCATTCTGTTAGTTTGTCTCATTCTGTTCTAGATATACCCTGAAACATTTTTAATGATTTTAGTTGTCCATGGAAAGAAATCACCCCAGTAATCAGAGTACCCACAAACTTGTGTACTATTTGTTTATACCTGTACATGTATTGTGGCACAAACACTCAATGGCTGGGGATTATTATTGCAACTTTAACTTTAGTAGTGTGACGATCTACCTCTCTGAGCAAAACCAGATTGGCCAAGTGGAAATTCCCTTCATTTTAAATGGCTAAGTTTTCAGGTGATTTATTCCTTCAGGAAGGTAAGGATAACTTGGAGAAAACAGAGTTATATATAAACCTAACTGCAGACTGATGTGTGTGTAGCTTTATATCTATAGGAAGGACAATTTGAGGACTGATGGAGTGGGTGTAATGGACAAAGCAACCCAGCCCATGGGAGTGGCAGAGTGAAATTCATTTCCTACAATCTCATAAAGGCATGATGCCTTTGAACAAAATGCCATGATCTTATAGGAACCTCAGTTGTGGGTGGCTCTCCAAGCCACATTAAAGTGACCTGGTTTCAGTGCAGTGCGTAAACTCATGGGGAATTCAGCACTGTCTAGTCCCTTTGGACTCAGTGAAATGACTCACAAGCTTACAGTTATTGACATGTTTGTATAGATTTCTGAACTGAGCCTCTTACAAGAATGCTTCTGCACAAAAGAAATGTGAACACGTGAAATCTCCTTCAAAGGTTGTAAGAGCCCCTCTTTTTAATGGGATGAATGAACCCTGATGCTCTGAGAGAGCCCTGTTTTAGCGTGGTCAGGATTTAGGCATTTGGCTTGATTTATGTAATTTGAGCCTGCTTGTATCTCTGGAAACCAATTTCTAAAATCATTTTACCTAACAGTCATATTTAGGAAACAATGACAAACTAATGCAGACTTAGGGAAGAAGACAGAAATCCATGTTGTGGTTTATTCTCTTTAGTAGTCCCTTTTCTTTTTGCAAACATATTTTTGAAATTTAATTTTTTTAATGACAAAAGCAAACCGAAAGATCTCTAAGTCTGACCTCAACTTTTTTGGAATATAGATGTTACTTCTTTGCTCTTCCTGCCCCCAAATTCATCTAAGCTAAAGAATGGCAAGTAGTCTCTCACTGAGTTTCTTCTGAGTGAAGAAGAAACTTAGTGTTTATTGTAATGAGTGTGTACACCATTGCATGTATTCAAGATACTGAATGGTAGCAATAAAGGAGAGGATGTTCATTGCCTTCTGAGAGAAGTTACCTCTACACAATACACTTTCCATCTCCGTGTCTAACGGGAAGAACAAAAAGGGAATTATGCTTCTAGTCTGAACATGTGTTTTAACTTCCATCCCTTTGTCCTCTCTGAGCTTGTTCACTAAATGTTAGCAAGCCCTTTGCAGAGTTTGGTATTGTGCCTGGGAAGGTATTAATACATGGTGTCACTGAAGTCACCTGCAAATGTCTGACTAATAAGTTATGATCTCATTGCCTCTCTTGATGGAAATGGTGTTTGGCTCTCTGTCCAGTGGCAATAACACCAAACATGCAGGGGATCTGATGGTCACTTCAGAGAAGCAATGCCAGTGTTGAATCAGACCCTGTGCAAGCAAAAATGTTATTCCAGAGATGAGCAGAGATCAGGATTCTCTACTTTGCAGCTCAAGGAGTAGTTTCAATGAGCATAAACTGGCACCAGCACTGAAAGACTCAGTACTGTCCCTCTCCTCCTTTGTGCTGGCACCAGTACAGGGTGGCCTGGATCAGAATGGGTCCAGCTGAGAGGTAACCCAGTTAAATAAAAGAATGAAGCCAAACAGCATTAATTCCATTCCCATGTTAGCTCCCTATGTGTGGCTTGCTATGTGAGTATCCAAATTTTTGTGCTGACAGAGTATGGTAGGCAACACAAGAAAAAGGAAGCAGGGAGAGGAAGACTGGATGACTGCTGGTGTCAGCATGAGCTTACACCTCCTTGAGAAGATTTGTCAAACCAGGAACCTAAATAAATTCACAGAGCAATACTCTGTATGCAGCTCTGGAACCACCAGTTAAGGTTGTGATGGTCCTTGAAGGTGTTCAGAGGAGGGTGACAAAGCTAGTGACAGAGCTAAAAGACCTGTCCTGTGAGGAATGGCTGAGGACCTGCCTAGCTTGGAGAAAAGCAGGCTCAGGGGGAATCCTGTTGCTCTCTACAGCTTCCAGAGGGGGTAAAGTGCAACGAGAGGTGCTGAGCTCTTCTCCCTGGTATCCAGTGATAGGATGTGGAAATGTTTCAAAAATGCACCAGGGGATGTTCAGACTGGACACTAGGAAGCACTTCTTTGCTGAGAGGGTGGCCCATCCCTCGAAGACGCTTCCTGGTCAATGTCTCAAGCCCATCAGTGTTTAAGAGGCATTTGGACAGTGCCCCTATCAGCATGATTTAACTTCTGGTCAGCCCTGAACTGGTCAGGCATTTGGACTATAAATGATTGCTGTGGGTCCCTCCCAGCTGAAATAGGCTAGTCTGTTTAAAGTGTTTTATCCACCTTTGCCACTGTTGTTTTCCAGGTTTGTTACAGAGTGAGGAGTAAAACAGCTGGAAGTTCAAACCAGAGGGGAACTGGAACCTCTTACTTTGCTAGCTGTGCCCAGCCAATTGTCCTAGTCCTCTAACTTGTTTTTTCTTTTCACTAAAGATCAAATGGAATAATCCACTTGACCAACGTTATGAAGAAAAATCAGGTCCTGGGAACAATGCAAGCCAAGAAGAGAAAACTTCAGAAGAAAGCAATTTTTACTTGGAAGAGTTAGAGAAATATACTTTTTCTGTCTGGTAAGTGATCTCAGCACCAAATAGTTTCACAACCCAAAAGTATGCCTTGCTATTCTTGTATTAAAGGGGTATCTACATTGAGATGAATGTTATTAGCCTGCAGTAACAAAGACATGGACTTCCTTTGACTCCTTAGTATTATGTATGGTTGACCTTGATTAAAAAAAATATTCTCTGTGATTGCAATTCTGACATTGCTGCATTGCTTTGAAAAGCTGTGTCAGGGGAATAAATGCAGAAGGATTTCTAGCATAATCTTTTCAGCTTTTTAAGAGTAATACACTACCTTTCTGGGATGTTACTTTAAATATTACTTTATATAAAATACACATATGGGGAATGACTTAAAATGAAGAGATAAGTTAGAGTGAAACTAAGAAGACTGCATCAAAATAAAATCTTTTCAGTTATATTTCCTGGGATTTCATCTTCTAGGTAATTGCAAAAATTGGACAGTAATTTGTAATTAGTAGAAAACAATGAAGATCATTAAATGAAATGATCTGATAGTCTTTCACATAGCTCCATATTGTGCTTTGAAAATTCAAAACCAATCTCTGGCACCTATGGTCTTCTGCACATCAGCCCCTAGAATTTCAAATACAGCATCCTGTAAACAAACATCAGATTAGGATGGATGTCTGTGAAAATTTAGTTTTAAATTACTTTCCTATCAAAACATGATGCATGAGTATCTCATAGGCAAGCCAAGCAGCCTTCAACATCACTAGTCCTGTTGTTCCCTGGTCTCACTTACCACATTCACTTGGTGCATATAAAGTTGGCAGAAAGTTTGGTAAAGACCTTGCAGACACGAAGTGTATTTTCACTGAAGAAATCTGAACTCAGCCCTAGAGGTGGTTAGCCCTAAGAATGGCAGGAGGCTTCAATCAGGTGGAAAAATAACACACACTCATATAATTAGGCTGTCATAATTTTACTGAATCAATTGTGGTTATTTTTGACAATTAAGGACTCCCCCATCCAGGCCATAATAGAAGAATAGGTTTCAGAGTGGCAGCGCTCATCCAAATATCCTTGCCAGCTCCCACTGTTTCATTTTACCTACCACAATTTTTAAATTAAATTCACCAAATTATCGTCAATTATCTGTCTCAAGGTACTCACTCTCTATACCAACGAACTTCGCTTTCTCTCTTCCTAACATTTGACTCTAACATTTAATTATATATGTCCTATTCCTGGACAACCTGGTCTGTGGAGACACTGACTCTGCTGGGGTTCCCTGGGGAGGCAGAGGGTCTGAGCACAGTGAGTTACAGGGCATGGACTGTATATTCCTGTTACAAAACAAAGGCTACAAGCAATGTGTCAGAGTGACTGTGCTGCCTCTCCTAGCTGAGCCTAGTATTTTGTTGTTTCAATGTCACACTCTATTTACTGTGTCCATCATAATTGAAATAAGGATCAGTTCTTGCTTTATTTGCTTATGTATTAGGTTAAAGTCCCATGAGTTTAGAACAAAACAGAACTCGGAGTGAATTTCTTTGTTTTCTGCTTCGCTTGTGGTCATCATCTTTATCAGGAAGAAAGAGAAAAAAACATGACTCCACTCTTGGTCAAGTAATATCGATATTACATGCAGCATGCCTTGTAAAGAGTGTATAATTAATAATATATTTTTTAAACTTAGAGTTAATTCAGTTTCCCTGACTGACTTAAGGAGAATCTGATACCTTATGAGTTGTTAGTTCCATTTGTTACTGCACCAGCATGATGTTTCAATTGTTACTCACTTCTGTCTGTCTCCTCCTTTCCCTCTCTCCATCAAAGGGCATCAACTCCTCTTTGTCTATTTCCAGACCTTCCTCTCTACTACAATTGCTACCTTTTAAAAAATGCAATGCAAGATAATTAGCTACTACAAAAATTTTTAATAGCACTGTAGATCTGGGGGCAGCTTAGATCTCCATAAACTTCAGAGTTTTAGATGCTCCAAGATGCAATCTGAGCAATTTCCTTGATCTTTTATTGCAGCTGGTAAATCATTTATTGGGCTAGGTTATTTTACAAAATCCTCTTTAAAAACAAAATCCCATAAAATGTATTTATCATGAAATACTGCACAACCAACAGTTTCAAAGTTGTACATACCCTGGTTTAATTAAAAGCTAGTGTTGTACTGTGACAAGTTAAAAGTATCCACTCTGTCTCAATCTCTCTTCTCCCTCACTCCCTCCCTGCCTCTCCTTGTAATTTTTTTCTCTTTTTTTTTCCCTTTCTCTTGTAGTCTCTTTTCTTGTAGGGTTTGCCAAAGGGTAGATTGGCGAGTACGAGCAAGATATTCTTTTGTGATCACAAATATTTTTTCTGATAATTGTGATAGTTTTTGTTTCCATTGTTATAGCATGCTTGTCTTTTTTCGTTCATATTAATTTGACAGTGGTGTCTCACATCCGTAGGCCATAGTCAAACCTCCTTACAGTGGGCTTTATGCATATATATATAATAAAAAGAGCATTTTGGCTGCAAAAGCCCACAGCCTTCAGCTTGCATCTCACAGCCTACACGAGTGACTTTCCCACTGTGCCCACACACAGCCTTGCTGAAAGTAGCAGGCTTTTGCTTAGGTCCAGTGAGCTGGGGATGAGGGGATTGAGTCCAAAAGACTCAGAGATATCCATGCTGTTGAGGTGGTCAGTGGCAGTCACAGCCTGGGAGATCAGAAACGCTCACCAAGTGCTTTGCAGACCTTCCTGGAGAGCAGACCCCAGGACCTTGCCTTGCACCACAGCAATGCTGAACCTCCCTTCCCTGATATTTGTGTTGCTAGAGCTGAAAGCCTGTGTAATTTGCAGCAGAATATGAATGTTTTCAGTGGCTGTTGTTTAAATAAGGCAGATGAGATCTGTAACCTTGAGAGAGAAGGAGGAATGCTTGGAGGAATTTTGACCCTTGCAGTCCAGAACCTGCTGTCAGAAGTTCTCTAGCTCTGTTCTTCTATTCCCTGAAACAAGAAAAATTTGAGGAAGAAAATGTTCTTCATGGCTATGTGTATATCTGTATAAAGCCAGATTTCCTGAAAATGCACAAAAAAGTACAGATCTGAGAAATAATTCAACACTTCATCATTTTAGCACTGCTTTTTATGCATAGTATTAGTGATGGGAAAAAGAGTCCAGATTTCAAGAACCTTTATCTATCTTAATTAAAAAAAAAAAAAAAAGGCATAAACACTTTCTGTGACTTCAGGAATCTTCAGGCTTGAATTAAAATATAAATAATGACCTAGCAGTTTCAGTCATCAAATACTTATCATCAAACACAGCTCTTAAGGGTTAATATTACACACTATTATAAAAGTAACGATCATCCTTTGTCTCCATGCAATTAGCTTTTTAACAACGTGCCTGTAGCTCATACCCAGGCTAAATGCTGCTTTGAAATATTTTCTCCTGAACTCCAAATGTGTTAAGCTGGCTCTGGCCAGCTTCTATAAAACCAATTTATTGCAGGGGCACTGCCTCTTGTGGGGGAATGCCCAGTGCCCCACACAGCAGTGCTGTGTGATGCAGGCTGGTCAGTGCAGCATCAGTGCAGGACCAGATGGCACCTTGATAGAGGAATTGAGCTGATGTCCCACTGCACACAGGCATCAGTAAGGAATAAATCCTACCTAGATTTATATTCTTGCACTTCTGGAATCCAGGGGGTTGGGCCAGGCTTTGGTTCTTACTTCTGCACCTGTCAGGAGCAGAAGCAGTCCCTGTCCAAAAGGGGTAGCAAGGAGAGGGTGAAGATGAAATAGGTTCTTGGCAGCCCAGGTAGGGTGGCCAAGGCTGAAGACCTCTTTACAACCCTGTCTCTACACCTGTAGATTTTATGATTTTTACCTGCTGATTTTTTTCCCCCAAATTCAGGATGACACTGAGGGGCAGGAAGAGTTAACTATAAAGTGCACAGTATAGTAAACTTGTTTTTTTATATAAAGACAATAAACTTTCCCTTTATAATACACAAGTGATTTGACATTGAAATAAATGCAGATGCTTCTTTGCTTGGTGTATTCCCTGTTGTGCTTTCTAAAACACCTTCACATATGGTTTGCCTCATTCCTGTGAAACTGCTTGTTGTTTATGTCATAAAAATAGAAGAGATTGAATTTACATCGAGTTAGGAGGGTGATGAATCCTACGTTAGAGGAAAAACCTTGTCTGAGTGTTTAAAATTTGTTTGAAATTAATGTTGCCTATTTGAAAAATTTCCCTGGATTGTCCCTTGAGCTCTTCTAAAGATTTTGTTAAAATAAAAAAAAAAAAAAAGAAAAAGTTTCTTAAAAAAATCCAGTGGCTGCCTATAAATTCAACCTTTTATTCAAATATGTAACATTTACCTAAAATCAAAGGTCAAATTTTACCAGTTTTTTATAGCTGTCCTAGTAGGATCTGTTTCATTCATTATATATAAAATGCTGCCATTAAGAGCGGACATTCCTTTATGAAAAGGAGAATAATCCTTTATTGCTTGCTTTAAAAAGTGCTAATCATTAAAAAGGTTCTCAGCAACTTCTGATAGTCCGCCTAAACCCTGTTTCCTTGTTTCTAATTCCGTTTTGAAGCAGAATTAAAGGCAGGCCAATCTTTAACTCTTAGGTGAAATCAGAAGTCACACTGTTTTCTTTGAATGCTTTCAAATCTTTCACACATCATTCCTAAAAATGCTTAAGCTTTGGTTGTATGAGCTCAGAGTGTCACCAGGATTAGTCCTGATTCTGGAATCTTTGTGGGTGTTTTCTTTTTTTGGGGTTTTTTTTTTGCAGGCAAGTCTCAGCAGGGCACAAGTAATGGATTTTTTTAAAAAAAAAAAACTTATTCAAGTATCAGGTTGTGTTTACATTGTGCATGTCCTCATGTCTTTGAAGACTGAATTTTTACAACAGACCAGTAATATTTGTGTGGAGTTTTGGCTTTAGTCTTAGTTTCATTGAAGATCTTTCTGCTGCAGTAAAAGTTTACTTTTTGGAAAATTATTCTATAGACATGGTTATGGTATCATTCCTATTCCTTCTGATTTTTCTGAAGCTGTCTGTTTCTTCTTTTATTGTATAATTCAGAAATGGCAAATTTCAGTGAACTGCATAGATATTTCTTTGCTCTTTTGTGAAACAGAAGAATAATTTCCCTGTTCTGGTACATTGTGGTAAAATTTTGCCAGTGAAAGTTGAATGACAAATAATGTGTTTGGAAACATCTGAAATCAATAAAAAGGATTATTTCAAAATTTATCTAAACTGTTGGGGAAAACGTAACCAACAAAATTTTAAGGACTAGAAATACATGGAAGATGAATATTTACCAAGAACTGTTTTCTACAGGAGTCTTTTGCTAAGCCCTCCAATATGTATGCACACTCTTAATTTCGCTTAGATTTGATATTGTTATGGTGATGTACTATTGCCCAAGGACTTCAGTGCAATTATACTTGATGATAATTTTATTTACACGTTCAGCATGATGGAAAGAGTTGCCAGCCAATGCCTTTCCTTCTGCAGGTTCCAGACCTGCAGAACTCCACAAGCTGAGAGCTGGCCTCAAGCAATAGAGGGGAGAAATTAGTGATACAAATACTCAGTTGAGAGAGTGAGTTGAGAGTCATCAGTGAATGGTCAGTCAAAGTTATTAGGGAGATATTTGTCTGTTTTGTTGAGTCTTTATTCTTTTCTGCTGGTTTTAATGTTCTTGAGTAGAAAGGAATAGTGAGCTCAGTTATTGAGCAACTTCAGTATAAACCTGAACTTTTCCTAGAGATCTTGTCAAGGGAGTTGTGTGGTTGGCATCTGATTATAAATAATGGAACTGAAAGAGCAGAGAAAATGCTCCCCAATGCTAGGAACAATTCACAGTTTGTCCTAGCCCTCTCTAGGATTGTGTTTGTAATTCCCTGCCAAAATGCTTCCTCTGCTCTCTTCCTCCACCTTAAAGAATTTCTATTTGGTGAAAGGGAAAGAATATGGTTCAAATTTGGCAACAGTCAGGGGAAAGATGGATATGTTGACAGACTCAAGACTACCATGCAGGTCTTTGACAGAAATCACTGGTTTCCCTTCTTTAATACTGGGAAATGCGGACTCTCCAGTTACTGAGCAGTGTGGGCTCACAAAGTTGTTGGAGCCTTTGCCACAAGCTCAGTGAAGATGTCTTCAAGGCAGTTCTCCCTCCCAGGCATTTCACACCATTCATCTTGGATTCCTGTGCTGTATAAAAGCACTTTTTGACCTAGCTGAATTGTTCTTTGGTTTGTTCAGACTCACGGGAGGGTAGAAGGCTTGGGAAGCTGGCTGTGAAGTGTCGGGTGTAGAGAGATGCGGTTGTTTGTCATTTAATAAACATTGTGTTTTCATGAGCTAGAAAAGATGACATTACTGATGACTAGTGGAGAAAAGCAAAGCTATAAGTGTGCCATACACGGTCATCTCTAATGAATAGAATGAATAAAAATAATAAGTGCATTACATAGCTAACTGTCACATCTTCAGGGCACTACAGTAAATAAGTGGGAGTTATACATGTGCATTAGTAGCAAAATGGGTACCACACTTTGGATCCTATTGAGTACAGTGGGGAGAGAAAAATATGATAGATTGCTGCTTTTTATCTGTCACTGCTGTGGCACAGAAGCATAGACCATATGTATGTAAAATGACTTTGTTATTTCAGTAAATTCTCTAACTCTTTCTGTTGTAGCCTGTAGCAAAATGAATAAGTAGCTGAAGATCCTGGTGGGATAGTTCTGATTCTATCAGAATAAAATACCTCTGCAGAGGCATAATTATTATTAAATAAACAGTGATGTGTGACAAAACAGCCAGAGAAGTTAGCAAGGTCTCTGCTCTTATAGGTTTCCAGTACAAACGGAGATGCTTTGTAAAGGGTGAGAAAAAGAAGCTGTGGTGGTTAAGCTGAAAAAAGAAGCAGAGTTTAGGCAAATGTGGGCCTTGTTAACTGACATTCTTCTTTCCTGTCTCAGAGGTGATGAGAAAAGTGTGGGTTTCTGTCAAAATGCTCCTCCTCAATCACTTAATGGAACCAATGTTTCGTCCTTTCTACTTTATCCTCCTTTAGGTAGAATACAGGCTATCTCTCTCTGGCAAAATGGAATTTGGGCAGGGTAGAGATGAGAAAGGGAATAGGAAAGGACAGACAGGATCTGCCATTTGCCTGGCCTTGGATCTGAAAATTCAAACCAGCCTGCCAAGTTTGGAAGTCTGGTTACAAAATTTTGAATAAAATGCAGTCTGTCTGCCCTTTGATTTAACAGCGAGTCCAGCAAATGAGGAATTTGCAGTTGTCATGCTTGAATGTTATGAAGGTGTGAATCACTGTCTTGAGCTTGTTTGTTAAACAGACTAGGCAGCTCTCTGGTATACTTTGTCCTCATAAGATTTTCAGGCTAGAACCTAGTTCTGTCCCAGTTTTTGGTTTAGGTCTCTGCTGAGGGATAATGACTGCAAACATGCCAGGCAGTTTGTTTTATGGCATTACCAGTGGTGAAACTCCTGGATCAGCTATTCTTTCTTGCAGCTGTACTGAATGCTGTGTCTTTCTCACAAAGTGCAGAGATGCTCTCTCTGACTGTTAATTCTCCAGTCTAAACAGTTGCAGGGGAAAAGAGTTGGGAATGGAAAAAAAAAAATCCCATTCCTTCATCAGTCCCATTGCTCACAAATAGAGGGCAAAGTATTTTACAGAGCTTTTAACTAACTACTAATGTAATTTGTTCTGCATTGTTTGCCCATTAATCCAAAAATTACTTTTCCCTTTGAAGCTTGCTTTATGTAGAGGAAACAATGCCACCCTTAACCATCATGTGTATCATTTTATGCAGGGTAACTGTCTGTTTGTATTTGCCTTGCATTTCAGTTAAATGTAGTACAGGGGCCTTTGAGCATCTTTGGTTGCTTGGTAAGTTATAGTATTTCAAAGTTAAAATAATTTCCATTTCAAAACGTTGTATCATGATCCTCATCTTCTAAAAGACACTTGGATGTATGTTCATACCACAAGTATTCAATTTAGCCTTAGATGTGGCAGGAATTTTGAGCAAAGAAAATATTCTTTTGTCTCTGAGAATATGCCTTTCTCACTCTGGCTTAAAATACTTACATCAGATATAGAGTTTGACCTATAAAATGTCAGAGGGTGAAAAATACATATTCAGTCTGGGTCATCATACACTGCACTATCCCACAAACTGAATGTGGAGAAATACTTCCCTGTCTGTATATGTGTTTATATACATAAGCACACAAAAACAAGTTTTCCTTGAGATACTTATAAGAACCAGCATATCCACCATGGTAGTGTCTCTCTCTTATGCCTCAGTTTTCAGGAAAGATATGATAAAATAAAGGTTTAAAACCACAAGGCCTATATATATATATTTTTTTTTTTTTCCCCCAGAAGATCAACATTTCTAAGCTTGAGATCCCAAAAGAAGGTCAATAACTGGTCCTAGAAACCAAATGAACTTCTAGAGGCTTTAGATGGAAATATGTTTCCTTGGTATTTTTAATCAGTCCCTAATAAATTAACAGATATTAAGGTCATAGCAGTGCTGTCCAAACGGTGGCCCAAGGAATGACTCCACCCAGCATCTCAATGCCTTCCAGCAATTCCTTTTGATTGTGTATATCCAAAAGCTTAATGCCAGCTGTGCTGCAGTCACAGAGATGTGACTGCAGTGTGCTGCCACCGATCTGTGGAGTCATGGGAGATTAAAAGCCTACTCTAGTTCATTTGTAAATTGGCTATTATTTTTAGTTAGTTCCCCAGGTGAATGCAACCATGCTATGCTAATCAGCCTGAATTAATTCTGGGAGACAGTTTTCAAAGCGGCGTATAGCAGGCTGGTGTCCCAATGGTAGGTTCTCTCCTGTGTATTAGTGTGGAAATGTGTTACATTAAAAGCTTTGTTTATTAGACTAGCTTGTTTCTCTAAAGCACTCAGTCCATTTAACCTACTGTGCTAGTTATTTTCCTAAAGATTTCCAGATCTGTGTTTTTCTAATAAAAATTGACAGTGGGAGAAAAGATGAGTGGATGGGAAATTCAGTGAAATCTGACTTGGACAATGTAAGAAATTCTTAACTATGAAATCAAGTGGCAACAGAAGTCATATTTTAAGCCTGGCCCATATAAAATTGCAGCCATGTGGAATTTTCGCATTTGCCTTCACTGGGCTCTGGATCAGGCCCTGGAGATACCAGCCATATTTCAAGGGTTTATGATCACTGCTAACTTTGGAAACACTGCCAGGCTTCAAGAATAGGGACTGCATTCCACATGCAGCAGGAATAGCCTTTTCCCTACTTTGAGTAATGTTACAGGAACAATAAAATATTCTTGCTACTGGGAACGCCAAGCTCTGTGGGACTTAGATGGGACCTGACATTTATACAGTTCATCACTACTGTAGATCAAGGAGCACTACTTTTAGCAAAGAATGCATATTCATTCCTTTTTGTTAACCTTTGCTTCAATGCATTCATGACAAGATTGTATGGGTATGAAGCTGTGTTTTAACAGTTTTTTAATTTCAGTTGTTGCTTGAAGCACTACGCTGGAAATTAGACACTTTTAGTAGTTCAATTATTGTTGATTTATTCATCGCTCTTGTAGATACAGTGAATGTAGTTACTCTAGTAAGGTTATCTAGTTCTGAATGCCAAATGCCAAGTTTCAGAGCTTACATCTTGGCAACTGCAAGACTTATTGGCTTGGAATTTGTCATGCCAGCAGTACTGCCTTTTAGCATTTCTTTCACAGATTTTCATTAAGTGGGGGAAGACAAGAGAGAATAGTGCTACTAGTGACATCATGCATCAAACTGTTTACTAATGTTACAGGGAAATCAGCTCAATAGAACAGAATTCAGGGCCTCATTCTGCCATTTTCCTAGACATCATTGGAAGAATGGCAACAATACACTAAGTATAAAAGATACAGAAATGCTAATTGGTAAAAATGTTTTTTTAAAAGTACCCTTTCAGGAACAATTGGGAAGTGTACAATAGCGAAAGTAAAGGTACTGTGCTTGAATTTTCATTAACTTTGTTATGATTTCTCTTTTGGGGCAATGAGTCAGCAGAAACTTGCTTCAGTTCCACCAGCTTTAGCATCTGTTCTGAGTGTTTTGCTAAAGACAGCAAATGCTGCAGTAACATAAAGGGGCAGATCCTCAGCTGAGGTAAGCTGTTCAAGTGCCATTTCCAGGGAAGGGATAACAATTTACTCTGACTGAAGCATAAACTTTCGTGCTAACCTGGTGTAACTCTTTCTGTCACGCTGTGGACTGTCTGCACGTGAAATATAATGTACCTAATGGCATTTAAATTAGCTATCATTGGAGGCATCTGTCATACTATAATCTTTCCCAGTCACCTGTAAGGTCCTCTGCCACTTAGCCCCCCTCTCCTTTTCAGCAGTGTCTCTTCTGGTGATGCCTCTCCTTGCCACTACTTCTATGTGTAGCTTTAACCTCTGCCTTTTATTCAGAGATAACTCCTCCGGATATCCATGAAGTTTTTCCTCTAATCCCATCCTCCCTAAAAAGGCAGCTACAAATCATTAACATCTAGCTGTGCTTGGAGTCTGCTGAGACTAAGGTCATCTTGGACAAAAACACAGCCCCATACGTGGCTTCCAGCTTCTGTTTCTTTAATCCTTCACTGTGCAGTTCCAATGCTACATTGCAATCTATCTGAAGCATGAATTGGCAATGTTACTTGTTCATCCAGCACCTTAGGTGCTTCTAGAGCAACAAAGCAAAGAATGCCAGCAAATAATTTGCATTCACTATTTAACAACCACAGAACTTCGTTGCACAAAGCTGATTCTAATAGTTTAGGCAAAATCTATAGCAGGTGTATGATTATATTTGATACACTCAATGGAGTGATCCATAATCAGCTGATAAATAACACTATGTAAAGTAATTCCCATTCTGTTTCAATGATTGTCATCAACTGAAGCTTCTGCCTTTGTTTAGGATTAAAATGAAAAGTCACAGATCTTAATTCATAGCTCAAAGCTTCTCTTCAAAATAATCAAATAAAAAATTTAAACTAGAAGAAGAAGGAGTGTAAACTCTTTTCCCACTGTGTTTATTTCTTCCTAAAGGTGGAGGACTGTATTCTACACTCTAAATTGAGAGTCTGCACTGAAGTTTTATTTCTACGGTATTCACCAAAATTTGAAGATTTAGGTTTTATAAGAAAAGACATCTTTGCAGTGACACCTTTTTGTTCTCTGGGTTTAAAAAAGCCATTGATTTGTGTTTGTTTGTTTCTTTGTTGTTTTTTGTTTTGTTTGGAGTTTTTGTGGTTTTGGGTTTTTTGTTTATTTGTTTGTTTGGGTTTTTTTTTTTTTTTTTAGGAACACCAAACCTAAAAGATATTTTCATTTCTCATTGTCTTTGAATCCCTGACCCACTGATTTAAAAACTCTCTCTTCTTTACCTGACATTGCTGTCCCCTTTCCCTTACTAGTGGTTTTTCTCAGGCAGTGGGAAAGTACGTGCTGTTGCAGGATACTTTCTAATCCATGTTTGCCACTAACTGAATTATACATGGGTGGCATGGCACATATTCAGTCTTTCATCCTTATCTGTTGCTTCATCATTACTTTCAATCTTCAGTGAAAAATGTGACTAACATGTTGTGTGGTATAAATAGACACTCCAGTTTGAGATCATTTATGCATGGTTTGAATTTTGATGAAATTTTATACTGCCCTCTGGGCTAAACACTTAACCTAAGTGATTGTCCCAATAATTTTGTTGAATCAAACCTTTTCAGATGGAAGTTTTACCTTTCATTATCTTCTAAATTGTTTACTATAAAGCTTTCCAGGAGTGTTAGGAAGCAAATAAAAAGGGACACAGTTGCTATGATTCTGTGAATCATTATCTTGTCTTCATAAATGACTGGAAATAGGAACATAAAATACTTCAACTCAAAATTCTATGTTTTTAGGTGATTCCTGGTCATCCTTAATATGTTTTTTCTTTTACATCCACAAGATTGAGAGTTATACAAAATGTGAAAGTATAAATGTAGCTTGATATATTTACAAGTATTTGTGTATGAATATATTTGCTTTTGGCGCAGCTCAATGTGCCAATTTATGTGATTATTTTATTTTGTTTAATTTATAATTAACATGTTTAATTTCTAACTGCCTCAGTTGTGTCTTCTCATATTTATTTATTTATTTGTTATTAAAATGATTCAGCAGTATTTCTGTTATATTTGCAGATGCTGCTCCTGGAATATATTTGGGATAATTTTTATTTCTATGACAAACATTCTCTCCATGTAGCTTTATTGGTTTGAATGTTTAAAAGTCTGGAATTTATTATTATGAGCTGAAAGCAATCATTGAACACTGACACTTTAAGTATTACAGTAATGCAAAAAATTGTCATTGACCCAGTTAAGATCTTTCTATTTCTTGCAAGAACAATTACAATAGAGTGTTCTTGTCTTTTAACTAGAAAAGCTTCCTTCAGTTTTCAGTTGAGTGTTTCATAGAGATTTTCAGTGTTCATAACCATGGTGAGTTGCTGTTCAACCATTTGCTACTTTCCCTTAGCCATTCTTAAGTTAACAGTCCTAATTTGCTAATGAAATTTAAGGAAAGGATTTTTTTTTTTCTCCTTTGCTCCAGAAAACAATAGCTTTTTAGCAAAGCTGAAACATCTAGTCCAGAAGAATTAAATAGCTCAGCTCAGAAAAGCTGTCACTTGGTTGCATGGCCACTGTGGCACAGACAGTCCCTGTGGTCCCTGTCTTCTGATCCTCTTTACCAAGGTGGGACATGAGGTGGTCTCCTACCCACCCTGTTCTCCTGGGTTTCTTTGGTGGAAAACTGAATACATGGGTTGAGGGTGTAGGGGATGGCACTCATCTCCCCATAGTCCTCTAAAGCCAGGGCTTCTGAGGCAGGCTGATTGCATGTCCCATGCCTAATGTGGTCTCTCAGCCTTATCATTGCATGTTGGTGTATCCAGATGAGGTGGTCTGGCAAGACTGCCTAACACAGTGCAAATGAACAGCTGGTTACTGGTTCTGCTGAGAGGGACTGCTGAAAAAAGCCCCACAGATCTTTTTTTTTCAGCACCAAAATCTGAACATTTTATCAAGGAAAATTCCCATGGAAAGACAGTATTTTTGGCAAGCACTGCTTGTCTCAGTTCCCCCTCACACAGCAGTCTCGGTGGAAAATTTTATAGCTAGTCCTAGTTCAGAGTCTTTCAGAGGTGTTGAGCACCCACTGTGACCATTAATTTAAATAAGCCCATAATGTGGTTTACATTTAATAAAGTTGCAGCCTCTGCATGAACCAGGTTTACTGAGTGTTGCCTTCTTTCCTGCTGGGTCTGAGCCTGCTGGTCTGGATAGTGTAAGAGTCTTGAACTCAGAGCATGCCTTTGCCCTGTGTGTCTCTACAGGGAGTGTGTTTTTACCTGGTAGACTTGACTTTTGTTCAGAGATAAGAAAAATGGAAAATAAATAAGTTTGTACTTCAAAGAGCGCTTTTGTTGGTTGCCCTGCTATTGACTTATCAGAATTGATAATTCTGATAAAAGCAATGTATTTCTTTAGTACTTACACAGCACTAGAAAGAAAGCATACTATTAATTTTAAAGTCTTCAGAAATAGTGATAGAATAAAAAGCATCAAGTGCATATTAAGAAAACAAGCAAAATGAGAACAGATATTTTGATGGTGTGAACTAGCTTTCAAGTCTGTTGGCTTCAGTAAGGTAGTTGTACAAAAACCTGAAGTTTAGTTGCACTATATATAAGAGAATATATGTGCTTTTTCAGAAAGGAAGTATGAAAAGCAGCGTATGTCTGATTGTTCATATTTACAGTGAGAGAGACCAAGTGGCTGTAGCTCACAGCAAGCATTCCCTACCTTTGGCATTCTGAATCTAAATAGACTAGTGGTGGATGCTTTTATAACCAAACTAGTCTTTTAGACTGGCTGCATATGTTTCCAACATTGTGTCATCCAACTCTGCTCCTAATGAATCTAACCAGTTTATTGTTCAAGTCTCTGGACCAAGCCCTTGCCTACAATTGAGTCCCAGTTTATTTGCTAATGAGGAGGAAAAGAAGATGTGTGGGAAAAATATTTTCAAAGCCCAATGAAGACAGCTGAACAGGGTTTTCAGTACTTCCATGTTAACTTGTTAGACAAATTCACAATCACCTTTTAGCTGGTTGATTTGTGTGGTGAAACTTGGTTTTGCCTTCCAGTGGAATACCAGGGGATGATTTGCTTGGTGCTCACCCCTTGTCTGTCTTTCCCAGGGACTTGCCAAGTGTTTCCATGTCCTCCCACACAGGCTCTGGCAGCCCTCTGGCCAAGCTGGAGCACAGTCTCTCAGCATAAGTTCAGTCCCCAGATCATTTGGGTCACACAATGGAAGATGTATTTTCAATTTGCACTCCTCACTGTGCGAGCAGTCTCAGTGCCCTGTATGGTGTGTGACAACACTCACCAGAACAGAGCCAGAAGGGGTGACACACCAGTATTTTGCAGTCTGTCTCGAGCTAACCACTTAAATGAAGGAAGCATATGACCCCCTTTGCACTGGAAAACTGTGAATTTCAAAAAAAAAAAGAGTGAAATTATGGGAAAATACTGGTGTTAGCTCTTCTTCCAGTTCAACAAGGGATAACTGGAACAAAATCTGGAGAGTCTTCAAATATTCCATCTTGATATTTTGGAAGAATATTTGTTTTTAAATTACTTTTCCCCTCCACGTTCTAATGTATACAGATGGGTTCATTTTCTATTGAAAAGGTCAAAATAATTTCAAGGCCCTTTAAATTATCAAATAGTTCCTTTCATTAACCAAAACAGTGGTACACAAACTTTTTTGTTTTCAGCTTTTTTCATCCCAGTTTGGGATCAGAGCTGCCTTTTGAAAATCTTCATATGAAAGGAAAAAATATTTTTTGTACGTTTCTGTTCTGCAGTCAAAAACTTCTGAGAAACCTTGTATTAGCTAAAGTGAGGTCCCATGCAGCATGAACTAAGGAAGGGTTTCTTTGCCTGCATTGGTAATTATCTCAGCAAAAAGAATTTGATTCAGCATGAAAGAAGAAGAAATGGACAGTAAAGGCAGTTCCCCAACCTGCTGCTGGCTTGCTTTATCTCAGAAAATATTCTTGCTGTCTGTGCCTCAGCATCCTTATTGTATTGTTACTATGATGTGTTTCATGGAAAAATGTCACAGAGAGAGATCTTCACATTTGTTTGGCATCACATGGATAGTTTTTATGTGCTTTTATTTGTGTTTGCAAATACTCTCTGCCATTTCTGCCCATTCTCCTATATTTTTGCTATTTTCTTGCTTCAGTTTTTGTCAAAAATCCAAAGAGTTCAGATAGCTATGGTGTTCCCTGAATTTTTAGTGCTGTTTGGCTGGATTATTCAAAAATTATCACATGATAGAAAGACATTCAGAGAAATGTTACTGAATTTTATGTTCATTTCTCACCCAGCTTCATAGAACCTGGCTTTTCCCAGATTCTTCCTTTTGGGCCAGGGTGAAAACTGAAGCATTTGTTCACCATATCTGGATCTCTGACAGCCCATGTGGCAATTCCAGATGCATCCATTCGACTGTACAGTCTTGCTCTACAGCACATGAGAAAGGACTCTCCTGTGCCTGAGATATGTTAAATCTATTGTGTGTGGACTAATAGCCTTCAAATGTACAAGAAATCTGGTACTCTCTACATGCCCTGGACTTGCTGCACATGTGCAGCTCCATGGGACAGTATTCCTGTAGTACTTGGCTGTTGGATTGAGTGTGTTTATGCTCTGCAGAACATGCAAATCTGTGTCTTCTGAGAAAGCCCAAAGATATGAATACCCTAAGCCGAATGGCTGAGATTATTTAATATAGAATGAAAAATATCTTAATGATTTTTAATTTATTTATTTTTTTATTATTATTTTACAATGTCATAGAGATCTGAGATACTCTTATGCAGTGATTTTCATTCTGCACAAAGAGCTGTATTTTCCAGTATGACTCTCAGGAGATTTATTACTATGATCTGCTTGGGGGCTAATTTCCAAATCATATCACTTAATCTATGTATGAAAAAACCAGCCCCAAACAAATCACATTGAAATCAGGATTTCTTTGGTTTCTGGAATTATGGCTTAAAGAATCTGCCAATGTGAGGTTCTCAAATACTGTTTAATGCTGGGAATCTCACGGACTTTTGTGCCCTGCTGCAAACAGCAGATGCAATATATGACCCATATGCCTTCTCTGTGTTTCCTTTTCTTCCTAACTTCATGTAGGACAGAAAAACCAACTGATGAAATAGCAGAGACAATTATAAAGTTTCATTACATAAACTTAGATGGCCCTAATACACACATTATAACAGTCTTGATCAAAGGATTTGCTGTCAGGCAGAGAGTTGACTAACAGGCAAATGATTGAAAACAGCTTTTCTTCCAGCCTGGATTGGGTGATAATAATGTGAAAAGAATGGAAGCTCTAAGAGCTCTTTCACTGCCCATGTTGGAGCAAGCATGGAAGCCTCTTGTAGGCTGAAAGAGGCTGGCTTTTTCAGAGAATAGACCATTGCTGGGGGAGCAAAGGCAGAGAGGACCCTGGCTTGCTGAAAGAAACTCTAAGGTAAGTCAAAGGAGTGGACCAGAGTGGCAAGGATGTGTAGAAAGGCTGATACATTTAGGCTTTTTAAAGCTTGGGTTTTTTTACCATTGTGTGCCCCAGGAAAGATGCATCAATGCCACAGCCCAGTCACAAAGCTGGAGTTCTGCAGTCTGGGAGGTTAGACCTGATCTGAAGAGAGGTTAAGGCAGTTGGGCTGCATGCATCTCATTTTTCTGGAGAAGAAATACTTTGCACAGAAAGTATGCTGAGGGAGGCCAGGGAAAGTAATGTTAATTTTCTCTCCTAGCAATGCGACACAAGATCACTGAGACAAAGAAAGAACGCCAGGGGTAATTTGACAATTGACACATCAAGGCTTAGAGGCTATATTAAAAGAACTATTAGACATGTCAATTAATTTTCCTTTGCCTCATTAATGAGCATCTGAGCTATGCATCTTCTGTTTGAAGCAGCAAGTAATCATTTTTCCAGGAACCTTCATGCTACGACAAGTCACAGCCCTCTTGAGACATACATGAGACAGGGCATAATGTAGTACGATTATTGTTCCTAATTTCATGAGTGACTCTAAACTTTCAAATTGAAGGGAAATTTAATATTTATTTTGAATGTTAAATGATGTCTCTGAAAAAAAGGAAACCTGTGCAATTCAACATTTTTCAAAGCACCAGCCTGTTCCATACTTTTAATTTGATTCTTTTGCAGTTAACTGAGTTTATACGCTAATTCCAGTCCCAGATTCCAATCAAAGCCCCAAAAGCAGGAAGGGGGAAAAAACCCACACCATCCCATACCCCAAAACCAAAGCCAGAGCACACTCTTTCTTTTGCTATGGGAACTATGAAGTTGCTGACAACCTTCATTAAATGCAACAGCCAACTTCTGACATGCTCAGCAGTGAGTCTCATGACCCACAAACAGAAAGGCAATCTAAATCACGGAGTGGTTGTATTTGTCTTTTGTGTCTAGAAACCCGCTGCTGGAATTTGCTGAGTGCTTCTAAAAATGTAGCAGAAGGTTCACTGTCAAAAAGCATTGTCTTTGTAAATTTTACCTTTAAACCTTAGGCCCAGCAAGCAAAAACTATTTAATAAGCAAACAAATAAACCCCACCAAACACAACAATTAAACCACCAAAATATCTTTATTTTCTGGTACTGATTTGAAGTCTTTACCTGGAAGAATAGCATCAAATATGACCTGTGAACAAATTTGCCTTCAGGTTAAAACTGAACAAAATAATAATAATAAAAAACCCAAAACACATTGTGTTAAAAAAAAAATTAAGGCTATGCAACTAAAATATCACTTACAAGATACTAGATGTGAAAAGTAGAATTTTAGCCTAAGTGTAAGTTCTGATGCATTGTGGATCAATTAAGGTTTAGGTTGATCCCTAAGGAAATAAAGGTACATAATAAGCAAGAAAAAGAGGCTATAAAATGTCAAGAACGTGAGAGAGAATTATTGTCTGAACTGAAAAGAGTTTTGACAAGGATAGGTTTGCCCAGCTAAGGAAGACATGACTATTTGGTAGATGCTTCTATTTGAATGACTTTTGAATTGCATTGAATCAAAGGATCACAATCTACCACAACCCAGTGAAATCTTGTCTGAATTCAGAGCAGTAGTGGGAATCTTATGGGTCTAAGGTAATGGGATTTTGTCCTTTAGGATTGTGATTGTCTTTATTGTAGATACAAAGGTAGAGCATTAAAAAGTGTTAAGGCTGATTGGCAAACTGACTGACCCCCTTCTCTTCTTCCAATAATCCAGCCTTTCAGCAGAACAAGGGAACTCTAAAGCTTAAATTCAGAATCACCTCTGTGGTGAGTTTTGAAGGTTATTTAAGTGTTTTATACCTGTGTTGTCTGGATGAACTTAGCTCTTTAAAGAACCGCAGTATATCTTTCAGGTATTTGAAGTTCTTTGATGGAAAATATAAAGGTTCCAAGAAAAACCAGAATCATATCTCTGTAAAAACAGTTAAAAATAATACTTTCCCTGAGTTTAAAAAAATAGTCTTTTGACAGCTTCAATAAACTATATAATTTACAAATACACTTTCAGACAAATATACACACAACACCTCCCCCAAACAAACAGAGAAGTTAATTTGCATGGTAAGTTCAATACCTGCCTACTGTTGTTTATCAGAGACAGCAAAATAACAAGGCTTTTGTTCTGCCCAAATGCATCATTCTTCTGTTTCGGAAGCTTTGGTCTAATGGCTCCTGAACATTGAGGTTTATTTCTCAGCCAGGTAATTTAGGAAGGCAAGGTATATGCAGTAAAGCTGCCTGTCACTGTTCCTCTAGTAACTTCTGAACCTGTTGGCCAAGGGGAGTAGAGTAGAAGGGAAGTACCTCAGTTATTGCCCCCACAGAGAGAAACACTCAACAGAAACCTTCTAGAAAGTCAGTTCCACTGTTCCTGAAAATCCTTATTGTATGAGTGAAGTCTCTCAATTGAGTCTCCTTTAGATGGTTGCCTTTTACAAACTGTGCATGGAGGGGATAAGTAGTGTGATACTTCTTTATATTTGAACTGAAGGAACAAGCCTATTGACATTTTTAGTGTGTATCCCTTCTTTACTCTTGAGCAAAACTTTCTTTTGGCTAGGGATGTAAAGTCCAAAATATTCTGGTGCCAGTGAAATATTCTATTATTTTCTTTATAAATGCTTTGCTTGGTTGTTCTCTTTAAGTCCAGTGAAATTGCAATTACCTAGGAGCCATACCAAAACCTCTTTGAAACTGCAAAGATTCCTATGGATGTTGATTAGCCGTGCATTTTTACAAGTTAGTTTTAATTCTTAAAGGGATGTGTCTTTTCTACATCTTGATATTCTGCTCTCTTGATAGATGCAGCTTTTTCTGATGGTGCTGATGTCTTAGACCAGCACACAATGGAATCTCCCTCTCCTGTCTCTATAGATGCATAAATTAATGTTTTTTTGCTGGGACCTTTTTTTGTAGGCATAGTGTCCTTTTTGTACTCCAGCATCCTTTACCTACCCCTCTGCTTCTTGTTATTCTCTGATCCTGTTGTTTCTCATGGTTGCCACTGTTTTGTGTTTAGGCTTATACTGGAATCACTTGGGTGCATCTGGGACAGCAGTTTTGAACGTGTCTGAGAGGAAATGCCCCCAAAAGAAAACATTTTTTTCTAGAGCACAGAGAAAACTCATAATGAGTTTATTATTATATTACATTTTCAGTATTGAAAGGCAGCATTTCTACCAGGAATAGGATGTCATCTGTCTAATTTGCACTTTTTTCTTTTTTTATGCTTTTAGCACTATGCTTTACTATGGTGCTGTGCAGTAATTAGCAGAAAGTTTCAGGATTTCTTAGCATCAGGCAGAAAGATTTGCTTCTCATAGCAAATGTCCCCTTTGGGAAGGAAGTTTCAGATGAAGAGTATTTCACTGGATCAATAGATGACACCAATAGAAAAGGAAGCTGACATTTGTCTTGCCGTGTCTTACATGCAGCTATGGGCAATAGAGGAAAGTATGTTATCTAGAGATTGCCTCTGATAAGGGGATATCCCTCAAACTCCCAGTGCAGCTAGCAATCACACATTGATTTTTGAGAAACAAGCTGTGGCAATTTTTAAATTTCTGTTTTATACTGTGGAACCACAGGAATAAAGCCATGTCTTCACATTGAAAGAAAATTTGTGAAATTTCTTTCCAAAGGCAGCCAGGCAGCCTATGAAAATACTACTTGCACACCTTAAACACAGCTAGTATCCATTATGTCATACACTATAACAAATGGAAAGGAGAGCACTGCACAAGGAATTACACAGTTTCTCTTTCTTTCTTTTTCTTTCTTTCTATGTTTTATTTTAAAGGAGGGAGACCTGATTTCTGTAAACAACCCCCTAAAGGTTCTCCCCTACCAATAGCAGCCCACTGTAAAATAGATAAGGTTCTCATTATGTATCCTCCATGTCTTGATCATAATTTCTATCATGGTTGACATTCTGGTCCAGTTATATCAGGTACATTCTGTGTAAGTCCTTTAGAAGACCGGGATAAAACCCTGCTGAATGCAGGATCATTTTGCCTTGGGCAGAGAGTTAGTCAAAGTGCACATAGTTCAAGGTGGATTTCTAGTCAGATTCTGCAGTACTGGGACATTCTGAAAGAAATATTTTTGAATTGAACATAGCTCAGAAGGAATTAAATTAGTTCTTTAATGCTTGTTTTTTCTCCAGAGCCATCAACACAAATTACTTTCTAAAATAGGCAGCAAATATAATAACACAGCATTACACTGAAAAGAAAAAGTTAATACTGTTATTACGTGATGCATTTTGTTTGACTAAATTGTATGGATAATTTCCACCATAATTTCAGTGGTGTTTATAAAGATCTTTTAAAAAGATTTCAGTTTAACATTTCCTATAGCTGTGTTTTTCATAAAGTAATTGAATTTCAGATATCTGTACAGTATCTGTTTTCTCATCTTGATAACTGTTTAATGGTGTTTTAAATATAATAGTATCCTAGAGTATTCTGCATATGCACATAACTCCCTTCTTTTCTAAGGCTCTTAAAGATTTAATTAAGCTGGCCTAACATAGATTTGCTTCTTGGAGAAAACAGGTTGTATTAAAGCAAAAATGTTGTTTGGGCATCATCTGCCCAAACCTGGTGTTGTTCTCTTTTATCAAAAACTTGAAGAAGAGTTCTTCCAAAATAGTTTGTTGTATACATATGTATGTATATATATATATATATATATATGTGTGTGCGTGTGTGTGTACATCTATATACATATATATGAATAGTGTATGCCTTGTAAATACCCTAGACAATTTTCTGTTTGTGAGATTTCCTTTTTTTAATGCATTGCATTATTGGTGTAGTTTCATGACTTGCCTTGTCTGCCCATATTTAAATCCACAAGGATTTATTTTTAACTGTATTCTAATTGGTGCTACCTGGGTCATGTCATACTTAATTCTCTTCATGGATTGCTACTCCTGAGTCAAACACTTCTGTTCATGGACACGCTGCTGCACAAAGTAATAAAAATAGTAATAGAAATAAAGTAAAAAAATAATTTCTAATGTCAAGATTTCTCTAAATACATGTCTCATTGTTCCCCCAGACTAGCCATTTTTTCCTGCTTAATTCTTCTTTGTAAAATGTGCTGTGAAAAGGGAAAGGAGATTTTTGTCAAGTCAATACAGAAGCTTCTAGAGATGTGACTGGAATAACACTAATGGGGTTTTAGAAACATTTTAATGTACAAACTTACACCAATAGATTTTTCTTTCATATTTATGCCCACCTATTCCCATGGTGCCTGAATATTACAAATCTGCACATGAAGTGAGAGGTGCATTTGGTTTAACAATTGACATCCCAACTTCACCACTTTCCCACACATACAATGCAATTGTGGCAAGGGAAGCAATGCAAGCAGGCAGGAACTCAATTTCTGCTTCAGCCTGTTGCTGTGAAAACCAAATAGAAGTCAAGGGACTTTGACTTGTGGCTTGTCTGTGTAAGATGAAGTTTCATCACTGTGCAGTCAGACAGAATGAGGTCTTTCTGTGTGGCCATATGGGGGACCAGGATGTGCTGTGTCTTCTGCCTGCCCTGCCCACAGCAGCCACAAGTCTCTTGGTTCTCACTGAAGAAAGGTGGCTGTTTGGCTTCAGACCTGTGCTCCTAGCATGATGCTGCTGCTAATTAAGCACAGGATGGAAAAGATCAAAGCTGTACCTTTATTTTTTTTTTTTCCCCTAATCCACTCCACAAGACTTTTCTTATTTTGAAGATTCATCACTCCCTGCTATGATGTTCACTGGTAAGCTCACCTGTTTGCTTGGTGGAGTTTCAGCTGGTACTGGATTGCCATTTTAACTTGGCAACTTCAGAGTCTTGTTTCCCTATGGCCTGCCAGCTAAATTGGTGTGTTACAGATGAATGCACAGCTCACAGATGGTGTTTGAGTGTTTAGTGGCTCTCAGAAGTAGATATGTATTTGGTCAGGAGGAAGATTGCATTTTTCCTCCAGACAGAGCAAATGTCCTTGGGGATGTTTTTTGTGTCAAGGTAGAAACCATTCCACGCATCAGGTACAGGGGACTCTCTTAGCTTAAGCAGGAGTGCTACCTACATATATATGTGCATTTCTTTTTCTCCTGGGTAGGGTACACTGCTCCTATTAACATAAATGAAAGGCTTTTTATCTTGATTCTCCTGAATGTCTGTAGATGTTTTCAGTCTAAAATTTCTCCTCCTGTAGTTTTCCATTTCTTTTTTTTTAACTGAGATGAGCTTAAAGGTGTATTTATCACTCTGATAACCCTGTAAACTTCTTCTCCAGGTCCTAAACACTGTTTTATAGCTCATGCACGAGGTTGAGCATTCAGCATTACTTACTGGGTGAGCAGCTTCCCAGACAGTGCTGTGTTTTTTTGAGATCTATGCCTCTGCTGACTCCTTGCATCCTCCCCTGTGTGGGTTGTGTCTTTTTCTCATTCATTCATTGTCGTCTTATTTACTTAAAGCAGTCAGAGGACAAGAAGTAGGGGAGGAGTTACATGCTTTCTTGTGCTTCTTGACTGGCCTTGTCATGAGGATGAATAACAGAGGCTGTCTGCTGCCTTTTGTTCCTTTCCAGAGTGAAATATAAACCAGAGCTTCTTAAAAGTTCTGAAAGCTGCACTCGAGTTTCCTTGCTTCATGTTTGTACCCATCCAGAGCTGGAAGCAGCCAGATTGCAATATTTTAACAAAGTCTGTTCCTGTAAGATTTCCAGACTGTTTTGCCAAGCCAATAGGGTCTTGAAAATGCAGTTAAGCATGAAATAGGCAAAGTTTTAGTTGCCTACCTAAACTGCAGGCATGATGATAACGATTTGGGTTTTGTCATTTTTGCTTTGTCATTGTCAGATGCTGCTCAAAGCTGAAATATGCAAAGCTTTGCCAGCTCACCACAAGGAACCACACTGTCCTCCAGCACTATTGCCACTCTGCTTAAATTTTGTGATTCTTTCTTCCTCCAGTGCTCCCTTCCCCAGCTTGGTAAGAAATCTCTTCTTGTGAATGTCTCCGTTAATTCCCTCAGGAAATTCTTATTTAGCTGAAGTTGGGAGATGGGCTCCTCCACCAGCCTAAAACTGTTGGGTAAGGGGACTGCTGAGGACACGAATCTGCTGCTGTTTGCCAATTTTCTGTTGTCACAAACTCTTTTATAGTGAAAGCTGAGTGTCCACCATTTTCAGGCTAGCACAGCTGTGTCCAGAGGAATATGAAGCTGTTATCACTTCCTTCCCTTCCTCTTTAATGACCATGTCTTGGCCCACTGACCCACAGTGTCCATCCCCCAGTATGGAAGAACACAGTGGTCCCTCCAAGGCAACCGCTGTGCCAACATATAACCCCACGAGTGAGTTGGGGGAAAAAATCCAGCTGATTTTATTTGTTCTGGCTCCTGGCTATGCACAGAATGCAAACACACCTAGGCTGTTTCTAATCCAGAGTTTACTGCCTGCTGGCCATCTCCTGTGAGCTGGCACAGCCTGGATCTTGGAAGGAACTGCTTGGTGGGGCAGTGTTGGTGTTTCTGGGTGCATTCACGTTCATGTGTCATGTTCTTTGCAGTAAACTAAGGCAATTATTGCTATTACTGAGTTACCATTTTCTTGTTTTGCAAGAATGTTTAATTCTTAAAGCCCTCCTTCAGTGTTTTTGGATTTTGCATGCTTCTTGCAGTTTCTTTTCTCCATTATATATGCACTGAAAAAAAAGCCTGTCATGATTTTCAGAGTTTCTTCTATACCATGATTTTGGATTTTTCAGTAAGCTGTAGAAAAAATTATCCTATGAGCATTTGTGTGTTAAAGAACTGCCGAATACCCCCTCAGGTCTTTTATCACCTCTCTTATAGCAGATAGCCCCTAGACAATCCTCATAACTCTTTGTGATACCCACTTTCTTGGTGCTTGAAAGCTGAAGAATATGAAGCATAGGTGTGTCCTGCAAAGAGACAAGAAAAAACAGTGTATCCATCGTTGGTGAATGTTCTCCCTGCTTGTATTCACTTTGCGTACAAATAAACAAAAAAGTAATATTTTATTAGGAATCCAGTGGATAGAATAATGGACTGTAACTCAGCAGAGCTCGGTTCACAGCTCTGCCGTTGGCTTATTGGGCAAGTCATTTGTATCATCACCATACAGCCTGGGATAAAGACTATTTCTTTGTAACACAGTACAAGCTTTGAAAAGGAAAAATATTATGCAGAAGGAATAATAATAAAATCCTTCTAATGATAACAAAATTTTATGTTTTATGTATATGTTTATGTTGTGCTCAGTGGAATGAACCATATTCTCTTTTGCCTCATGCTTTATCAGTGGTGCTTCTAACTGGTTTCCATTTGAAGGGCTACAAGTGTTAATTTTAGATATGCCTTCAGGTACAGGTATGATTTTCCCCTGAAAGTGATAACATTTCATTGTAGTAGCATGGGCAATATTTCCTGCATCTTTATTTCTGCTGATAAGCCATGAAGAACTTAGCACTAAATTTAAATACCTACCATTTAGGGGGATGGTGGGGAGGGACCTTTTTTATTTGTGAATTGAGTAAATACATTGCACTGACTCTTGGGCTGTAAGGACTGTGTGTGATTCCCTGAAAGTGGTTTGTCTAAGGTAGTAACTGGTGTCTGCATTTGCTCTTTAAATCTTCTGTCTCTATGGGTGACAAAGAAACATTTATTTTGCCTTATTTTTTGCAATGTAAATAATTGATACAGTCAGGAGCAGGTCCTGAATACCTCAGCTGGTATATCCCAGTGTAGCTTGGGATCTACCCCCACCATCAGTTCTAAGTGCCAGCCTTGCAGTGCATTATACAAATGTTCACTGTAGTTTGTCAGCAGCAAAGCTGTCACCCAACAGTACACACTGCCTTCTATCAGACATTACTGCTCTGTCATCATCATCAAGTGTAGCTTAAGAGAATCTGTGCGTTGTTTCTTTCCTTTGGAACAATTTCCATTGAAATAATTGACCTGCTTTTATGGTAATTTGGGCTTTGCTATTTGTTACTGCAGCATTTCTCAAAGAAAAATGCAAAACTAATGCCCTAGAACAGAAACATTCAGCCGAATTACTTACCAGTAATCCAAGGAATCCTGGATAAATCCATTGCTTAAGTGGCTTCTCATTTGGAACTTTACGTAGTTTTCACCCAAGGGTTGAGATTTGGAGGTTTTTTTGTGGGGGAGGGGTTGTTTGGTTTTTGAAAGGTAATACTCATGCTCTCTGCCTTGCAGCAACTTTATATAAATCTCTTCTGAAAACTCTATCTGCCAGCACCATCACTCCACCCTCAAGCTTTCAGTACCAACACCAGTAAAAAGTATTTAAAGGGGCTGTTTCCACTTGTTTGATGCATTTCATTTCGTGTTTTTGCCTCTTCCTTTCTTCATTTTTCAAAAAAGTGTATGAGAGAGATGATATAAGCCCTGTGTTTAGAAGTGGCAATCAGTAAACAGCCTTATAACATGATCAATGAGTACTCAGGAATAGTTTGCTGAAACTTACGAGTGAGTTGGAGTAAACTGAATGTGTTTTAAAGTAAATGCACATATTCCAGTTATAGGCTGGGACCTTCCCTGAGTCACTGCATATGTTACATTTCCCACCAATTTCTACCACAATCACAGGGAAGTACAAGCTAGAACAGAAGTGATGCTCAGAATCTGGACTTCCAACAAATTAAACAATAAAGAGCACTTTAATTTCCATTTAAAGGCAGGAAATTATGATCAAGGTGTTTGATGGAAATCATAAAGTCTTAAAAAAAATAGTTGCTCTGATAAAAATAAAAACTAGTGTTTGATTCTACCAATGGATTTGATTTCTTTTACCAAGTGAGCTTGGCTTTCTGTGGAGTTCCTGGGCTGGTGCTGCTTTTTCAGAGGAAAGATGCAGCCAGGTAGAGACATCATAGATGTTCCTTTGCTGGTTTAAGCAGGGTGATTGCATGGAAGGCTTTTGGGTTTGATAAGTGAGCATATTCTGAATTTCTCTACTTCCATTTAGAAGTTTACTGAGTAGATGATTTCTTGTGGCTGAGAGAGCGAGCATCTCAGCAGGAATGAGATATTAGCTCTCTTTTGACCTCTTGAAAGTGGAAGTAGTCTAGGGAGCAATGAAGCGATGAAAGCACTGGTTGAATATTTTCAGTGCTGCCTAAACCTTAGGGAAGTTCCATAACCACAGTTTTTGTGGTGTGCTCACAATACTTACACAAGCAGCTTCCATACAATGAGTGACAGAGTGGGAGCAAATGCATCCATGGAGCTCCTGTGAAAGTTAACTCATCTTCCCAACCCTGTATTTTGGTCACTAAAGTTTTTCAGCATTTCTCCAGGACCGCTCCAGGATTGCAGTGAATGAAAGAGGACTCAGTATTTTCAGTGCTCTGAGCTGTGGGATCCTTCTCCTTTTGTGTGTTGGGTTGGAAGGAAGGGTTTATGTCTTGAAGGCTCTTACAGGTGTCACATTGAACATTTAACTCTGTTACTTATTTGGAAGAAGCTTCATTTAGTAAATTGAGCCTAAATAATCTAGTAGTAAATGATTCCAGCATGAAATGGGGTGTGGATCTAAATCCAGATTTTTGTGAAAAATACATGGTTACTTGTGCTCTTCTCATAGAGTTAAGATTGGCAATGATCCCTGCAGGATGTGGATTTCTGAAATGGGTGAGCCTGAGTGGAACACCTATGTAATTCTGCTTATTTGGTGAAGGATGAGAAGAGTATTATGAGCTAAGATAGCATTATTTTTATTTTTGCACAAATAACAAACTATTTGGTCTGACTAAAATACCAGTGTGGCTAATCCTGCCCTATTAACTTCTCCCAAGGACTGAATGCCTCAAGAGTAAATTTTGATGGAAGCTATTAAAGATGACAACAAACATCTTTTTATGAAAGGAAGTGTAGTGCAATCTAGCTGCAGAGTTCAGAGCATTTAGAATTCCGTGGTTATTGTAGTATAATACCACAGTCAATTATATTTCTTATTTTACATTTTTCTTTATCTCTTTCTCACACAAGCCTGGACTGTGAATTCATAATGTTAATGAAACAGTGTTGTGATGTTCCTGTAGGCTGTTGTGGGAAAATAATTACAGTATGAGGAAGGTGTTTCATGACGTGGCCCTAAGTCTCTGAGGTAGGACTTTGGGACTGATTGGGATATAAGCAAAATGGACTGCAACATCTCAAAAAAACCCCACAAAACCCCTAAGATCAACCTACAGTCACTGCAAGGATCACCTATCTCAGCCCAATAGATGTTTATGTGAGAAGTTTCGGTGATTTTTACTAAAAATATTTTAGTGACTCAAATTTTTTGTGGTGTGTATCTGACAGCTTCTCATCCCCTTCTTCAACCAGGTGACTAAAGCCTTCTCATGCGAAAAAGAACTGGCTGACAGCACACCCTCTCCTACACATGCATCCTGCTCAGCACTGAGGATCAGGAGTAGCATGATGCCAAGGCTGATCTTAAAATCCAGACCTATGGCTAGCAAGTGTGGTGTTATTTCTCCTTCTCATTCAAACCTAGACCAAATGAAGAAACCTTTTAAGTTTATCTATTGCTATTCACAGTTCTCTTTGTGACTCCTGAAGAAAGAAATATATATGGCTATTTATAGATGGGAAAGTGATTTAAAAAAGTATAAAATACAGTGCAAGTACGTCTGTCACTTCTTCTCCAGTCACATGCTATACTTTAAAAAGCCAGTATGATTTCTTCCACAAAAAGATCTTTATATTTCCGAACTTTCAGAAGCCTTAATCAACATAAATAACAGTCTAGGCATGATGACATCATATTCAGTCCTAGAGTTGTGCATCTCAGCTGCTTAGTCATTTAAATTGGTGGAAATAAGCATAGCAGTTAGAAGTTTCCAAAGGTCAAAGAAGCTACTGTCTTTTCAGCTTTGAATCAGCTGAGAGACTCCAGTTTCTTGGGAATATAATGCCAAGGCTGCATCTCTGCATCTTTTTTCCTCCCTCTGCCCCCTTTGAAGCACTATGGTAATTAGTCTAAAGGGCAAATCACACCACACTCAGTAGCAGAACCCTTTACAGTGCGTGTTCCTTTTTATTTTCTCTTTCATTTGAAACTAAAGAGGAGTTTTAGCCCACATTGTGTACTGAAATATTTGACTGAAATGTTCTTACCCAAATGCCAAAAAGCTGTTCACAAGTTTTCAATAAAATTAATACTTTTCAGTACAAATATGACAAGTTCTTATGCCATTTTCTCCGAAGGAAAATAAGTGATAAAGTGTTCCTCGGAGAACAATTTGTGAGAAAAAAATAAAAATGAAAGCAAAAGACTTTTAAAAACTTAATTTTAAATGTGATTTGTTGTCTTCCTTATGAAAGTGGTGGCATGATTCCTGTGACAAAGCCACCTGTCACATAAACTTCCATGAAAAAACCATTATTTTATTTATTTTTTTACTGTCAGATGCATTCCATCAAAAGTTGTGATTAGAACCTGTACCAAATTACCTGTGTAACAAGACTCTACAGTGTTTTAGCAGCTGTGATTTCTTTTATGTCTTTAGGAGTGACTGTGTGTTTTGTTTCCATGTATTTCTAGCTGCCGTCCTGCTGCTGGAACAAAACTGTCCAGGCAGGTTGTGGAGCATTTCCATTTCGTGGCACACACAGCCCTTTCGGAGCTGGGAGCCACACACTGGCGCTCCAGGGACTTCTGGCTGCTCACACTGCTGGTGATTTTGCTTTGGTTTGTGAGACTTTACCTGCATTATTTGAGCCAGTGGCTCTTCCTTCAGATCATCTCAGTTCCTGTTACAAAGTAAGTCCTGCTGTTATGCTCTTTTCTTTGCCGGAGTATTTCTCCAAATGGCTTGATTTAAAGCAGTTCCTTTGCACTATGAGGAGAATCAATGGCTAAGACTCATGCTAAGGGTAGGAGCCTCTGCAGAGACTAAGGGAACAAGGACTGCATCCAGATTCCAGACGATCTGATATGCAAATATAACCCTAAGAGGCCACATTTGCATCTCAGATAAAGGTGTTAGTAATGCAAACTTTAAACACAGAACACAGTGTGCCCATTTGTGTGTCTTGTGCCATGCCTGCCTCTCTCCCCTCTGAGGCACCTAGCAGGTTATGTGTCTTCCAGAAGAATCATTTATCATTTTGAATAAAGTATTTCAAAATGCCTAAGAAGTGCACAAAACTGAAGAAGCATTTAAATCATATTTCATGTTACCAAAGTGATCTATGAGTAAAATACTTCTAAGAATTTAACTTTGATATATCAATTTTACTGCGAGTGCTGCAAAGGGTTGACATATTTTAACTATATGATGCATGGACTTTAGCTCAGGAATTAGAGCTCTCAAGAGAGTTGCAGAAAAATCATTGCTTGTCATTACCTGACATGAAAAAAAACAAAGGATGCAGATCAAGTCCACTAGGTGATATATACCCAATTCTCTGTGTGTTGCTGTGGGGTTTAAAATGGGTTTGCACAGTTAAAAAAAAAAAAAAAAATCAGTCATGCTTAGGGAAGGGACAATTTCTCCAATAGAAACCCTTTTTTTTATTATTCACTTTAAAACGTTGCACAAGCCCGAATCAATGAGTAGGAGCCAGTAACATGCAACTTTCCAACCTACACCTGCTGTGATAGTGAGATTGATTTTTTGTCTAAAACTTGAACTGAGGAGACTCTGGACAGTGCTGGCTGGGTATGGTTAAGGTGGTCTTCTAGATCTTAATGCAAAGCTAACCATTTCTCACTTCTGGCCTTGCACAGCCCATTTGGGCTCAGCCAGCTGGTGTTAAAACTTCTGGGAGGCCAAGCATCAAGTCTGTGAAAACAAAGGAAACTCAACAGAAGGAAGCAATGCATGAGAGAATGGTGGTCATGTTCAAAGCCACTAGTCACAGCTGTCCCAGGCAGTCAGCTAGATAAAGGATAATGTTCTCAAGCCAAGATGCCCTGGATCAGCATTCCAGTCTGGAGCTGTGTGCCTGAACAACAAGAGACTGAGCTGAGCGCTCTCTATTCCTACCAAATATTGTGGTAGCACTCACAAGTCAGAACCAAAGCAAGAATCAAACCACTTTAGTTAGGAGCAGAATTTAAGACACTTCAATGGTACTGAAGTTTTTGCCCTAAATTTCAGCATCTGTTTGTTGTTTACAATGCCATGCAGTTCCTGTGTATAGCAGTGCCAGCAAACTTGCTTGTTGTATGAGCTCTGCAAATCCCACCATATCAGGGTGGCAGGAGGAACATTTCCAGTCCCTTTAGACATGATAAAAGCTATGTCATCCATATCAGATCCTCTGCTTTGTGCAGTGCCCAAAGGTGCTGCAGGATGCAGAGACTGATGAGCTCCTGGGGCCTGTGCTCATGTTGGTGCATCTCAGAGGTAACACCTTCATATAGCTTTTCCTGCACAGTCCCAAGGGCCTGTAAACGGAGAGTCAGAGATGATCAAAGGACACAGAGACAGGAGAGGGAGAAAAATTTATTTTTTTTTAATAGCTCCATACAGTTTTCAGTCAGAGGATTGTGGTCCAGATAGAGAACCAACTTTATAATGCAACATGCATGAGTCTACCTTTTTTTTTTTTAATGGTTTGCATTAGGGGCACAGATAAATGTTCTCCTTTTGCTTGTTTACAGATTCCAGCTCTTCCCTCACACTGTCGAACTGTGCTACCAGAACTCCTTGCTGCACACCAGTGAAGAGTTGGCCATGGTTGTGGTGGGACCCCTAACCTTGAATGCAGGGCTGCTTCTTATGGTCCTGATGAGATGGGGCTGTCAGCAGTGGTTTGACTCATTCCCTTCCTTCTTGTCAAAGTTTATCATAGCTATGGGCCTATGGACAGTGCTAGACCCCTTGGCAGTACTCGTAGTGGATTCATTCCTGGGGGTGAGTCACTTAAAATAACTTGGACATGAGAACTTGATGTAGAAGTTTGTTTTATTCAGTGAATCACTGAAAGATATGAAATTCCACCCCTGGCAATGGAACATGAAAGTTAAAAAGAAATTAAATAATAATGTTATACATTACCTTTTTATTAACAAAATTCCCATCTAATGGAGTCACTGTGTTTCTACATAAAATTAAGAGCACTGTACAAGCCATATATGGAGACAAGAAAGTAAATCCACTGCTGGAGTGATTGCATCTGCTTTGAAAAGGATTGCTGCAATTTTGGATGTTAATGGGGATGGGTTAATGAGCAATCCTGATTATTAACACTTCAGATTTTTCTAAGCCCTGAAACAGACAAAATGAAAAAAGTGGAGGTTATCGTGCATTTCTCTGACATGCAATGCAGTTAATATAATTTGCTGGCACTCCTAAAAAGGCTTGTGAGATCTAAAGATAGACGTCTTTAAGGAAAGAGTTTCATCATATGCAAAATCAGGCGAGCTCTATCTGTGCCTATGTATGTGCTGTGCAGCCCAACAGTACTTTGGAGGCTGCCAACTTTTATCACATCCAAGGTAAGTGCCCAGTCTCCTTGAAGATGAATTTCCAATTTGGCTCACTGTGTATGTGTTGCAGGGTCCTTTTGGTGGATGCAGGGTGCTGAGAACATTTCTGGGGGTGTGGTATTGCTCCTCTTCTGCCCTTGTTGGGCTTTCAAAGTCACCTGTGTTTCTGCTGCTCAATTCAGGTCAAACAGTAATCCACTGGGGATCAGATTTTCTCAAATTTCTTGGTTCCTCCTCTTCTGACCTGTGCTCTGCAGGTGGTTTTTTTTTTACTCTTTGCATTCTCTTTCCTACTGCAGTGGTTTTGAAAATTAAAATGCAGCTCTGCAAGAAATTAAGTTGGAGCTCACTTGGGAGGTAATTGCAATGGTTTAAGCATGTGGCAACACACTCGAGTTTTAACTTGGACAGTCTGAACTTATTTATTTATTTTTAAATTTCATTATATGAAACATGCACATAATAGAATCTTAATTGCAATTATTCTGATTGAGATATGTTTTTCCTAAGAGAAAAATGTGCATTCCTGCAATAACCAGCTTAGAAATATTGAAATGCTTAAAAGGCTTTTTTCCCCCTTCTGGTGTATTCATAAAAACTGGAAGAAAGGCTGAGGTCTGCCTTATCTTTCCCACACTTGCATTGAGAAAATCATTGCCATTGACTTCAGTGGAATTGTGCTCAGTTATACACAGACTAGATCACTTACCAATTTCAAATAGCTCTTGTGCAGAGGGAAACATGAGATACAAATAAAGTAACTTAGTTTTTCATTACTATGTTAAAGAACTACACACCTCTCTGAACTTCATACTGAAAACTTGGCAGTCTTGCCCACCAAGATTATTTTTGGTAGAAACTCATTTGTTCAAATATTACACAATATACTGTGTGTATCCTTTCCAAAATGAAACTATATCTCTTACATGTGTTTTCATTATTGCATTTGTATTTTTTTTTCTCCTGGCATTCTTTCAGCAGCTATTTCAGATTTACTTGCCAATCTATTTTAGATCAAACCATTTTAAAGTATTGTGTTGTGGTAATATGAGTTATTTTAGTGCTGGAATGTATTTTAGTATCCTAAATGGGCTTAATATTTATGAAAGATGACAGATAGCCCTGGAGAAAAAGTTTCTGTGTTTACTAATTAATGTTTTTTATTGTTGGGGAAAGGCTATAGAGCAATTGCATATATGGAGGGAGGTTTCAAGTCATAGTCCAAAATGCTGTGTCAAACGTGTGATTTCAGGTTTGATTTACTGTCAGCTTGTAGAAGGATGTTCCAGCGATCAGAAACATTCCTATGCAGTTCAAGTTCCAGTTCTGCCAGAGCTTTCCTGGGACCCCCCTCACTTAGTCTGTTTGTACCTTCCAAAATGCAGACAGTAACACCTCTTAGGCCACATGGATATGTGTCATCATAAACCCCACAAACACTGCAAAAGGCTAATGTGATCATCCTTCAGTGGTATGATAAGTACTTGAGAGAAATGTTGACAAATATTATTTAAGCAATTTAAAGTGAAGACACCTTTGTTGGACCATGTGTTTGAGGGCCACAGAAGGCATACAGATTGACAGAATATCTTTGTTGACAAAAAGGATAGGAAAGTACAGTTCTCCCATGCCATTTTTGCCTTGCCAGAAAGAACTGCTTGGATAAGAGGAAATTTATTGTTATTTGCCATTCAGAATTTTGCCTCTCTGGAGGAATGCCAGGGCATGACTTGCTGTGCAAGGGGATTTTCCTTGGTAGGCAGTTTTTTGGCTTTTTTTGTTGCTGGTTTTTGTTTTGTTTTGTTTTCAGGGAGACAGAACAGAATCAGAATATTTTAATATTTTTGTAACAAATATGGGCAGTTCTGAATTAGTGACTAGTCTTTATATGTCATTACCAGTCTCCTAGGACCTATAATTTCCCTTACAGAAACCTAGCAGTGTTGCAAGTGGTGAAAAGAAAATAGAAACCTACTCAAGTGTCTCAGTCCTTCTACAGCTCATCACTGGAGTTGTAGTCACTGCATGTGTAGTAGGTCACCAAAAATGGGTAGAAAGTTTTGACACTTTCTAAGGATTAGTCCAGGCAAGTTGCTCAGGAAGGTGCAGGTTTCTTGAAGCCTAAAGGTCACAGACTCTCTCTGAATGACGAACACTGGATGTTTTGGTGGTGCAGTTTTACATCCTTGCAAAACATGTCAGTGTGATCTAAAATGGGTATGGCTGTCACCGTGTCACTCTAAAAAGGGAAAAGTGAAGAGAGGATTTTATTTTAATTCTGAGCAGTAGAAGACCCATGATATTTAGCTAAATTCTTCTAAATTGATCCAGCAGAGGGCAATAATATGTCAATACAGTAGCTAGGTCTTAAGAGCTAGATATGGGAAAAAAAAAAAGATAAAAAGAAAATAATAGATTTTTAGAAAAGGAAAGAAATCATTCAATATTATATCTCCTTGGTCATTGAAATAAGGCAAATTTCAGCCTTCTTCCCCTTCCACTTGTCCTGAAATGCATTAACAGCATTCACTCTGAATATTTTCACTCGATGTGGATTTTGTTCGGTAAGTCACATCTATAGGGTAGATTTTAATTGTACTAAAATCAATCAGAAAACAGTTTCTTTCACATCTTGTCATTAATTTCAAATTCTATGTAGCAGACTCCTAAGTGTCAGCCTGTGTGCCTCACATTACATTTAAATCTTTTCTATAAACAAATTTAGGTTCTTTTCTCTCTATGGTCTAATGAGGTTTGATTTTTTCTTACACTGATTTTTTTTCTCCATGACAGCGGTTTGGGAACAGTGTAGAGAAACCCATTGCTGATGCTGCAAAACTCTCCTGGGTCTTTCTAAGAGCAGAGGAATCAGGGGTTCCTGGTGCCTTAATCACTGTGATGCTTTATACAATCCTCTTCATGATCTCATCAACAGTGTTGTACCTGTATTTTTTAAGGTATGTCTCTTTTCTTATTATTCCCTTAGGAGCTTAGGCTCATCCCTCTTCTTCTGTTAGATAAAATAAGGTGACATCAGAAAAGACATATCAGTGTCACACATCCAGAGCCCAGAACTGCAGATAATCAAGGAAGGGTTACCTCCTGCTTAACTTTTAATGCACTGGGATTTGCTGGGCACAGCAAGTCAGAGATGGAGCCACTTATTTCCTCAACAGGAGCACAACTGGTATCATGATTTTGCATAGACTCTAGGAGTCTCTGCTTCTTTGGCTTCAGGGAGCAGTGTCTGGGACAAGGGCTCAAGCTGTAAAGTGTGTGTACCTAGGAGCTTTGGAAGATGTTGTCTTTAGTCTTACAAGCAGGGTGTTTGTGAGAAATAGGAGACATTTCAGAAAGCTACATGTGATAGGATGTTCAAAATCTCTGAGTCTGCAGTGGCTCCCAGAGCCTTACAGCCTTTTTGTGACACAGGATTTTGGACTTTATGTGACTGAGTCATCATGACCTCACTTAGTCCAAATAATTTTCCCATTACTTCAGCCCATTTTCAATATTCAGTTCATCATGAAATTTGACCATCTACCTTTCTTGCCACCTTTCTAGGAGACACCATTATCTTTGCAGTTAATAGGGACAGGTGTGGGACACTGAAAACTAATTAAATAGGCTGTCTAATATATTGAATGAAAAACTGTTTGTTTGTTTGTTTTTCTGAGTGACTCATCTATAATGTATGTAAAAAATATAAATTTTGTACTGACCCTTGATTCATCCAGTCATAAAAATTGGCAAGCATCAATAAAAAACCACATGCAAAGGCAAGATGCAAGCAGATGTAAGAATAGAAAAGCCCAGCATACACCCTCCATATGACAGAATCATCCTTCCATCTCCCTCCCAAAAACTCTGTTGCAGCAGGCAGGAAAAGATAAATGGCAATCTAAATTTCTGCAAAGTATTTCGAAGCTCCTGCATTCCTGGGAGCTGTATACAACTCCAATGTACTGGTAGTCTAGTTAATTAGTTTTTGAGACGTTAATGCCTTCTTAATCATTGACTTAATAGTTTTGAATAGCTTCATAAGTTTTAGCTGCTGTCGTTTATTACTCAGGAAAATTAATTTAAATTAAAACATTTGTAAGGCAGGTTTTTATGAGAATATTACCAACATCTTCATTGTCTGGGGAACAGGTGCAAGATCATCAAAGGTACCTTTCCTTCTGGATCAATTTTCCCATAATGTTTTCCAATAAAGGGGTGGGGGAATAATGTTACTAGGGGAAAAAAAGTTGTCTTAGCACAACACATTTTAAAAATGATTCATAGCAAAATGAAAAAGCAAAAGGAAAATAACAAAATCTGTTACAGTGCATAAGGTCTTTGAAGTTCTGTGCTTGATAACAAAAGGAAACATTTTGAATACTGGAGCCTGTGCAGAGCCAAATTATATTAAGAGACTTCTGCAATTGGATCAACTTTCTCTTCCTTGTATGTCCACAGCCCAGCACGGTGGGTACCTTGGACCTAGCTAGGACTCCTGAGCAGCACACTGTCAGTCCAAAAATGATAGCATTAAAACCTTAAAAAAAAATGTTTTCAAGGAAAATATCTTTGCAATGCATAATACTGTTTCCTGAATATTGATATAACAGCATTTGTTTTCAAGAGAAAATAGTATTATAACCAAGGCAGTAGCATCCCTTTGTGAAATTCTCTGATGTTATATCTAAAATATATTCTAATGTAATATTGCTCAGCTCAGAAAACATATCCTGTTAGGCAGATATCCACCTCATTTTTCTCTTGTAAGGTAAAACAGTATAAATATTGAGGGATATCTTCTGTGTTTTAAGACCTCAATCCACAGGGAAGACTTTGGCTGTTGGATGGAGGAGGTGGTGCCATTTTTTAGAATTACTCAGCAATTTGCCATTAAACTGAAGTGTTTGACAATGTGTAGAAAAAGGGATAAGAGCACTGAACCCACAAGACCACCAAAGCAAGCAGGGGAAGTGTCTGTTTCTGCTGCAGCTAGAAAGCTTCATGGCAGCACTGATGAACAAGCAGGAAGCTAATGAAATCAGGGGCAGGGGATAAGCAGCAGTAGACATCTATTTGTGTCTTTATAAACCAAAATACCTCAGTAAGTCTGGCTCCCCTTGGGTGCCTTGGGAGTCTGTAGTGCATCTAGCATGGAGAGATATTCTAATTACTTTTTGGAAAAATGAAGTGGCAGTGGTTGCAATTCCTTCATTTTTAATTCCACTAGACATTAGAAACAGACAGGAATTTGTTGGTGAAATGTTTTCTGCACTGTGAGAAACTGCAGAGCCATCCCAACTAAAAGTGTCTGCTGGAAAGCATCTGAATTTCCTGGTATTGAAACATTTTTCAGGGAAGAGCTTCAAAAATCTACATTTTTCAGTGTTAACAGCAAAATTGGGTTTGTATTTTTTTAACGGTGGTTTCCCAAAAGAGGATGAGAAAGGCTCAAGCGAAGATGTAATAAATTATTTTAAACCACTAAAACTACCCTTCAGTTTTTGGTTTGTGAAATTCTTTGAGAAGCCTATTTTTGTATCTGACTCTGGATAGCAAATAATTTCAATGTTTTCTGTTCTTTCTGAGAGATAAATAGAAGAACTAGTAGGGTATTATACTGATTCTCTTATGTCTAGAAAGCATAATCTGAGTTTTATTATGTTTTTTTGTTGTATTAGCAATGGAAATAACTATTTTTATATTTACAACAACCCATGCTAAGGTAGAAGAAGTGTTTTATTATTTTCATGCCAAAGAAAAGAAATTAAAGCAGGTAAGTGGAGCAAGCTGAGTCCTTTTGGACAAAAGGAAATAAGTAGGAAGACAGCCGTCATGATTCTTAATTAATTCAAAGTTAATTATATTGTTTATAACCATGTGCTTAAAATCTTCATATAGAAAGTGTTTATGGCAGCAAGTAGACTGTAATTTAACTGCATTAAATTTTACTTAATTCAAAATAAGAATGTTACATTAAGTGAGCTTAAATAAATGGCAAGGCCTTTCTCTTGTTTAGCAAGATAAGTGGCAAGTCATTTAAATTGCTGACCTGGAATTTCAAATACCAACACCATGAAATAATATTGCTTCAACAAGAGCAGAAGGTCAGAAAGCCCACCATCCTGACAGATAGTTTTTCAACTAAGCACAAGATAATTGTAAATTACAAGTCAATCCTTGCAAAAATGTATCTATTGTACCACAAGAACATGAGATGCAGATCCAGAGATTAAGAGAAAAGCTATTCTTTGAAGACACTGTGGAAATGTTAGTTATTTATCAAAATAATCTGTGCTGTAACGTGTTTAAGCTACTTTAGTATTTTACTTTACCTTAGCACAGATTTGCATTTCACACTTTAGAGCACTTTTTATTATTTCTTGGTAGCCAGTTTGTTTATATTCCCAGGACTACCTACCTCTTGATTAGGTTATCTTCCAGCTGTTGTCCCCTTATGATAAGAGAATCCCAAAATGACATCTTGGAAACTACATCAAATTTAGGGCTGTAGCTTCAAAGAGGAATGCTTCAAAAAAAAAAAAGGAAGGGTGGGGAAAAAGTACAGAGAGCACCTTTGCAGTAAAGCATGAGATATAAATTCCTAATCTGATGTTGAGCCAGGCAGCCAGATTTCAGCGTCAGAATACCTACTGTATCACAGAAACTCTTGGATGTAGACTTTGACCCTAAAGTACACATTTCCCTTTGAAGAGAGAGCTAAAACTCCTCGTGATTAAGTTGAAAAAACATCTATTGGTGCATCTCTTTATTTCTGTTCCACGCTAAATCTCATGTTGTGGGCAAAAGTGTACAAAGCAGCTTATTGAGTGTGCTTCTCTGCATTTCGTGAGCACTGTAAAGTGTGGTGTAGAACTGGTCTAAATGTGACCTTCATTGTGATTTACCTGAGCAACCCTCTGCCTCTCCCATACACACACTTTGTTCAGCCCATACAGACCAATGCAGGACCCAAGGATAAGGGCCAGTCATGAGAACTGGCACTAATGCTGCTATACATGAGGAGGATATAGCAGGTATAGAGGGTGCAGAGGGACAAAGGAATTGTACCTGTGCTCTGTGTCCCACTTCCCAGGAAATGCAGGACCTGTACAGCCCCACAGAAATCCAGGCATTTTGTTGGTTGCAGAGCCAAGCAGCAATCCGTACACTTCATGACTACCCAGCTGGTCTCTGGGAAGGACAGAAAGGTTGAAATTGGCACCAAGCAGGAGCTGAATGGCAATAAAATATTAGCTTGAAAGAGGGTACAAAAGGAAAGACCTCAGTTAAATATCCATAACCAAGATTCCAGATTTTCTGATCTTTATTTTCTGAACAAAAGTAGAATGAAAAAGTGATTCATTGAAGAGGTTTGATTTGACTCAAACAGCAATGTTTTGAAGTTTTTGAGTTCATCTTAGGCTAAAAATGTGACACCAGGCTTTCCCAAAAGCCGCACAGTATTTCTTGGTTTCACCTACATTAAGAAATACCACACAGCAAGTCTTTCTTGTGGTAGAAAGTTTTACTGTGTAAGTGCTTAGCCAATTCCTTACCACAGCACAGAAATGTCATAGAAAAACAAAGCCAGCAAATGAAATGAACTTTTCTAACATCAAGAGAAGTTTACATTGTGTAGACTTCAGGCTTGGGTTTGAAAAAAATGGTGAGTAGTTCCTTTCTACATGATGTGGTTTGCCCATTATTGAATGCTGGCGCAAAAGGAATTCCATTCATGCCTAACTGTGGTACTGGAATAGTTACCCAGCCCAATGCTAAGGACAGACATTAGACATTTCTGAAGCAAAGGAAGATCAGGACCTTTTGGGGAAGTCAATATCTTTAAATGATTAAAATAAATTGCTGCTTACATTTATGTGATTTGATTCAGGTACTGTGAATTCTACAGAGGGCTGGGGAGGACTGTATGGTGGAGAACTTAGACAGCTTCTTACTCAAGGGCAGAAAGCATAGTCATGAAGGGAAAATTGAGATTTAGAAGTCTATGAAAGGATGAGTTTTGTAGGATACCCTTTTTTATGTGGTGAGTCCTTTCAAAGATGAACTAAATGTGTAATTTCGATCCTTAGGCTACATAGTGAAGGCTGGCTCTTGGATGTATTTCGACGTATTCATGGTGAGGAAGGCACATTCTTTGTTCCACTGGACCTAGAGATTTCTAGTCAGGAGCTGAGCTACATCATGAAGAGGGCTGAGCAGTGGAGAGGAATCAACGGTGAAAGACGGATGGTGAGTGGCAAACAAAGTCTCCAAAAGGAGTTTGTCATACAAATTAATGTTTTGTATTTCAGGGTGTTATCTAAAAGAGTATAGATATCAGAAAATTGTTCTTAGGATGCTTCGTTGCAGGGAGAATCTAAGAAGCATGTTGGGGACAATTTTGTGACATTGCATATTCATTGCATGAACATCATAAGGGGCTACAACCTACTTAGTAACCAAAGGCTTAGAGGCATCCTTGGTATCAAAAATTATCTGTGCCATCTGATGGTTCTTGACTGGGTCAGAGACTTACTACTTGTTTAAATGTCAGATATTTCTCAGCCAGCTCAGCAAACCGGACAGTTGCATAAGAAGTATAATTCACTTTTTAAAAAGGTGTAGGTGGGGCTGCCCTGAGGAAGGGATGTGAGTTTGGTCTGTCATATGATAGCTATGCTCTGCTTACCATCCCTTTCCTTCCAGGATTACCCAGAGGAGGGGTGTAAGTTGGAAATGTGCAGGACAAGGTATTCTACTTTGATTATCAAAAATAATTCCTTCTTCTTTTTCATTATGCCACTAGCATCTAGTCCCAAATACAGACTAAACTGTGATGTATAGGAGATTCATCTGTGTTTACAAAGTGTCCAGTGTTGAGGTGCCATCCACAGATGAGGCTTCTGGTCATAATTGCTGTCAGAGGATTGAAAATAGAAGAACTAACACAATCAGCAGTCTGTGAGGGACATTGTCTTCCTTCTGTGAGGGACTTCTTCCTTGCTTTCTAGCTTTGCATCAGTGTTATTAATTCTCATAGGTTTGTTTTACCAACCAGCTCTTGGTCCATTGTTGAAGTGCTCATCATTTGGATTTATACATCTATGAACAC